>CM059193.1:18696685-18749185 GCA_030323885.1 Branchipolynoe longqiensis | reverse complement strand
GTTTTATTTTAATGTCACTGTAGCTCTAGCTAGACACGAAAGTCTGTATATATCATTATATAGTTCACGAGATCTCCATGACTTGTATCGCGATACGATACACAAGAAAATGGTCCCTATACATACATACATACATACATACATACATACATACATACATACATACATACATGCATACATACATGCATGCATGCATGCGTGCGTACATACATACATACATACATACATACATACATACATACATACATACATACATACATACATACATACATACATACATACATACATACATACATACATACATACATACATACATACATACATACATACATACATACATACATACATACATACATACATACATACATACATACATACATACATACATACATACATATCTGCAATACTGGTGTAAATTGTAATGTAGCAGTGAATATAAGGAGACTGCTTCCTAACAGGTAGTTGCTTTTATAATGGTTAGAGCACATCTTTGGACCGTCCTACATGTTTGGACTCTCCCATTTGTTCATATATATGGAGACTGCTTCCTAACGGGTAGTTGCTTTTGATAGTGGTTGGAGCACATGTTCCATCTCTTCGTTAGGACTGGCCTACCCAGCAACTATATACGGAGTGTAGTCACAGACTCTTGCCAGACACTTGCTATCCGGATAGCACTTCGTCCACACCTCTCTCTATCTCCTCTCCGCTGGCCTTTCTCCTCCTTGATATATCTGAAAAGACTTCCAGGAGGGGGAGCCCGCCAGCATTTCACTTTCTACTCTTACTCTGTCCGTGTCTTTGGCTCGCTGGATGGTCGCCATAGAGCAAATAGGAACAGTCCTTTGACTCAACTCTCCTCATTTCTATTTCCTAGACTCTACCATTTTTTTTTTCTCCCATGCATACTTCGCCCCCTGACCAAGGGAGTTGTGTTCTTGGGTGGGGCCCTTTACCTTTAGGTTTCTCTCGCTTTGTTCTCGTTGCTGGAACCGCTGGACCCATCTTTACCCACCCTTCCTCAGAAACCCTTGCTGCTGTCTGCTGGACACAAGTGCTGTGCTACCGCCGACATCCTGGACCACCCCAACGACTGGTCGTTTAATCATTGCAAAGACATCCCCCAGCTTCTACAACCGTCCCACCAGAAGATTATTCTTCAACCAAAGATTGGGCTGATTTATCAGAGCCTTTCTATAATGTTGCAGTTCTGCAACCGGTAACCATCGTAAGGTTAAAAACAAACCAGTATCTATCACTCTTGGCACCCTCCCCCCACTTGCTATCCGGACTGCACTTCGTCCACACCTATCTATCTCCTCTCTGCTGGCCATGCTCCTTGATAATGTCTGATAAGAGTTCCAGGAGGGGGAGCCCGCCAGCATTTCACTTTTTGCTCTTACTCTGTCCGTGTCTTTGGCTTGCCAGATGGTCACCATAGAGCAAATAGACATGGTCCTTTGACTCAACTCTCATTTCTCTTTCCTATATCTATACTCAACCCTTTTTTTTTTTCTCCCAGGCTTACTTCTCCCCCTGATCGGGGGAGTTGTTTGCTTGGGTGGGGCCCTTTACCTTATCGTTTCTCTCGTTTTGTTCTTGTTGCTGGAACCGCTGGACCCACCTTTACCGGTCCCTTCCTCCTAAACCCTTGCTGCTGTCGACTGGATACGAGTGCTGCGCTACCGCCGGACCGGAGTGATTCGGGGCTGCCCCAACGATTCGTCGTTTAATTGTTGTAGAGACATCCCCAGCTTCTACAACCGTGCCGCCGTAAGATTAATTTTCAAGCAAAGATTGGAGTGATTTATCGGTGCCTCTCTATATTGCTGCAGTTCTGCAGCCGATAACCGTCGTAAGGTTACGAACCCCCCAGAAGTCAAGTCACTCTTGGCACTCTACTCCCAGAAATCGAGGCGTCAACATCTCCAAGTCAGTTAGGCCTGAAACCTGATCTGGCTAGTTACAGCTTATGGGATGGATTCAACTTGCTGAGCTTCTACAATATTGACCAATGCCCATCAGTAGGATTGGTGACTGTTGTGTCTGTCATTTCCCTAGCTCCAACTAAGCATAAATGGGATCCATCGATGGTCAGTTCTGAACGGTTTAACATTTTCCAAGACAAAAACAGTTTGCATGCACTTCTGCCTGCTGCGTAGAATGCATGCGGAACCGGAACTGACCCTTGATGTGGATCCCATTAACGTCGTTGAGAAAACCAAAACTGTCTTTCGTGCCACATATAAAGTACCTGAAAACAAGATGTCTGAAAACGCTAGATATTCTGAGGGTGCTGTCCAGCTCAGAGTGGGGAGCGGACAGAGATGTTTTGCTCTCCGTGTGCAGAACCTTGGTTCGGTCACGAGTGGATTACGGCAGCATAGTATACGGTTCCGCAAGGAAATCATATATTGGGCTGCTAGACATGATCCACCACCAGGGACTGCGCCTGGCCCTTGGGGCCTTCCGCACCTCACCAGTTCAGAGCCTCTACGTCGAAGCCAATGAACCATCACTTAACAACAGGAGAATCAAACTGGCCATGCAATATGTAGTCAAGATAAAAACTAATGCATTGAATCCTGCACACAATTGTCTATTCGAGCAACATGACAAATCCACGTATGAAGCGAGGCCGAATTACATCCGGCCACTGAGGCTCCGAATGAAACCTCATTTGGAGGCCTTGGTCATGGATTTGGACGTGTTGGAGGATGCCAAAGTCCCAGAACATTCCCCGTGGTCGTTGAGGAAGCCATCGGTTATCCTCCGACTCATAGAACTGAGGAAGTCTGCAGAGATTCAAGGCCAGTTTGCAGAGCACCTCTCCATGTACACTGATGGTTCGAAAGACCAAAGCCGGGTAGCTGCTGCGGCAGTCTGCCAATGGGAAACACTTGAGCTCGATTTTCACTGCGGAAGCCCAAGCACTCCTTCTCGCATTGGAGTGTATCGAGATATCCAACCACACTAACTACAATTATATACAGTGATTTGTTCTCTTGCCTCCTGGCTGTTGCTGGACTGAAAACGAACAACCCTATTCTAGCAACGGTCATTTATAAAAATGAACCAACTGGCAATGGATGGGTATGACCTCCACCTGTGCTGGGTGCCTGGCCATGCCGGCATACAAGGAAACGAACGAGCTGATCTGGCTGCGAAGAAGGCCCTGAACTGTGATCTTGAACCGTGTCTGATCCCTCACTCTGATCTGAAACCACTAATAGCCACCCATATAAAATCCAAATGGCAACATGAGTGGGATGAAAACATGAATAAACTTAAAGAAATTGAACCATCTGTGGGAAAACCACCACAGACTCATGCGGGAGGTCGACGGGACCAAGTGGTACTTAGCGCTGCCATATTGGCCACTCGTGGCTTACACATGCTTTTCTGCTCAAGGGGGAACCTCCCCCTGAATGTATTGGGTGTTCGTCCCCGCTGACACTCAAACACATTTTACTAAGTTGCGTTGATCTTTTGGCCCTGCGGCAGCAATTCTACACTGCAGACAGTATGCATGACCTTTTTACTAAAGTAAAACAAAAAACATTTTAGCCTTTTTGAGGGCAGCTGGACTGTACCACCTCATATAGTCTACTAAATAAATTCTATCAATTATTAATAAAACTTTTCTTTTTCTATGGGAATTTGTTTCCCTTGACCACAAATATATGATTGTGAGCTTTCTAATTTAATTAGTGTCTATTGGCACATAATTGATTGTCTGCTTTTACATGTAAAAGCGATGGTTTGAACAAAAAACAAACATTTCTCGCCATGAATATGGCCTATGCTGCCGACATGGCGTAAAGCAGCCACTAATCAATAAATCAATCAATCATTTCCCTATATTGTATGTATTGTATTCTTCACTTAGGTAGTTGGGTAAAAGCTTCTAACATTTTACCATTCAGTGGGTGACTTATAGTGTACTCCTACTAGTGGCAACTTATTTATTTTCTGACATTTTTCTCATTGTTGATCGTGCACATATATGATTGTAGATAATAAGCCACATCAGATAGAGCTCATACCACTGTTGACTCTTCCAAGGTGTTATTCTGGCTTGTGAAAGCAGTATTTTTATTCAAATATATTGAAGCATTTTTTCTTTACAATCATTTAAAAATTTGTATTCACACTGATTTTTAATTTTAATTTCTTTTTTGTTTAAACTCGTTTTCCATAGTACCTTGCATTTGCCTGTTTGTGAATATCATAATATAATATACATGGCTGGATAGGAAATTCATCCAGCTTTCAGAAAATGTATAATGTATTGGGACTTTTTCTTATTGCCATGACATTTCTTTACATTTCCCAACCTCGGAGATGAAATATTAATGTTCACTGAACTAAATACATCATCTAGGCATTGTTTTTATTTTTTTTTTAAATGTAAGTCTGAAAGGGTTAAGGGATTAACCTAGAAACTCGCTCCGTTTGCGAGTCGCCTGCCACCTTGTGGCCGCGTCGGTTACTACTAATTATCGATTTGCAAGCAGTAGCGAGCCCATCTGCAGCCATCCAACAGAGGATTCTATAAATAGATTTACAGGAGCTGCGAGGAGCTCGCCCAATCAAGGAGACAAACCGTGTTATGGTCTCGTTGTTCTAAGATAAGCTGAAATGCACAATGGATTGAGATACTAATCTTTAATAGAAAAGGAAAGGGGAATTGGTCTTTTGTCATTTAAGGATCAGATTACATGATTTTAACATGTATTCCTTTCACAAATTTTTATTTCTTTATGAAGTATGCAAACCCTAAAAATCTCAGCTATATTTTTGTGTTTCTCACAATCGTTGATTAAACTTGAAATTTCAATCGCGGACGATTGATCTTCCTCATTCTACTGCTGCTTGCCTTATCCTAGTAATGCCAAGTGCCAGGCTAGGTAGCAACAATTATAAATTTTATGGATTCAACTTTCAAAGCCCGCCACATAGGAATTCAGCTGATTCAGTCATTTCGTCTATTGAATGTAGAACTGCTAAGACAGTAAGAGGTACACACCCCAAATTACTGATAAATCCCTACAAACTAGATTGGGGCGTAAATATTCCTATTGTGTGGCATTAAAGAGATGGTTACCCCGTTTTTACCATGTATTCTCTATATAAATATTCCATATGTGTGAACAAAATATTCATTTTCCAGAAAGATCGACTTCATTGCACTTAGAATGAGCTGCTTAAGCTCCAAATCCAACTGAGTAGGCAAGGACTGATCTGTCCAGCACCATTAAACTGCCGTCCTGATATGACCTTAGATGTTGCTAGGACGTAAAACAACAACAAACAAACAACCATTAAACCGAATACCATAGTGCTATTCTTAACAGTTCTGTGACGTCAAACAGGGAAGGAAAAGGTGAAATTACTTAAGTTATAACTTATATGGCAGTCAAAGCGCTTCAAATTTACTCTTGGTACTTATAGTGTTTGCACTAATTTCCTCTGGGACTTCTATTGCCGTGAATTAATTGTTTATAATCTCTATAATTTGAGATCTATGAGCCTATACATATTTCAGTTTTATTTAATTTAGAAAACCTGGCCCACGCTACTCTAAGGAGGGTCATAGGGATGAATGACACATACACAGAAACCTCGAGCATGGTTGGACCCTAGCTAGTTTCTTCACCGCTAACTTATACCCCAGTCACACTACTGCTTGCGACCACCAAAAAAAGGGTGTGTGCTAACACGAGTAACAGGTCACAAGTGGTCGCTGACCTCGTTATCATTGTCTCTCCTGTTTACAAATGCCTGATCATAAATTTCGATTTTAATTTTTTTGGTAAATGTAGTTTATTCATTGAATAAAGTCTTTTGTCAGTGCTGTAGCACTGTTCTTCCAGCCATGTGACAATACAGTTATTTACAATGTATGTATATGTAGACTGATATTGTCATCAGCAGCTAGCTCAAGTCAGCTGAAATAACAATATTATTCATTCCAAGACTTATATATGGTATAGTTTGACAGTTCACATATAAAATAGTAGTTATATGTTGTATACATACATACTTAGATACAGTCATGTGTATTGATTAGACCTTTACATTACAGAGTGGTTAGGTGCATAGTTTCCCTTCACAGGTTTGTATGCCTACTGTGTTGTGAATTGCATAATTATCATGTTGTTGGAGATAACATTTTGAGATGGAGTGTTAGTAGAATGGTTTGTTTATTCTGTTAGATAGAGTGTGGTTAGCTTGTAGGGTTATGCTTAAAAGGTTAATACCTCGGGTGTGTTTTTGACTACATGAAGTTGTTTGAGTAAGTAGGTTGTTAGTAATGATGAGATAAACTATGCTTGGAGGATTGTTCATTTCAGTCATTTAGTAGTCTACTATAGTCTTTATTAGTGTCTATGTTTATAGCGATACTATCAGACTGATATATATTCTCTGAATTTGCTGGGCAAATAATTTGTAAGGTGGATAACTTGGTTTGTTGGCAGCATGTAAGGGAGTGGGTGGGGGGGGGGGTAAAAAAGAAAATTTGCCCAGCGACAACTGTTATCCCTAAAATTATTAATTTGATTGCAATTAGGTGTATTTCACTTAGCGTTATTCCATTTGTAACTAGTGTAAGTGACCAGGCGGGGTGGCTGAATGAGTAGAGCTTCCGTCTCCTGTTTTGGGAGATCGGGAGATCTGAACCCATGAGCTTGTCGGTTCGAATCCTGGTCGAATCAAGCCAATGACTTAAAAATTGATACTTGTCGCTTCCTAGCCTGGCGCTCGGCATTATTAGGATAGGGCAAGGACTGGTTGGCTCAGTGTCAGGATAATGTGACTGAGTGGGATATCAGGTCATAGTGCTGGTGGCCTGGTGTCCCAGTGGGGCAGCACTATAAAATCGACATGAATGCGCACTGTCACAAGTCGGTACCCGTCCTGATATGACCTTAGATGTTGCTAGGACATAAAACAACAAAAGAAAACAAAATCTAAGTGATTGAGTTTTAAGTGGAAATGTTCCTTTGGTGCAACATGAGTAGATGGCAAATAGCCCTGTCACATTATGACGCTTCTCACCAACGCGCGTCGAGGTATGTGATTTTTGGGCAGAACGTCGGGATATGTTAGGCGCGCGTTGATACACGTTGATGGACGGCGACGGTCAGCGAGGATCGGCGTCTTGCCGCGTCGAAAGCACAAAACTTTGGACGACCGACAATGCGCAACAACGCGCGGATGCCAATATTATGGCGACGTCAGAAGCACGTCGACATCGCTGGAATAACGTTATGCGAATGCTAGGCAGACGCCGCACGCACGTGAGGGTCGTTTCCACACGTTGTGCCAAACGGTTGCTTTGTTGTTTTACGTCCTAGCTACACCTAAGGTCATATCAGGGCGGCGCGCCAAAAGATTTTTGTTTTTTTCTCACGTGTCGATATACGTTACCACAACGTCGGCCGCACGCTACCAACACGTTGTGCTGACGTCGAACTTGTTCCCACCACGCCGAAAAGTTTGAGGTTTCTTCACTTTTTTGCGCATTGGCGGCGCGCCGGCGAGAAGCATCGTAATGTGACAGGGCCATTGGGTTTTAACTGGTCTGGATACTGAACTCTGCAGCGTGCACTTTAAATTGATCAAAGGGCTCCTTCCTATTTATGGCCGTTAGGCAACCTTTATGATTGCGAAAATAAGTTGTTCCTGTATAAGCGAGTTAAACCTGCGCACAGCATTCTGGGTAAGATTACACATTTTGAAGTAAAGGCCCACTTTGTCAAATTTAGTCGAGTTCATTGCTGTAAGCTATACTAGACCCCAAATATGCAAATTAACGAAAACAAAATGCGATGTTTTCCCCAGTGTGGATGGAGCTCCCTGCTGAAAGTCGTGTGTCCAGTAAGAACCATCATTTTGGTGTTCTCTGTGGTGGAGTGGTTAGAGTGTCTGACCATTTTCTAGGTCGGACCCTAATCTGAAGGTCGGTTGTTCGATTCCCCGTGCCCCCGCCTCTGCCAATTTTGGATTTCCACTGCTGTGTATAACTTACAGCGTCATCAAAGGCCAGTTGCTCTCATACCATGTCTATGTGGTGTGGGAGGCTAAAAATCCCTTTGGGTCAGTAAAAGTGTATGCTCGGGCTTTCTATCGACAAACTGTCTAATGGTGAAAACAAGTCTATTCAGACTTATCCATGATAGGCAGTATAAATCTTCAAGAATTTATTTGTTATCTGTTATTTAACGTCTGTATGTATACACGGCCATCTGATTCAGTTCAACAGTAAATTGACATGCGGAGATACAGAAGTATGCATTAATACGTTGTCTCGTGTTACTAGGCTACGATGCAAATGTGAAAATATCAACTGCTATGTGTTTACACTCATGTGGGAACAGCGGGAGGAGGAGAACCAGGTACTCAAATTGAGATGCTCCCAGATAATGAATATTATTATACTCTCCGTAAGACACATCGAAACATGAATATTTGGTTGTGATTGATACCTCTGGCTGGCCAACAATTTAGCCTACCGTTTATTTAGCTTGGTCAAAATTTCCAACGGGAGATGGTGATGCCTGTGCCAGTTCGGCAGAGACTCGCAGTGGGTTACAAACCCAAGTCACCCAGGCCGCTGTAGAACTTGCCAGTGAAACTGGACGAGTGGTACTGGTACTGGTAGCGTTAGGGGGTCGAACACTACTGGCATTCCGTTAAATAATATTAATATAATATAATTTATATAGCACGGGAATTGAGAATAATCTGGAAAATAAGCTGAAGACTACCACGAGGGAATTGGTTTAAGTTTAAGTCGGAATCCTGTCGGATTAAAACAGTGCAGTTCTTTTGGTCCATTTGTTGTTTAAGCAGGGGAAATTTCAGTCATAGACGACTGGTCTTCCTCATTCCCACACCACATAGACATGGTATGAGAGCAACCGGCCTTTGATGATGCTGTAAGTTATACACAGTGGTGGAAATCCAAAATGGCAGAGCTGGGGGCACGGGGAATCGAACCGCCGACCCTCAGATTAGGAGTCTGACCTAGAAAAAAGTCAGACACTCTAACCACTCCGCCACAGAGAACGCCAATGAGTGTTAAGGGGCGGATGCGAAAACACGGCCGGCATGCTGAAGACGAGGCCGCCTGCCCTCTCAGGTACGGCTGAGGCTTTCATCAGGTGATTAACTGTCACGTCGTCCCTGCCTCCCGCCTCACTCCGCCAGCCTCCTCCCCGCTCAATACCCTGCCCCTTCCCCCTCCTCCTCTTCCGCCTCACTCCGACACCTCCTTCTCTTCCCTTCCCCACTCCTCCCCCTCTCTACCCCCGGCTCCTCCTCCCTCCACTCCGCTTTCCCACTCCCTCCTCCTCCTTCTCTCCCCTCCTCCTTCTCTACTCCCCAGCCTCCTCTTCCTCTCCCTCCTCCTCCTTTCAAGGGGATTCAGCAATCACATATTGCCTAGCAGAAGTACGAAATATAAAAATCTACGTTGGATTGAATATTTAAATTGAGAGAAGACAGGGGGCTACTTTCTTCCCCCTTTCTGTTTGCGTTTCCTGTCCCAATTTGCCTGAATTGAAAGTAGTACCAACCAAATGGCATGAGTACCATTAGGAGAGAATGGTTGAATACATCATGTGGCACTGAAAAAGACACCGTTTACCATGGCAGCAGCCTAACACTGTGTGCTGGGTTGCAGCTTCAGTCCTAGATAAACGATTCACCCGGTACTTGTAGTACACAGGTGAACGACAACGTAGTGTAAATACGGGCAAAAATAGCTTTAGTATGGAACATGAAGTAGAAACTGTGGTTCCATGATCAAATGGCTACATATATTGGCACAGATTTGGTGAAATGGGAGAGAATGCAAAAATCCAAGATGGCGGCCATAGAACGCCATCAATTTCAATTTTAGATCGTATTAAACTAGCTATTTTATTATATTTTTCAACTCAAAGGTAGGGGGTAAATATGAAGACATCTACAAAGAATAAATGTTGCTTCTTAGATTGTGAAATTAGGCTCTCATTTCATTAACCCGCTTTTTCGACCGTTTTTATATAGGGTTGGTATTCACCCGTGTACTGCTAGTACCGGGCGAATCCTTTATCTACTTCAGTCCTATCTGGGGTACCAGCGGAACCCAGAGCACACATATTGAGGACAGTGGCGCATTGTCACGATAAAGGCTCTAATTAGAAAACTGATTAGAGATGGTAGGCATGAACCAGTGTTGTATAAGAGTCCCGAAGGCCACGCAAGCGTTTGTTCCTCACACGAGTATATGATTACATTTCTATTTATAACTGGACTTTCTCTGCCACTGCATGGGCCTCGTCTTTGTAAGAACAACCAATTAAGAACTATTAAAAACTGGACCACATGCATTATCATGATTATGTCATGATTATGGCAGGTGGCTGACCTCAGTCAACAACCAATTAAAGTTGCATAGTCCGATGGTTTTAAATTTCTGTATTTTTTCTGAGATAAATATATTAGATCGATCACTAGTATCTACTTTGCATTAGTTCAAAGTTACTTTTATTTGAAGTGGTAAACATTTGAGATATTATGAGTGCAAACATGGAAAATCAGTTTTGGCAAGCTTGCCAAAACTATGACACCATAGACTTCTGCAGTAACAGGTTAAATTGACTCAGGTCCTTCTATGCAGAAACAAATGTTTAATAAGTGCATCAGTATCTAGATATGTAAAATCAAATCTAGATAATTGGTTTGGTTTTGAAAATTTGATATTTCATCGGACTATGCAGCTTTAAGAGTTATTAACAGTTAATTGCCCCCTGCCCCAACCCACACACTCATTACCCATTCGGAAGTGAATCCCACCCCTCCCTCCTCCCCACACTCCCAATTTACCTGAACACAATTAAAGGAAGATACTTATGGAACTCAGGACACGCAAATTAAAAACTGCGTTGTGATACCTTTGTGCAGCCCGTTGCTCCCCTAAGACATGTTACCAGACGGGTGGGCCAAATGGGTTGAGCGTCTGTCTCCCGTTTTGGTATATCGTGGGATTCGAACCCAGACTTGTCACTTTCTAGCCATACGCTCAGCATTATTAAGATACGGCAAGGACTGGTTGGCTCATTGTTGGAATAATGTGACTGAGTGGGATATCAGGTCATGGTGCGGGTGGCCTGGTATCCCAGTGGGGCAGCACTATAAAGTCACTATGAGTGTGCACTGTCACAAGCCGGTACCCGTCCTGCTGTGACCTTAGATGTTGCCAGGATGTAAAACTCCAACAACCAACCTGTTTTGTGGCTTTGTTTTGGACCCGGATATATGTGTGCATGTGTGTAGGGGGCGGAGGTTGTTATCACCAACCGGTAGGGGGAGGCAGGGTATCTAGCTGGTTGTCAATGTTATCGCATATGAAGTTGTATCCAATGATAGATAACTTGGCCTGATTAAAGCTGCATAGTCCAATGAAGCATCAACTGTTCCTAAACGAAAACGCCTATCTAGATTTGATAGACGGGGTGGCCGAATGAGTAGAGCGTCCGTCTCCTGTTTTGGGAAATCGGGAGATCCGAACCCATGAGTTATTGGTTCGAATCCTGGTCGAGTCAAACCAATGACTTAAAAATTGATACTTGTCAACCAGACGGGATGGCCGAATGAGTTAGAGCGTCCGACTCCCGTGCTGGAGTAGATCGTGGGGTCGTGGGTTCGAACCCTGGTCGAGTCAAACCAATGACTTAAAAATTGATACTTGTCGCTTCCTAGCCAGGCGCTCGGCATTATTAGGACAGGGCAAGTACTGGTGTGCTCAGTGTCAGGATAACGTGACTGAGTGGGATATCAGGTCTGGTTTCCTAGTGGGACAGCACTATAAAATCACTGTCACAAGTTGGTACCCGTTCTGATATGACCTTAGATGTTGCTAGGACATAAAACAACAACAAACAAACAAAAATGACACTTGTCACTTCCTAGCCTGGCGCTCGGCATTACTAGGATAGGGAAAGGACTGGTTGGCTCAGTGTCAGGATAATGTGACTGAGTGGGATATCAGGTCATGGTGCCAGCAGCCTGGTTTCCCAGTGGGGCAGCACTATAAAGCTGGCATGAGTGAGCCATGTCACAAGTCGGTACCCGTCCTTGCATAGAACTAGAAGCGAGTACTGAGTCCAATTTAGTAGAACCTGTTAATGTTGAAGCCTATGGTGTCAGCTTTTTTACATGCATGCTAACATTAAACTTTGCCTGATCATGCTTTCACTTCAAATATCTCCAAAGTTAGTAATTGAATATAAAAGTTATTTCAAACTAAAGAAAGATCGATTCTAATGATCGACATAACAGATTTTTTTTTAATTTTTCTTTTTTTTAAGTGATCCATGTCAAAACCATCATCATTGCAACTTTATTAACACTATCACTTATCAGTATCTAAATTGGATATGTGGGATCAAATATGGGCGAGTGGTTTAGTTTTGAATATGTTATCAGGAACCACATGTGATACGGCTGCTTGCATACGCCTATTAGTGTTGGCGTATGAAAGAAAGACAAACCTTTGCTTCTCTATTTCTGTTTTCGAGCCTCCAGGAAAGATTGATCAGAGAAATAACCATGCATTTACTCCATCACTGAGGACTCTATCCTCATAGGGCAGTGCTATGGCTAGTTAGCGTAGCTTGTGTTACAAAGACACATTCGACAGTTCTAAAATTAGTTTTCTAACCTTTTTGCATGTTTCATCTTTGCAAATAAACTAGTTATGTTTGAAAATTTTGGTCTGCTATGAAGTAGCTTCCAGCACAAGCAGCGCAGTGTCACTTTTCCCATTTTTAGCTGTCATATTTCCGTGACAAGTGGATCTATTTTAGCAATAACAAATAAACCAAGCATTTTTTCACCACTGAATTGCTCTCATTGCTTCTTGGGGGTATAACAAAGGGATTTTTTCGTGATTTGGTGTAAAAAGGGGAATTAATTGAGAAGAAAACAGTTACTATGTGAGGGACCAACCAATTAGGACCAGGAGTAAAGAAGAACCCATACATCCATTCCTAGAACGTTATAACCTGTACATATATAGACATTGCTTATCACGGGTAATAATTAGGAGGTAGGGAATGGCTCTTTTGCCATGCGGGTCGGCTGCTCTTCCATTTATGGATCACACCCCCTCACTCACCCACCTTCAGCTATGGGGCAGTGCTTCCATACTTCCCTCACTTTCAATTTGTCTATATGTATTTTAGATAAAAGATTCACTCCGTATCTACAGTAGCGGTGAAGAAGACCCCATTAGAAAAGGTGGAGAAAGGCTGGTTAAATGAAATGAGCACATCAATTCTTAATTTAAGAAGCAACATGTCATTTTCACATACCTTTATATATTTACTCGCAACTTTTGAACTGATTAGTAGATTAAATCAAGAGGATAAATGAACTTTGAAGATTGAATTGAACACTGATTGTGCAACATCACAAGGTGGCCATTGGCAGGGTGCTGAAAGGTTCCTGTGTAATAATCGAATCTAGATGAGGAAGCAGTCATTTTCATTGGCTGAGGTAGTCAGGTGGTGAACCAGTTCATTCAAACATGGCGGCTTTACTTCATAAACTCCTATCTTTACAAACTGAATTTCTGTCATTATGCCGTGATTTGAACACTCTGGAAAGTGGAAGGAAACTGTACAATCAACATAAGGTAGGGATGCCAAACTAGGACCATCAACAGTGAGACACATTTTCGCCAACTTTTACATAGGGTTGTTAATGTTATTCACCTCTAAAAGAGTCAGAGGTGAATCTTTTCTGTGTGTGTGCGTGCGTGCGTGCGTGCGCGCGTGCGTGCGTGCGTGCGTGCGTGCGTGCGCGCGCCCCCCCCCCCCCCCCCCCCCCCCCCCCCACACCTCCCTCTGCTGCCTTGGCGCGGCCTACACTGGTCGTAGTAGTACTCGGTGTGTTTTGCTGCTGTTGTTTTGCTGCTGTTGTTTTGCTGGTTCTCCCGTCCTGTGCCAAGCCTGTACAAAGACCCTATGATACTAAGACGTCTCACTCCCTATCTCTCCCATGGTAATGTAGATTTCACAGGGCACCTTGTGGTGGGTTTGATCAGCCCGGCTGCTGGTTGGTGTTTCACATGTATACACATACAGTTATATTATACATGAGATAGGTAAGTATGAATACACATCAATATGAATTGCTCAAATGACATCAAGATACCACAGCCTCATCATCACAGACACATTCATCATGTGGACATGATCAACACATGCAACGTTCCATGAGACTGCCAGCGCACAATGTGGATGAGGCCTTGCTATTCGATACGCAGTACAGGCGAAGCAATCTAACCAGCGGTTCACTCCAAGAATGCTGTTTCAAGCAAGGTACAATCAGCTCACTCAGAGGCGCCTTCTTTTCACAGCGAGTGATACACATGTGGAATGAGCTACGGAAGAAGTGGTGGCAAGCAGCTACCATGAATCAATTCAAGAATTGCGGTTGGACGAGGGCCTGGCCCAGAGAAAGGGTTCACTGTACGATTTTGAGGTACATGAACCATTAGGCTTGAGAGCTACGAGCTTCTGTATAGGCATAACCACCAAGCCTGCATCAAAGAAGAGGATAATACTAATAATAAATTATATAATATGGCTTTTGATCACGAAAGTCAACAACAATCATCATCAGGTGCTTAACCCATCAGCATTGCCATCATCAACAACATCATTCACATTCATATATACATTTATACATATAATATAGCACCTGTTTAACCAAGAGAACAGCCAGCGCACCAAGTGGTGGGTTTGATCATTTTGATTACACAGTACAGGCTGAGTGAGCCGTCTTAGTATTATAGGGTCTTTGGCCTATATCATCGCTACAATTAGCCTGGTACAGTATACGCCCGAGTGGTGTCGCTGCTGCACCGAGCTGGTCTAACTAGAAACCGGCTATTTTTGTGTCCCCATGGATCCAAAGGTGATCTGATCTTCTCCCTTCTCTGTACCAGGCATCCCGGTCGAGTCAAGTCCTTTTTTTTCCTTTATAAAAAAAAAGTTGGGTGTCAGATATTTGGACAGGGGCACAATTTCAGACTCAGTGTAGGACGATAAGGCTTGCCCGGTCGCCCGGGGCACCTAGTTTAGTCTGCCGGCCATGTGAAGTTCTTAGTGACCTGACCGAATGGGCAAGTCATTATTTTTCTGATCTGCAGTAGCAGATTTCTGTTCCAATTGGCTGACTTGGGCTTGGGAAAGTAGTTTTGTCACTCGGGCAATTAGAAGATTCAGCCATTTGCCCGATTGGGCGAATGGGGAAAAAAGTTACTGTCCATAGGCACTATTTTTCTGGAGATAGGCTACTACCTGGTTATCTCAGTGCCAGGATAATGTGACTGAGTGGGATATCAGGTCATGGTGCTGGTGGTCTGGTCTCCCAGTAGGGCAGCACTATAAAGTCACCATGAATACTTACTGTAACAAATCGGTACCCGTCCTGATATGACCTTAGATGTTGCCTGGATGAAAAATTCCAACAAACAAGCAAACAAAAGCTTGCATTAAGTGTGAACCTTCTCCTGTGGCAAGTGATGACAACTCTTCAGTATTGAAAGCAATTTTGTGTTTCGTAGTGGAATCCCAACACGGTAGTGATGTAGAATTGCATAGCCGATTGGCTGGTAGCCATGGTAATGTGGCGAAGAGCAAACATGGCTGACATTTTTGCTCATGGTCCATTCAGAGTTGTGTTCCTGATGCACTTAGCGTGTAGTAAATCAGGACTGCTGGCACTTTGTCGTGGTAATGGATGGTTGTTATGGAGGCCAGCATAGTTACCCGCTGTTCTATATAAAGTACAACCCCGTTAAACCAAGCTCGGTTAAACCAAATGATCGGTTAATCCTAACTTTTTTCGGCGGCCCGGCAAAATACTACCATTTATCATATAAAAAAGTTGGTTAAATCAAAGTCGGTTAATCAAAAGTATCGGTTAATCCAAACAAAATTGTCGGCCCCAGGCCACTTCCGGTACAGTTCAACCAAACTTTCATGTGGTTTTAAGGTCATCTGAGACTGTTTTATATGATAAATGGTAGTATTTTTGGCAGGTTGCCAACAAAAGTTTGGATTAACCGATCGTTTGATTTAACCGAGGTTAGTTTAATGGGGTTAAACTGTATACACATAAAAAAACAATAATTATAGTGTCCACATATATTGTACATTCATAATGGACCCCCGTTTTTGCCAAAGCCAAGTCAAAGTCAAAGCTCAGTTAAACCAATGATCGGTTAATCCAAACAAATTTCTAGGGTCCCTTCAAGTTTGGTTTAACGGGCTTATATTGTATACTGAATCAAAGCTCAAGGCTGCCTTTCAAGGTTCCACCCGGTGTTAAGGAGATTTTTGTTGGAGTTTTACGTCCTGGCAACATCTAATGTCATATCAGGAAGGATACCGACTTTTGACAGTTCACACACATGACGATTTTAAGCTATAGCGATGACCCACTGGGAAATTGGGCCGGCGGCACCATGACCCGATATCTCACTCAGTCACATTATCCTGACACTGAGCTAACCCGTCCTTGCCCTATCCTATTAATGCCGAGCGCCAGGCTAGGAAGTGACAAGTATCAATTTTAAAGTCATTGGTTTGACTTGACTGGGAACCGAACACCCGACTGGTCTTCCAGTGTGGTCGCACTGTAACGGTGATATGGGTGTGCACTTTCCGAAGTCGGTACATGGCCTGATATGATCTTAGATGCTGCTAGGACGTAAAGCCCCCCCCCCCCCACCCCCTCTTTAAAAAAACCTTTAAAAAAAGGAAGGAAACCCCACAAAAAGTGACAACCCAAAAAAACAACACAAAACGACTAAACAAGCCTGGCGTTGCTTGGACATGAAATCCTAATCAGCTAGTTCTATTCTGACAGGAAAGTGGGTGGTGGGTGACAGCTTGTGTAATTAGATCATGCATGTTAATCCCACCAGCAGTAAGAGTTTAGTTAACTTCTTTTTTTCCCCCAGACGACATTTGGTCTCCATATACCACTTTGTTGGGCTGGTTTCTTCTTTTATCACACCTTTGTTTTATTCGCGCCTCTGGTTTCAGCGATAGTTGAGTTAATTAAGTCCGCTTCCCGTTAAAGGTTGTTTGGAGCTTGAAGGTTAATTATAAAGTACTTCATCCATTTAGCCATGCCCTCATCTTAGCGACTTTCATTTGAAACAGAATGGCTTCGCCACCACCCTGGTCCCATTCAATGTCAATTTGCCACCTTTGATAGTCTTGGTTTGAAGCGCCATGCTTTAATCTCAAGCACGACGCTATTAATATTATAAAGGGTGGTCAGTTCGACAGGTGTCAATTCTTACTGGGGATATGTTACTATCTTTGTTTGTTATACGTGTTCTGAGCAATTATTTCATACCGATGTATTGTTATGTGAAATCTTGGCAAGCATTCTTCATATATATTTTATATACGTATTATATATATATATATATATATTATAAAAACATTATATATATATTTTTTATTATTACATTTAGTGATTAAACAGGAACAATTTCAGTTGCTGACAAATGGTCTTCCTCGTTCGATTGCTCTTTGTACCTACCCCAATGTGATGGACTGGTTTCTACTCGTCCCATTCGCATGCTCGCGGAGAGAAAAAAGTTTTTATTGAATGTGATTGCGAGCAGACGACATTCTGTGGAAGCAGACGAGAAAGGCTTGGCGAGTGTTTGATGAAAGAGCTGTACACAGATCAGCGCTACTGTAATGTACACTGTAGGATTGTGCCTCTGAACACTGATTGCACAACATCACATGTGTAAGCCGTCTTTAAAAAAATGGAAAAAAAAGTTTTTATTAGATGGAAATATTCACTGATTACATTGCATTCAATGCTCATCCAATTAGTCATTAGATATACAAACATAGTACGCGCCTCTGATGTTGACCCCGAGCTTTCAGTCCACTGCGCATGCGGAGTGAACTGAACAAGTTTTATTGACTGTGATTGCGAGCAGACGACATTCAGTGAGCGCAGACGAGAATGGCTGGGCGGGTAGTTGATGGAATAGCTGTACACAGATCGGGGCTGCTGTGTACTGCAGGAGTGTGCCTGTGAACACTAATCGTGCACCAGTTATGTTCGGTTACCACGCAAGCCTCAGGTCTGCGCTACCCCGGTGGTCGTTGGGGGGGGGGGGGGGGGGGGGGGGGGGGGCTGGGGGGCGGGAGGAAGAGGGGGAATATTTGTGGTTTCCTGTACTCGACTTATGGTATGTGTGGTGAACTTAAAAAGAACAGTATTACTCATTTCAGGGTTTGGTGGGTAGTTTTCTTTCATGAATGAGTGTTTTTTTTATTCATGGATGGTTGGTTGGTTCTTGGAGTTTTATGTCCTGGCAACATCTACGGTCATATCAGGACGGTGTTTATGGATGGAAACCAAATTTATGGGGACCTTTCATGAGCCATTTCTCTCGGTATACACTTGGTGGCAGCACCCATTCCCAGTCCAAGTCGGCCATCATGGTTGGATAGAAGGGTGTAGGTGTGTTGGTTGTGTAGGTGTGTGGTGGGTGTGGTGGAGTGTGGTGAGGGTTTAGGGGTGTGGTGGGGGTGTAGGTGTGTGATGGGGATTTAGGGATTTGGTGGGGGTGCATGCCTTCATGATGCGACATCTGCGTTCAATCATGAGGCTAACCTGGAAGGACAAAGTGACGAATAAGGAAATACTCGAATGGATGGGGCTGCCCTCTATGAAAGATCTTCTGATCAAAAAGAATCTCCGGTGGACTGGACACCTCATGAGGATGTCATAAGACAGGCTACCAAAGCAGATCCTCTATTCTCAACTGTCTTCTGGCTACAGAAAGAGAGGGCGCCCCCCGTCTCCGGTTCAAAGATACCATCAAGAGAAACCTGAAGCTGAGAGACATTAAGACCGACTCATGGACGCAACTCTCACAGCAGAGAGCTAAATGGAGAGTGGCAGTCAAGTAATGAAAGCAGTCTTTGTCGCATCGCGACCGACAGCATGATGATGATGATGATGATGGGGGTGTATGTGTGTGGTGGTGTAGGTGTGTGATGGGGGTGTAGGTGTGTGTGATGGGGGTGTCGGTCATGGGGTGTAAGGGGAATAGGTGTGTGTGGTGGGGGGTTAGGGCTGTGGTTGGGGTGTAGGTGTGTGATGGGGGGTTAGGGCTGTGGTGGGGGTGTAGGTGTGTGGTGGGGATTTAGGGATGCTAAAGATTGTGAGGTGCCGCTCTGCAAGACACCCCTACACTTCCACCACACATACTGTCAACCCCCACCACTCACACGTACACCCCCACTACATCCCTAAGCCCCCACCACACACCCACCATACACAACTACACCTCAACCACCCCCACCCCACCATACACACCTACACCTCAACCACCCCCACCCCACCATACACACCCACCACACACACCTACACCCCACCACACACACCTACACCCCACCACACACACCTACACCCACTCAACCCCCCACTACACCCCCTCAACCCCTTCTTATTTACACACACTTGATTAACTATCCAACCAAAGTATTAGAGACCGGCATGGTGCGCCATCTGACGAAAGAGTCTGCAAACTGAAAGGTCCCCATTCTGCTTTTCTAGGAGCACATTTTTAGTTTTTTTGCTATATATCAGGGATGAGAAATTTCCGATTTTCAGCGGATTTCCAAAATTTGTTCACACTCTGGGGACATTTTTGATATAGGTGTAAATTTGAGGAGAAATAAAAATGATTGTACATTTCATGTAGTACTCTCCAAGCATACGTTTTGCACAATGCATATGACCAGGTCTGACTAGAGAGTATTTTGCTGTCATTAATGGTACTGTATTACTATTAGTATTATGGCCCACCTCACCGTCAATTTCCGATTTTCTTCCTCCCACACCACTATCATCCCTGTGTATACAGTAAAACCTCATTAACCGACCACCTCCACAGATCGACCACTCCCCTATATGGCTATATCGATCGCTTTATTTGGGTCATAACAATACCACAGCAACCATGTTCTAACTCCCTAAACCGACCACCTCCCTAAATAGACCACTTAAAGTCGGTCCCAAGGTGGGTCGACTTAGAGAGGTTTTACTGTATATATTTAAAAAAATAGAAAAGCCAGGTCTTCCATTGAATGCCAGCTTAATAAATTATATATTATTAATATTGTATGGAAAGTTCCTCTCAAAACCTGTGATATCTGCCTAGAGGGAAAGAAGAGTCTAGATTAGATTTAAAAATTAAATCTAATACGAAAGTTTCTTTGATGGTCAGTTTTTCATATCTTATTGTTTCATTTTTTTCTGATGTAGTGTAAAACTCCGAACAACCAACCGACTATGGGTATGTATTGTGTTTTGAATTGAAGACATCTTTGAAATTGCATTTTAGGGAAGTTAGTGGTGGGTTTCTTTCACACACTGATGTCTATGGGCGTTACCCCTTGCGTGACGCTTGTAGTATCGGGTCCTTGGTGGTATTTGTGAGGACAGTATTGCTCCATGAGGCCCCTGTCTGGTAACATTCAGCGCGCAGAAGTGATATTTGAAAACCATCTAAACAAAGTAGTACTTAGATACACACTAGACTCATTCACAAGGCTGCCGGCACCATGATACAATATCCCACAAATGCACGTTATCCTGGCACTGTGCTAATCGGCCCTTGCCCTATCCTATTAATGCCGAGTGCCAGGCTAGGTAGCGACACATATCAATTTTATAAGTCATTGGTTTGAATCGGCTCGCATTCAAACTCAAACTCCTAACCTTCCACACAGAAACCCTTAGATAAAGGATTCACCCTGTACTGCAGTACATGGGTGAATATCAACCCTATATAAAATCTGTCGAAAAAGTGGGGAAATGAAATGAGAGCCTAAGTTCACGATCTAAGAAGCAAGACTTATTCTTTATATATGGCTTCATATTTCCCCGCTACTTTTGAGTTGAAAAATATAATAAAACATGTAGTTTAATAGACTTTAAAAGTGAAGTCGGCGGCGTTCTATCGTGGCCATCTTGACTTTTTGCATTCTCTCCCATTTCACCAACTCAGTGCTGATATAAGTGTCCATTTGAAATTGGAGCTAGGCATTCGACTTCTTGTTCCATACTAAAGCTATTTTCGCCTGGATTTAGACTACGTTGTCGTTCACCCCTACTACAAGTACGGGGTGAATCTTTTATTTAGGGAACCGTGAGCTCTCCCCATTCGGCCACCGCGTCCAGTGAGTGAGTGAGTGTGTATGGGAGTAGGAGTGAGAGTGGTCCCTGAACTGTCACGACTGGCATTATAACTAGTGGGGATGAGTTAGTTTCAAAGTATGAAAACTGTTAGAATACGTAACTCAATCGTGATGCTTGTGAATACATAGAGCTCTCTTAGTCTTAGTCATGATGCTCTGTTTAATATTCATTGGACGGCGGGTTCTTGATTGGCTCACTGCCAAATTTTGCTATGTATATAATAACAATATTAAAACTAATTTTATACAAGCCTGAGAATAGGCGGAATTTGCATATCTGGCAAGCGACAAGTAGAAACGTCTGTTGACAGCTAGCTACCAGCATTCAATGGTGAATTATTTATGGGATCTTTTTTAGTGGAAAGGAGAGCAGATATTTGAATAGATTCTTCTTGGCTTTTGTATGATCTCATACGTGTGAAAGGCAGTCATTTGTGGTATAGCTATATCTATATCTATGTCTATGTTCGGTACGCCCGTCTGTCATTCACTCAGTGCCTTCGAACGCGGTGGCCGAGTGGGTAAAGTGCAGACCTCCCGTGCGGAAGGTCGGGAGTTCGAATCCCAGCCGTGTCAAAGCAATGACTTACAAAATTGATACTTGTCGCTTCCAAGCTTGGCGCTCGGCAATAATAGGCTAGGGAGGGCAAGGACTGGTTAGCTCAGTGTCATGATAATGTGATTGAATGGGATATCGGGTCATGGTGCTGGGGGGTTTCTCCCAGTGGGGCAGCACTATAAAGTCGCATTCAGTGCACACTGTCGCAAGTCGGTAACTGTCCTGTTATGACCTTAGATGTCACCAGGACGTAAACGCCAACAACTAACCAACCAATCACTCAGTGCCCGACACCAGTTTTAAACGCGCAGCTTTTCAAAGTCACGAATATGAGCCATGTTTACCCACCCGCACCCATTCTTAGTGTGTGTGTGTGGGGGGGGGGGGGGGCACCAATTCTGCACAGTGTGACTTCTGTGCATTCATACAACATTACTCAGCAGCGTATCAAAACAGAATACGCACGTTATTTGCGGGTGCATCACCAGATTCAGTCGGTTTTGTGGTTACTATTTGGATTAAGTGTTACTATTTGGTTGTCCCTATCTGACACAAATGTAGCCCACTTTCAAAGTTACTTCTAAGATAAATGCTGCTGTCATTTGACACAAGTTTCATTGTTGTAGATTTTTGGGGCAAAATTTAATGTAAATATAAATGTGGTGAACACATTACTTTTTCGTGAAACCAAAGTGGCAGAATAAATTTATAGAATTTGTGGCCATGAATATGGGCCTTTGGTTACCAACACGGCATTAAACCATATATCCTGTATATATATATATATATATGAGTCGTTCTCAGAAACTGTGTACCACTTTTGTGACATGGAAATCAAAAGTGAAAACATTCCAAATAATAGCAGAAAGCATTACAAATAATAGAAGAATCGATGGTCATATGAAGATTTATATGTTGTGCATATGTCAGAGTTGAATTCTTTTTTTTTCACATTTTGATTTTGATCTTACTTATATAAATTGAGAAAGCTGTTAGAATTAACTGTGTAACATCCATCCATAACATCATTTTAGCACACATCCGTAAAATTTATTTAACACATACAACAAATTCATTATTGATTATAGTTAAACCAAATGAATTGTCTCTCTTAATAGAAAAGTTCGGAAAAAAACACATTTGGGTAGCTGTATTTGTGTCTATATGCAAATGTTCATATTTTTACTTTCGCGCCACGTCATATAAACATATTTCTCTCTCCTTCTTCCTTCCTCTTCATCTCCCATTATTCCCCCCTTCTTCCTTCCTCCCATTATTCCTCCCTTCTTCCTTCCTCTTCCATTATTCCTCCCTCTTCATTCCTCGCTCCTTCTTCCATTCTTCCTCTTCTCCCTTTCCCCTCCCCTTCCCCACCTTTCCCTGCTCTCTTTCCCTACTCCCCTTTCCCTTCTCCCCTCTTCATCCCCCTCCGCCCATCCCTTCATCACTCCCTTCTCCCTCATCCTGCCCTGCTGCCCCCCACCCTTCTCCTTCCCTCCTCCCCTCTAAGTACTCATCTATTATCCACCCTATTATTCACACCCTTCACCTACCACCAAACACGAATAGTTTGATCCAAGTAAATAAACCAATCGACTACGATTTCAATGGTGGCTGATTGCCCAGTTGTCGGTGAGTCTGTGGTGGGCATTAACAGACTGAACCACCCCAAAGAGCTGCTCATGGCTGTTAGTGTCACGTGACGGGCCGCTGACCTATTTATCACGTTAATTGTCAGGCACCAGCCATAGGTCACGTGGTCCTGCTGCCATTCACTAACTGTTAATCGAACATTTATGTGAACACAAAAGAAGCGTTTATTTATCGCACAACATTTACTTTGCCTTGCATCGCATCCTACCTACCCTTGGAAGATTTTGATTTATTCCACAAGGCTCGTGATTAAGTCGTGACCAGACGGGATGAGCCCCATTGAGTTTAGCACCCGATTCCCATGTGGCAGGTGGCACACTTTCAACCCTAGCCGAGTCAAATGAATGACTTTTAAAATTCATACTTGTCGCTTGCGATGCTTCGCGTTACTATAACAGAACAAAGTGTTGTGGAATGAGATGACCAATTGCCACGATTGAATTTTGTCATGCTTAATCCGCTAATGTAACAACATCATCAAAATTAGGATTTCCTTTTGTGGTTCTAGTAATTGGCAAGGTATGCTTCGAGGACATTGCGGTGGTTGCTTGGTTAGTTGGTTAGTTGGCCGGTTTTGGCAGCTCACATTGCTAAATACTGATTTAGCACTGGTATTCGCATGACAAGGATGTATTCATGGACACTATGCCAGCAGCCTCTGCTTTCATGAATATTGTGCATAGACTGTGGTTTGTAATACGGGCACCCTAAATTAATGTTCGCTGGTCCTTCAGGAAGGAGTGAAGCGGGTCATAGCTTCAGCTTACACGCCGGAACTTGGGTCACTATAGACCCTTTTCTTTAAAGGTTGCATAGTCCGATGAAAGAATCAAATTTTCAAAACCAAGACAATTATCTAGATTTGATTCTACATATCTATCTTATACCCCAGTCACACTCCTGCTTGCGACCACCAAAAAGGTTGCTCACAAAGAGGTCGCACCTCACTCTCTCCCCCTCTCGCGCACACTTCCCTCTCTCCTTAGCGCTCTTCCTCTCCCTAGCCCTCTTCCTCTACCTAACCCTCTTCCTCTCCCTAACCCTCTTTCTCTCCCTAGCCCTCTTCCTCTCCCTAACCCTCTTCCTCTCACTTAACAACAGGAGAATCAAACTGGCCATGCAATATGTAGTCAAGATAAAAACTAATGCATTGAATCCTGCACACAATTGTCTATTCGAGCAACATGACGAATCCAGGTATGAAGCCAGGCCAAATTACATCCGGCCACTGAGGCTCCGAATGAAACCTCATTTGGAGGCCTTGGGCGTGGATTTGGACGTGTTGGAGGATGCCAAAGTCCCAGAACATCCCCCGTGGTCGTTGAGAAAGCCATCGGTTATCCTCCGACTCACGGAACTGAGGAAATCTGGGACACATCCACTCGAGTACCAAGGACTGCATGCAGAGATTCAAGGCCAGTTTGCAGACTACCTCTCCATATACACTGATGGTTCGAAAGACCAAAGCCGGGTAGCTGCTGCGGCAGTCTGCCGACGGGAAAAATTTGGTGTACGTTTGCCCGATCAGAGCTCGATTTTCACTGCAGAGGCCCGAGCACTCCTTCTCGCTTTGGAGTGTATCGAGGTATCCAACCACACCAACTATGTTATATACAGTGATTCGTTCTCTTGCCTCCTGGCTGTTGCTGGACTGAAAACGAATCACCCTATTCTAGCAACGGTCATTTATAAAATGAACCTACTGACAACAGATGGGTATGATATCCACCTGTGCTGGGTGCCTGGCCATGCTGGCATACAAGGAAACGAACGAGCTGATCGGGCTGCGAAGAAGGCCCTGAACTGTGATCTTGAACCGTGTCTGATCCCTCACTCTGATCTGAAACCACTAATAGCCACCCACATAAAATCCAAATGGCAACATGAGTGGGATGAAAACATCAATAAACTTAAAGAAATTGAACCATCTGTGGGAAAGCCACCACAGACTCATGCGGGAGGTCGGCGGGACCAAGTGGTCCTTAGCCGCTGCCGTGTTGGCCAATCGTGGCTTACACATGCTTTTCTGCTCAAGGGGGAACCTTGTCCCCACTGACACTCAAACACATTTTACTAAGTTGCGTTGATTTTTTGGCCCTGCGCCAACGGTTCTACACTGCAGACAGTATGCATGACCTTTTTACTAAGGTAAAACAGGAAAACATTTTAGCCTTTTTGAGGGCAGCTGGACTGTACCACCTTATATAGTTTACTAAATGAATTCTATTAATTACTAATGAAACTTTTCTTTTTCTATGGGAATTTGTTTCCCTTGACCACAGATATATGATTGTGAGCTTTCTAATTTAATTAGTGTCTATTGGCACATAATTGATTGTCTGCTTTTACATGTAAAAGCAATGGTTTGAACAAAAAACAAACATTTCTCGCCGTGAATATGGCCTATGCTGCCGACACGGCGTAAAGCAACCACCAATCAATCAATCAATCCTCTCCCTAGCCCTCTCCCTAGCCCTCTTCCTCTCCCTAGCCCTCTTCCTCACCCTAGCCCTCTTCCTCTCCCTAACCCTCTTCCTCTCCCCAACCCTCTTCCTCTCCCTAGCCCTCTTCCTCTCCCTAGCCCTCTCCCTAGCCCTAGCCCTCTTCCTCTCCCTAACGCTCTTCCTCTCCTTAACCCTCTTCCTCTCCCTAGCCCTCTTCCCCTCCCTAGCCCTAGTCCTTTCCCACTCCCTTTCCCTCTTACTCTCTCCCTAGCCCTAGTCCTTTTCCTTTCCCCCTCCCTTTCCCTTTCCCTCTGCCTAGCCTTCCTGATATGACCTTAGATGTTGCTAGGACGTAAAACACCAAACAAACAAACAAACCCCCCCCAGCCGCTCCTCACACACTCGCAGTGTCAATATTAGTTGGACCCTGCGAAGTAGGCAGGTGACCATCAGGAAGTAGCTGATGTGGCCGAGAGGAAAAGAGCACACCAAACAATGTAGGAGGGGTTTTGGTTCGTTTGTTTTGTGAAAAGGTCAGCTTTACTCTCAACCTAGTCGGAATGTGCATGCAATTACAAGGTTCTTTCAGTTCTTTCAGCTAAGTGTGGTTTTCTTCTTTCACTCTCAATTAAAAAAAGCTAAATAAATTGGAGGGGTGGAGGCATGGATGTTTATATATATATATATCTTATGGGATATTGAATCCCGCTTCCCGTGACACATATATATTTATATATATATATATATCAGTGAGGCAACACTATAAATCCTCTCAGAGTGCACAGTCGCAAATCGGTACCCGTTATGATGACTCAGATGTTGTTAGAATATAAAACCACTCACTCACACACTCACTCACTCACTCACTCACTCACTCACACACTCACTCACTCACTCACTCACTCACTCACTCTCACACACACACACTCACTCACACACACACTCACCCACTCTCTCTCACACACACTCACTCACACACTCACCCACTCTCTCTCACACACACTCACTCACACACTCAGTCTCACACACTCACTCACACACACACTCACTCACTCACTCACTCCTTCACACTGACTGGATAGGATGGCCGAATCGGTAAGAGGGTTGCCTTCCCCCGTCGTAGGTTCTAGTCTCGACAGAGTCAAACTTTTAGCTTACAACATTACTACTTGTCACAACCTATCATGACAAGCACCGATTGGCTGAGTATCAGAATAATGTGACTGAGTGGGATATTGGTTATGGTGATGTCGGTGGGGTAGCACTATAAATTCGTCCACTCACTGTCCAGAACTCTTCTTCAATTCAATGAAAAAATAAACATAGTGAGTAACCTTCTTTTTTTTAAACCTGATCAGGTAGATTGAGCTATTCTGCGTTTCTAAACTGCCTTCTTGACCTATAGCCTCAAGGTCTGTCCACCGTGAACTTAGCCACTGGCATGGGAAAATGGTGTCAACTACACCGTTAATCATGGGTGAAAGCCATTTCCTTATTCCTTTTGAAAGGTGTCGTAAGGTTTCTACTATAACACTGTTTACGATTTTCTTCTGTTTGATTTTGAAGCAAAATACCTTGTCAGTAATTCTTGGCTTGTTTAATTAAAGTACCTCTACTTGAAACTGGGTTAACAAAACCTATGTCCAGCATTTCGGTGTGCACACCCAAATTAATTTGGCATGTTTCACTTCTGATATCTCCAAAGCTAACCCTTTATAATATAAGTTACTTCCAGGGATTAAAGATCTCCGCGATTTCGCGGATTTCCGGGATTTTTCAATCCTGCAGCATGATCAACGTGGTGCAGACGCCGCAGCACCATCAGTGTATACTACTAATGCATTGTTTTACGCTGCAGCACTATCAGGGTATACTAATGTGGTGCAGACACCACAGCACTATTCGTGCATACTACTAATATGTGCTTCAAATGCCGCAGCACTATCAGCGTATACCAATATTTTACCTCGGTAAACAGCCTCAGGCTAGCCTCAGGCTAGGGAGAGGTAAGCACGTCCGGTAACAGCAATTAGCATATACAACTCACGACTGGATAACGTGTCGTTGGGTTGCTCCGGCAAAATTAGTCTACATACAAGCAAATATGCAGTAAGTATAATAAAAACTGTGGTTAGCTTAATTATGATGCATTAGAGCATCAATATGGAAAGTTTAGACTTTCGTTGGTCCAATTTGGACGAGTTATTTGGTTATAAACAACCAAGGATAGAACACTCGAGTGGGTTTCTCGAAGGAACCAAACCGGTCATTAGCGGTTCTGTCAACACCCGGGTCACCGTGTGACTATGGGTAGAGATGTGGGTTTCGCCCTATCTCATGTGGAAATTCTCTCGTACTCTAATAGAGAGTAATGTTGGAGATGCTCCTGGGTTTCTTTTATAGACTCCCCTAGACAAAAAATTTTCAGGCGTTTCTCCGAGTTTCGTAGCATTTTCTCCAACTTGTTGACGTAATAGAGGATGGGCGGGCCGATACACTGGTCCCGACCCCGCGTAAAGATTTGGGTTTGACCCACAATCCACGCACAAATTTAGCTTATTACGCCTGTGTTATAACGGTATAAACACGTTCTCTAACACCACCAGATGTCCAATTGAGTTTGAAACAACCAAATTGTGACAAATATATATACCAGGACTGACCAAAAATCTTTGTTTACAGTTCCTGATGGCCACGAAGCGGAGTAAGCGCGGTGCAGCAGCAGCCGAGGGGCGTGTTCCGAGTGGAGTGGACGAGGAGTACGACTCCTCACCTGTGTTGTCGGCAGGGCCGTCGACACAGCCCCGGGCGCATATCCTCTCCGACCCGGACGAGGACGCAGTGCCTGATGTGCCTGCGCCTCCAGATTGGGAGGCTCGCTTTGCACGGTTGGAAAGCCACATCTTGACTTCCAAATCGCCCGTGTCTCGGAAGCGGCGTAGGCCGAGTGTCCAAGAGGATTCGTATGAGGATTTCTTGGACACAGACTCAGCGGTGGAGCTTAAGGCTCCTCCTCCTCCTTCTCCTAAACGGAGGAAGAAGAAGAAACAGGTGATTTCTTCGGGTGATGAATTCACCAAGGAGCGGGCAGAGACTGGTTTTCGCAAAAAGCGGAAGACTAAGTCCAAAAAGAAGAAGAGGAAGAGGAAATATTCTTCTTCTGATTCGTCCACTGAGTCTACTTCTACGGAATCAGACTCAGACACCATATATGAAGGTGTCTATGCGGACATTGGCACTAAAGTGGCTAAGAAGGTGGAGAAGCCAAAGGCTAAGCGGGTTAAAACCACTACGCTTATGCGCGAGACCGTGAATGGTCATTTCCGCACGTTTAAACCGGCGGAGGTTATCTCCAAGTTAGGAGATGAGTTAACAGGCATAAAGGGTGTTCCCAACTCCATCATTAAAGAAATGGATCGGGATGTCAATATGACGGATGACCGTAAGAAGTTTGAGGATGTGTTGCACACAGTGCATAAGGCAGTGTTGGCTACCCTAACAGCTATTGTTCCTGTGGCTAATAGGATGCAGAGTGAAAATAAGTTCTCGTCTTTGGCTAAGACAATGGACAAAGGCATTGCAGTGTTAGCGGCGGCAGGTAATTACCTGTCGTATCGAAGATATGAAAATGTCTTCAAGTCAGTTTGCACAGATGCTGGCAAGGAAGTGGCTCGCTCTAAGAAGGTTACCGATAATGAGGGAAGGAGTTTACGCTTTATCTTGCTCCAGAGCCGATTAAAGGGAAACCCTTAGATAACACCAAGATGTTTGGCGGTCAACTACAATACCTCTATAAAGAGGTAGAGACTGCAGCCAAGAGTGGCAAAAACATGGATGGCAAGAAGAAACAGGAAGTTCCTCGTTTCAAAAAGTCACGAGGGGATTTTCGTCCACGACGGTTCACCAGAGGAACCAGACCGAGTTCAAACTTCGGTCAAGGGTTTCGGGGCCGGGGCGCTCGCCCAGGCTGGACCGACAACACCGCACGGCCAATAGGCCGAGGGGTCAACTCGTCGAGACCTTTCCCCAGGGGCGGGTCCAAGTAGAGGTCCAAACACAAACTTTACAAGTCCCTGCAGCCTCTAAAAACACACAAACTGTAAGCAACTTTGTGGCTGGTAATATTAGTAATCATATTTCTGAGTGGCACAAAATTACTAGTGACCAAGAAATTTTAAAAATAGTTAGGGGTGTTCACATTCCCTTCACACAAATTCCTGTACAAAGTATAATACCTTTTCCATATAACATTCAACCAGTTGAACGAGAAGCACTAACTAAACAGGTACATAAATTCTTTGAGAAAGGAATTATACAAAAAGTGACACACTGTTCAGGACAGTTTATTTCAAACATTTTCTCGAGACCGAAGCCTAATGGTGATGTTCGAATGATCCTGGATTTAACAATCCTTAATAAAAGGGTGGAATATCGACATTTTAAAATGTTCTCTCTAGATACGGCACGAGATCTGATTACACCAGATGCGTGGATGGCTAGTGTTGATTTACAAGATGCATATTATACGCTTCCCATAATGGAACAATACCGAAAATTTCTTCGATTTATTTGGGATAACCAACTCTATGAGTTTACCTGCATGCCGAATGGCTTAGCTTGTGCGCCTCGTTTATTTACTAAATTGCTTAAACCTGTTTTCTCGGTAATGGCGAGGAAGGGTCACATAATGTTTCCATACATAGATGATTCTTTTATTATAGCATCAACACAAATTGGTTGTGTGAATGCAGTTTTGGATTTATGTGCATTACTCAATAAATTGGGGTTTTATGTACATCGACAAAAGTCAGTGTTTAAACCAACAAAACAACTCAAATGTTTAGGGTTTATTCTGGATACACAGTCCCTTACAGTGTCGATAACAGAACAAAAACTAATTAAGTTTATGACTACAGCGACTCAGCTTATTAAGTTATCAAAGCCTAAAATTAGACAGGTTGCTGTTCTTATTGGCATAATGACATCATATGCACCTGCTGTGTTATATGGGAAGGCCCATATTAAGTCGCTAGAAATAGATAAAAATTTAGCGTTAGCACAAACTAAAGGCAATTTTGAGCGAAAGATGTTTATTTCGCAAGAAGGGTTACAGGATATTGGATGGTGGATGCAACATATAGCAAGTTCACCAAATCCAATCCGCATGGCGGAACCTAATACAGTAATTACTACTGATGCTTCGTTAGAAGGTTGGGGAGCTCATCGAGATGGGGTCACAACAGGAGGTAGATGGCTTGATGATGAAAAATCAGACTATATTAATGCACTAGAATTGCGTGCTATTTATCTGGGCTTACGTAGTTTAGTAAAGATAAATAAATCACAGGTTAGAATACTAACTGATAATACTACTGCCATGGCATATATTCGTAACATGGGTGGAACCAAATCAAAGTCTTGCAATCAGTTATCTAAACTGATTTGGAACTGGGCACAGGCTCAACAAGTCTGGCTGACTGTAGCGCATATTCCAGGGTCACAAAATACACTTGCAGATTATAAAAGTAGAAATTTCCATGACCATTTAGAGTGGTCTCTCTCTACACCTTTGTTTAACTTCGTTTGTGAAAAATGGGGTACACCTGAAGTTGACTTGTTTGCATCACGAAATAATAACAAGTTACCCTGTTATGTTTCTTGGCATCCTGAACCGGATGCTTGGAAAGTAGATGCGTTTGCTATTACCTGGGAAAATAATTATTTTTATATTTTCCCACCATTTAGCATTATCAGCCGAGTAGTGAGAAAAATCGGCTTGGAAGGGACACATGCGATACTGGTGGTGCCCGATTGGGACACGCAACCTTGGCTGCCAGCAGTTTCACAACTGGCAAAAGATCATATACGATTCCCAAGAAAACTCGGGAATCTGACGCACCACGGACCGCTAGTGGTTCACGGCGACGTGTCAACGACGCCCCTATTGGCATTCCTTTTCTAAGGAAGCAGCTACAGCAATTTGGATTGGACAGAATTACTGAGGATAGGATAGTATCGGATGCCTGGAGGCCAGGAACTGTCAAAATGTATACAACCTATTTAAAGAAATGGGGTGTACATTGTTTGTTAATGAAAGTTAAGCCAACAAATCCAAAGATTTCACAAGTAGCTCGGTTTCTTCGTTCTCTAGAGGATGAAGGACTTTCCTTTGGATCGATTAATGCGGCGAGGTGTGCGTTATCAATTATATTACCTAGAATTGATGGCGAAACAGTTGGAAAACATTATGTTCTTTGTTATTTACTTCGTTCAATTTATCAAAGGAATCCTCCAAAACCAAAGTATAGTCGGTTTTGGGATGTTTCTATAGTATTTAAGTTGTTTCAGGCTTGGCCTCACAACACGTGGTTAGATATAAAACAGTTAGGTTTTAAGGTCGCGGTCCTGTTATTGTTAGTAACCGGACACAGAGGACAGACGATTGTTGCTTTATCCTTAACTGGATTAGAAATAGACAAGGAACAAGCTACGTTTGATTTAGAAAAATTGCTTAAATCGAACACGTTAGGTGACCCTTTATCAACGGTTCACTTAGACTGTTTTCCGAATGCTCGGAAATTATGTGTTGTGTCGGCCATACGGGCTTATATATACAAGACAAAGGATTTACGTGCATCACAACAACTATTAGTGAGCTTTATAAAGCCACATAAGGCGATTTCACGAGACACACTTGCCAGATGGACAATTACGGTGTTGAAATTGGCTGGAGTGGATACGAGTAAATACTCTTCCCACTCAACTAGAGGAGCCATGGTCTCCAAGGCACGGGTGCTTGGTATTTCTGTGAAAAGAATACTAGCGCATGCAGGCTGGAAGACGGCTAAGTCGTTTGCAAAACATTATAATAAACGACTAGAAAAGCCTACCGGCGTTGCAAAGCGTCTTCTCGCCAACTAACAAGAATAGGTGAGAACAAAAATTTAGAATGTTATAATAATAAGAAAGAATGATATTAAGGATAAAAATGAATTATGTAAAGGTCTCCCTAGCCTGAGGCTAGCCTGAGGCTGTTTACCGAGGTAAAATAGTATAGTTATACGAGTCTTACCTTGGTACAGATGATGGATAACTGTTGTTTTACCGAGGTATAAGCCTCGGATAGATGTGGGCTAGGGCCCTCCCGCCACACCCTGCCACATCTATTCCGTTGGTGTACCTTTTCGGTAAAGTAATAGTATCCATTGTTTGAAAGTCATTTTTATCCTCAATAAGTAGGTTAAGATTGCTGGTACCGGACGTGCTTACCTCTCCCTAGCCCACATCTATCCGAGGCTTATACCTCGGTAAAACAACAGTTATCCATCATCTGTACCAAGGTAAGACTCGTATAACTATACTATATATATATATATGAAACCCAACTTCCGGAAATTTTCCGCGATTCCCTGACAATGCTAAACATATGGGAGAATATCCACAATTGCGCTTTTTTTCTCGGAGACCACTTTCATCCCTGTACTTTAAACTAAAGTAAAGTAGATTATCATGATCAACTCAATATATTCACCAATAACTAGTAACATAGCACAGAATCGACAAACTGCAATAAATGTTTAATGAGTTCAGCTGTATATTTATTAAAAGGTGGTTATGTAAGATTCAATCTCGGCAGGTGTTTTAGTGAAAAGAATTTGATGATTTCATTGGATTGTACAGTTTAAGCGTGGGAAATTTCAACAGTTGATAATTGGTCTTCTGCATTCCACTGTACATTGTCGCATCTCAATGGCCAGGCTAGGTAGCGTTAAGTATAAATCTTTTAAGCCGTTGGTTTGACTCAGCTGATGGTCGAATGCCAGGACCTGCCACACGGACTAGTGCTCAACTCATTTGGCTATGTCATCCCACCGGGACTTATAATAACTTGAACTTGGCTGGATATAGGCTTTGGTGACCTATTTTCGAGAATATCAACTCAGCACAGGAGCACCAAACGGCAATAAATATTTGCTGAGTACACCAGTATCTATATGGGGTCTTTGCATGTCAGCTTTACCCTCAGTGGGGATTCATGCGCAAGCAGTAGTTTTAAATATTTTAGTTCTCCTGTCACACATATAATTTATACACGATCTAGTTTGACAGATCTATTAATAGAATTCTGATTAGGCATATCTGTATATACTTAGTTTAGTATTCTGTTTATTTCAACGGGCAGCCATAGTTATACATAACAGTAGTTTTGTCCCTACTCCTCCCCCCCCCCCCCCGCCCCCCAAAAGAAAACACCCCACCACTTGCTCATGACATCACTTGAGGTCCCAGTTAGGACGGTTCGTGCGCAGAACGGACTGCGCATATCCGGGTCACCATGCTGATGCTACCAGCTTACGAAGCTGTAAAGACTGCCACACACACAGCGGTAATTTGTCGACAGATTTATAGGTTGCTGGGCTGTGGTGTATTTAACCACAAGGTTTTCCATTATAAGGCGATGTACAATAAAACCATGACTTACAAAGATTAATTTAAAAAATGTGTATTTACCTACCAGAAAGTTTTCGCCGCTGTGCAGTAGTACTCATAATTCATACGGATTGATTTCCTTCATCAATAATTTCTGTATGCGACATATAACATATTTACACTTACTCTGAACATCATACACAATAACAAAATTACCGAAAATACTGTAAACATTAACCTAAATAGAACATACAAATATATATTTGATCAAATTATTTAACATTACAGTAGCGGACACTGCCAGAAGCAAATGCTCTGTCCTCTATACCTGCCTCGGACAGTCATTGTCTTAACTCAGAGTTCGTCCGATTTACCCGCTATCCGGTTTAACGAGGGTGCTCTGGACTCATGTGTTTAATGGTATTTGAGCCGTAGTGAGCAGAACTCTTCGGTGTGTGTTACTTTGAGCAGGTGTTCTCAATTAACCCAAATTGTGTTGATCCTCAACAAGAGGTCCCAGTGACCGGACGCGGTGGCCGAATGGGTAGAGCGCAGGATTCCCACTTGGAAGGTCGGGAGTTCGAATCCCAGCCGAGTCAAACCAATAACTTACTAAATTGACGTTCAGCATTACTAGGATAGGACAAGGACTGGTTGGCGCAGTATCAGGATAATGTGATTGTGTGGGGTATCAGGCCATGGTGCTGGCGGCGAGGTCTCCCAGTGGGACAGCACTATTAAGTCACCGTGAGTGCGCACTGTCACAAGTCGGTACTACTAATTGTATAATTCTGTTTGTTTAGGCTATATGTACTAGCAACAATTAAGGTCATATCAGGATGGGTGCCGATTTATGACAGTGCACACTCATGACACCATGACCCAATATCCCATTCAGTCACATTATCATGACACTGAGCAAACTACTTCTTGCCCTATTCTATTATGCTGATCCAGGTTAGCTAGTGTGATGGGCCAGTTTCTGTCCCGCCTGGGGAATAAAGAGGTAATGCCGCAGTTGCTTCAAACCTTGGGGTCCTCCTCTGGTTTAATCCGCCATGGTCAGAATAGAAGTGACGTGTCACTGACCAGCCAAGTCACAGTTAACTTCCCATGGGTGGGTGGCCACTAGCCGTGGGTCGAGCAGTCCACCACATGGATCGCCCCTGCTTGCATGCTGGCCATTGTTGATATTTTGTGATCGGCGTAGTCGAGACCGCAACTGTGTGGGAGTGGAACTCATTACGGACTACTACAATACAGATAACTATCAAAGACGGGATGGCCGAATGAGTTAGAGCGTCCGTCTCCCGTGTTGGTAGATCGTGGGATCGAACCCTGGTCGAGTCAAACCAATGACTTTAAAATTGATACTTGTCGGTTCCTAGCCAGGCGCTCTGCATTATTAGGATAGGGCAAGGAGCACTGGAATGGGGAAGACCAGTCGTCTGCAATTGAAATTTCCCTTGACTTTAAATGTCTCAATAGTTAACCCTTTAAAATAGAAACTACTTAATGCTAATAAAGTAAAGTAGATTATAAGGACAAAGCTATTTTTATGATGATCAACTTAATAATCTTTAAAGAAGAGGAGAAGAAAATGACAGAAACTCAAAAACGATCGAGCCTATCGATTGACGCCACAAACCCAAAATTCTAATCAATTAGCGAACAACAACAACAACAACATCAAATCTCGCAACTAGCTACTTTGAAGTTGCAAAATCCAATGATTTTGAGTTTCTGTCATTTTCTGATATAAAAATATTAGGTTGATCGTTATAATCTACTTTACTTTTTTTAAGGTAACTTTTATTTTAAATGGCTAACTTTTGAGATATTTGAAGTGCAAATGCACCAAATTAATTTCGATAAGCACGCCAAAACTTTGACACCATAGGCTTCTGCAGTAACAGGTTCTATTAAATTGGCTCCATATTCCATTCTATGTGGCGACAAATATTTTATAAGTGCACCACAGTGATCTATGTTACATATATGTAGAATTTTGTTGTTGTTGTTGAAGATTTACTGCTATCAGGATAGCTGATAGGCTTGTTTTCACATAGACATTTGCGATAGAAGCCGAGCTACACTTTACCACCCAGGATTTTGACCCCCACACCACATAGACGGTTGAGGCAACTGGCCTTGATGTGCTGTAAGTTATCACGGTGAAACCAATTGCAGTGGGGCACGGAATCGAACCCCGACCTTAGTAGACCGACTAGAAAAAGTCAGACCCTCTAACCATCGCCACAGGAACCCAGAGATCAAATCTAGTCACCGTTTTGGTGAAAATTGATGTTTCATCAGCTATGCAGCTTTACCGAGAGCTAAGACAGACTGACTCAGTTTGTTGCCGAGTCGGCCCGATTAATACAGGACATTATTAATTAGCCTTTGCTCCCTGCTCGGACTGTGAGCGTTGTGCCTCCGAGCAGTCGACCTTGACCTTGACCCGGAGTTAATCGGTTGCGTCTGTCTTGGTCCACTGGTCCTTCGTTGTTTGCACAGGTGCCTGCTTTATTAGTCTAGGACTCGGGGTGGAATAGCCTCCAACTGAGACCACTTCCGGGTCACGTGACCGATAGAAAGCTATGACCTAACAGGAAAGCACACACTTCTCAATTTTAAGTTTGTGTGTGTGTGTGTGTTTTGTTTGTTTGTTGATTTTCCATTTCAAGTATTAATTCTTGGTATATTGCTTTAGTAATTATGAAAGGTGTATGGTCAGTGGGGACGTTGAGAAGTATGGTGTGTGTGTATCTGTGTGTGTGTGTGAACTGTTTAGATAGATAGGTATATAAATGTATATACAGTAAAAGCTCTCTATACCGACCCCTCCACAAATCGACCACTCTCCTATATCGATCGCTTTATTTGGGTCCCAAAAATACCATTGTAAGGATATTCTAATTCTCTAAACCGACCACCTCCCTAAATGGACCACTTAAAGTCAGTCCCATAGTCGGTCGATTTAGAGAGGTTTTACTGTAGATATATAGATATATCGATACATACTTTCATACATACACACATACACACATACATACATACATACATACATACATACATACATACATACATACATACATACATACATACATACATACATACATACGTGCATACGCACGCACGCACATACATACATACATGCATGCATCAGGATACTATATCCCACTCTGTAAAAATATCCTAATATTAAAGCACCCCGTATGTATGTATGTATGTATGTATGTATGTATGTATGTATGTATGTATGTATGTATGTATGCATGCATGCATGCATGCATGCATGCATGCATGCATGCATGCATGCATGCATACATACATACATACATACATACATACATACATACATACATACATACATACATACATACATACATACATACATACATACATGCATACATGCATGCATGCATGCATGCATCAGGATACTATATCCCACTCTGTAAAAATATCCTAATATTAAAGCACCCAGTATGTATGCATGCATGCATGCATACATACATACATACGTACATACATACATACATACATACATACATACATACATACATACATACATACATACACACATACATACATACATACATACTTACATACATACATGCATACATACAACATACATACAGACAGACAGACAGACATACGTACGTACGTACGTAAACGGCCGGAAGACCAGTGCCTCGGCGCTGAAAAAAAGCATATTCTAATGAATAAACTGTTTTACAATTTAAAAAAACTAAATTAATATAAATAGATCGGGATATATAAGGATATGTGACAAGAATATAGATAGAGAGACAGAGAAACTTAAACTTTCCTAGCGTTGAGCATTAATACTAAGATAATAGAATAGAGCAAGGACTGGGTGCTTTAATATTAGGATATTTTTACTGAGTGGGATATTGTATCCTGGTGCGGGTGGTAGTATGGTGTTGTGGAGACTTGGGTGGGTGGGGTGGGGGTGGGGTTCAGAACGTGGTGTTTAACCCTTTCAGCCCTGGCCGGGGGGGGGAGGGGGAGATGACCCATGTCTGCACCGGAGCTCCACAGCCAATACTCTTAAAGCATACATGTCACAAATAAAGAGATTTACTGAAAACAATAGAAGGGATGGCTGAATGAGTTGAGGGTCTGTCTACCGTTTTGGTAGGTCAGGGGATTCGAATGAACAGGTTCGAACCCTGGTCCAGTCAAAACCAATGAGTTAAAAATGCATACTTATCGCTTCCTAGTCTGGCGCTTGGCATTATTTAGGAGGGCAAGGAGCAGTGGAATGAGGAAGACCAATTGTTCGCGATTGAAATTTCTCCTGCTTAATCAACTAATGTACAACAACAAAAAACAGTTCAGATGGTTTCCACCTCAGACAGCACACCCGTGGTTCCCTGATGGGTCATGTGGAGTAACAGGGTGATGGGGGCCTGTTAAAAGATGCTATTCACAAGGTGGCCGAATTGGTAGAGCGCAGGCTTCCCGTGTGGAAGGTCGGGCGTTCGAATCCCAGCCGAACCAAACCAATGACTTACCAAATTTATACTTGTCACTACCAAGCCTGGCGCTCTGCATTAATAGGATAGCACAAGGTCTAGTTAGCATAATATCAGGATAACGCTAAGATTCCATGGGCGCTGTATGCGAATGCGACAAAAAATGGAAAAGCATGTAAATATAAATGCACATTGGTGCTTCCATATGTCCAGATGCGAAAGTGCCAAGTGGATCGCTCCATGGATCGCTCAGTGCGAATGCTGCTTCATTTGCCATTGAAAACATGAACTTTGACTTTCCTTCATGAATTTGGAGCAAGAAAGACCGAAAATGGCATGCCACGTACGCCTTCATAATCATATGCCGCATACGCGTATATGGAATTTTAGCTTCATGTACTGTGTGGAATATCGGGTCATGCTGCTGGCGGCCTGGTCTCCCAGTGGAGAAGCACTATGAAGTCACCATGAGTGTGCACTGTCATAAGTCAGTACCTGCCCTGATATGACCTTAGATGTTGCCGGGACATAAAACAAGGTTCTGTCACGCCGCATCCCTGCTATATCGCGAATTCGCTAAAGCGTCCAATTTGAAATTCCAGGTACACCGAGAACATGGCATTACAAAGGGATGGGGAATAGAACTAAGCATGTCATGAGGGTTGCTGGGTGCTGAAAAACACAGGCAATTAACGTGCTCTAGGGTATGCATGTCCACTAGTTGTATGGTGTTTTTTTGTATTTAAAAAAAAGTAATATTAGGATTCCTCCTTATAAAAGTTATAACTATTACTATAACTACTAATAATGTGATACTTTTAGCATTTTCGCTATTTATATTAATTTTAGTGATGTGTACATCTTAGAAATAATAGTGATGATGGTAATAATAGTAATAATTGTGATAATAGTGATGCTTGTAATGGTAATAATAAATGATAATGGTAATATTGATGGTAGTAATAATGGTGTCAATACTGGTAATACTATTAGTACTGGTAAGAATGGTAATAATGGTGGGAACAGTGATCGCTTGATTGATGTACACCGTGTCGACAATAGTGATAATGGTAATAATGTGAGTAATGATAGTACTGGTAGCAATAGTAATAGTGATAATGCTGGTAATGATAGTGATAATGCTGGTAATGATAGTGATAATATTGGTCATAGTAATAATGGTGGCAACAGTGATAGTGGTAATAATGTTAGTACTGGTAAAAATGGTAGTAATGGTAAGAATGGTGGTAGTAGTGGTAATGGTAATAATAGTGATAATATTTGTCATAGTAGTAATGGTAGCAATAATGATAATGATGATTATGTTGGTATGGTAATACTGGTAGTAATGGTAATAGTAGTGATAATGGTGGTAATGATAGTGATAATATTTGTCATAGTAGTAATGGTAGCAATAATGATAATGGTGATTATGTTAGTATGTTAGTAATGGTAGCAATGGGAGTATAGTCTTCAATGAATGTTATAACTAAGACCATGGTTGTTCCCGTGCTGATGTGCGTGTCTATGTCTTGCAGGAAGTGCCGGGTTTGTTGGAGTACCGTTGAGGTGCAGCCCTCCTCCAGCCTCCCCCCAGGTAAGTCTGGCGCAGTGCAGCCATCAATCAACGCACCAATCAATACCGGCATGCACTTCCTGTCTGCGTGTACTGCTGCAGCTTACAAGCATGCCACACACCAAGTGCTGTATTTAGCGTTGTATATGCCGATAGTTTTTAGTTCCTGGCATAGTCTATAGATTAATTGATTAGATTGATCGTTGTAATCTACTTTACTTAGTTTAGGAGTAAGTTTTGTTTTAATCAGTTAATTTTGGACCTATTTGAAGTGAAAACATGCAGGATTAAATTTGGTGTTCACATCAAAATGCTGAACTAGATTTCAGCAGTAAGGATATAAAACGTCCAACAACTAAGCAACCGTTCTATTAAATTGACTTAGTGTTCCTTTTCTACAGCGAAACATTTGTCATGAGCGCACCAGTGGTTAATTTGGACATGTATGATCAAATGTAGGTAACTATTTTGTTTAAACATTTTTTTATACTTTCATCGGACTATGCATCTTTGAATGACCACGTTATCATTGTGCTATTTGGATCTAGGCATACATGTACCAGACATGTGATTTCTCCGGTTTTAACCAGAATTCTGTTGTTTTTTCTGGCCGCTGAAACCGGAATTCCGTGGGGTTTTTAAATTCCGTTTTTTTTTTCTGGCCGCCAAAACACCTCTGAAATACACTACTTGCATCTCTCTTGCGACTCAGTGGGATGCTGTGTGTCCCCACGATTACCTCACAAAAATGTTCAGGTTTTTTTCCTGCACCCAATCGCATGCTTGATATACACAACAGAAGTATGATTGGTGGAGAATGCTGACTCTGGCTGGCTGTAAAATAATAGCCTACAATTTTAAAAATTCAGATTCGGCAAATGGCAGATGATAGTGGTATGGGTCTTGCGCTGCCACATTCATTTAAGCGGCTTGAGCCAGGGCTGTGTCATCTTAGGTGCAAACCTGGTAGTCCAGGCCGCTCATGCCCGAGTACTGAGCGGACTGATCTTCGTCTGGCAATAACATAATATATATATATATATATTTCGTATTATATTCTACATTGAATATAGCTGTTTATTTAGTCTCCAGTTACATGTGTGATTTGGGGCGGGAGAGCCATACAAAGAGAGTGAAACAGAGACAGAGACACAGAGACGGGGAGAGGCAGACAGAGACACAGATCCTTTACCTGCAAGACGCCCCCAAGAACTGTTGGAATAATTTTAAATGGGTGCGGGTGAGGCGACTTTATTTGTAAGGATGGCATTTTCGTCCTCGATCCAGGCATATATGGGAGATCCTCTTAGTCGAACATTCTACCAGCTGGTCATGACTGTTTATAAAGACCAGACAGGATGGCCGAATGAGTTAGAGCGTCCGTCTCCCGTGTTGGTAGGTCGTGGGTTCGAACCCTGGTCGAATCAAACCAATGACTTAAAAATTGATACTTGTTGCTTCCTACCCTGGCGCTCAGGATTATTAGGATATGGCAAGGACTGGTTGGCTCAGTGTCAGGATAATGTGACTGAGTGGGATATCACCATAGTGTGCATGAAGACATTTTTACTGAAACCAAAGTGTTTGGTATGGACTGTTGTGATTTCTATGCAATCTATTCATTTTTCTTCTTTAAATGTTGGCAGGTTGCACTTGTCTTATTTAAATTATTATTTAGATTTCTTGTAGTCATTTTGTTTAAGTGGTTATGTAAATCTTTCCTCAGTAAAGATTATTGTATGCATAAAGGTTTTGGATGTGTCCCCATAGTGTGCATGAAGACATTTTTAATTAAACATGCTGATGAAAGTGTGTGGTATGGACTGTTATGATTTCTATACAATCTATACTTTTTTCTTCTTAAAATGTTGGCAGGATTACACTTTATCTTCAACAACATTCGTTGATTAAATAGGGACAATTTCAACTGCAGACAGTTGGTCTTCTCGTTATATTCCAATAATGCCAAACACAAAGTTAGCTAGTTCTTTTATCTGCCATTGTTACATTCGTTGTCGGTTTGTGGGGGGGATTTCAACTGCAGACAGTTGGTCTTCTCGTTATATTTCAATAATACCAAACATCAAGTTAGGTAGTTCTTTTATCGGCCATTGTTACATTCGTTGTCGGGTTGTGTGGGTGATTTCAACTGCAGACAGTTGGTCTTCTCGTTATATCCCAATAATGCCAAGCACCAAGTTAGTTAGTTCTTTTATCTGCCATTGTTACATTCGTTGTCGGGTTGTGGGGGGATTTCAACTGCAGACAATCGGTCTTCTCGTTATATTTCAATAATACCAAACACAAAGTTAGGTAGTTCTTTTATCTGCCATTGTTACATTCGTTGTCGGGTTGTATGGGGGGATTTCAACTGCAGACAAATAGTCTTCCACATTCCACTGTTCTTTGTGCTGGTCTAGTAATGCAAAGTATCAAGTTACGTCGTGACATGTATAAATTTGTCACGGCATTGGTCTAACTTGGCCGAGGTTCGAACCCCACAACCTGTCACATCCGAAGTGAGCGCTCAACTCATTCGACCATGGTGTTTTTCAAAGTTCTAGTCAAAAGCCAGAGGCATTTGTAAATAACTCATGAACAGTAGATGTCAGCTGTAATTGGAAATGTGTCTTAAAACATTCATGCCCTTTTCGTACTGTCACCGCACACATGATGGATGCACATTGCCTGAAGCTGGAATTCCATGTGCAGTATTTTCAAAATTAACTTGTTCGCCCCTTTTTTAAAGTATGTTCTGGTTATACTTATAGTTGGGACTCGGTTACTGTTTTTATTCATCTCAATAGCTGATTGTCAACTATAAGAATTTTGTTTAATTTTGTTTTTAATTGGGGGGGGGGGGGGACGAGAGGGGAGCGGACGACCCACACCACTGTGAATGGAATTCCAGCCTAGTAATATTATGTTCGGCTTTCAGGAGCCATTTCGCTGCTGGATATGGAAGAGTTGACATAGCTATGACCTAGTCGTAAACTACTGGAACAGCCTTCTATCTTTTGCCCTCTGCCTTCCTTTTTCTGTCAGATAAAGCATACACTTTAAGGGGTAGACGTGTGTCTCAGCCCCACCCTTCTTAACACCGAACAAGACAACATACGCAGAATTAATCACTTGTAATAAAGAGGCTTTTCCTCCCCTCCCTCCTTCCCACTCGCCTCCCCCTCCCCTCCCTCCCTCCCCTCCCCCTCCCCTCCCCACCCTCCCCCTCTCTCTCCCTCCTCCTCTCTCCTCCACCTTCTCCTCACCTCTCCCCCTCTCCTCCCTCTCCCTCCGCTCCCCCTTCTCCCCTTCCCCTCCTCCTCCCTCCCTTCCCCTTCCCCCCTCCCTTCCCGCTCCCCCTCTCTCCGCTCCCCTCCCCTCTCCTTCCTCACCTCCCTCACCCCTCCCTTCCCTCCCTCCTCCCTCCCTACCCTCCCTCCCTCCCTCCCTCCCTCCTCTCCCCCCTTCCCCCTCTCCTCCTTCCCCTTTCCCTCTCTCCCCCTCTCCTCTCCTCTCACCTTCATCTCTCTCCTCTTCATTCCCCTCCCCTCACCCTTTGTTTTGTTTGTTCCCCTTCCTCTCATCCCCTTTCCCCCTTTCCCTCCCTTCCCACCTCCGTCCCCTTACCCTTCCTCTCCCTCCCCCTCCTTCCCCTCTCCCCGGCCTCCCCTCCGTCCCTTCCCTCCCATCCTTCTTTCTTTCCCCGCTCTCTCTCTCACTCTCTCTCTCTCCTGCTTTCCCTACCTCCCTCCCTCCCATCCCTCCCCTCTCCCTCCCTCCCTCCCTCCCTCCCTCCCCCCCTCTTCCCTGCCTTCCTCCCCTCCCCCATCTCCCCCTCACTTAGCTCCCATCCATGCCCCCCCCCCCACACACACACCCAAGCAACCCACAACTAAACCTACAACAAAAACCCCATCAATGTAACCGGACAAGAACTGGTGAAACTTCAAGTAACAAGACACGTCATTTGTTGTTCTTTCGCATCTTCATCTCGTTTCATTCTCCTTCGCCGAAGCTGTCTTGTTTGTTTGTTTGTTGTGCACTGGCTAATGTTTTAGCTTTATTTTTGTTGGTTCATGCTGATTTTGGATTGGAGTGAGTTTGGTGTGTGTGAGTGTGTGTGGGTCTGTTGGCAGGTGGTGAGAAGTAGTGCCAAGTTGCTTCGGGGATTTGGATTTGTAACCTATCCTGCTTTTTGGGCTGGGTTTTGCGTGCAATACTGATTGAAATCAGCCACCCTGGATGGCGACAAGGAGTGGGGTAGTGGTGGAGGCGGAGGGGTGGTGGTGTAAACTGGTGGCAAGGCCTCACCTTGGTGGCAGCTCACAAGTCCACAATATCAGAAACATTCGTTGATTTATTTGATTTAAAAAAAATGTATATATTTGGCAAGGGACATTTCAATGCGTACAATTTGTTTTCCTCGTGCATTTGGTTTTTTGAATTGTCGTTCTTCTCTCTCCCTCCCCCTCTCTCCCTCCCCCTCTCCCCCCCCCCTCTCTCCCTTCCCCTCTCTGTCCCCCTCTCTCCCTTCCCCTCTCTCTCCTCCCCTCTCTCTCCCTCCTCTCTCTCTCCCCCTCCCTCTCTCTCCCTCCCTCGCTCCCTCTCCCTCCCCTCCCTCTGCCCCCTCTCTCCCCTCTCTCCCCTTCGCTCCCTCTCTCTATCCCTCCTCCCTTTCCCCCTCTCTCCCCTTCGCTCCCCCTCTCTATCCCTCTTCCCTTTCCCCCTCTCTCTCACTCTCTCCCTCACTCTCCCTCCTTCTTTCTCTCTCTCTCCCTCTCTCTCACTCTCTTTTTCTTTTTCCTTCTCTTTCCCCCTCTCTCCCTCTCGCCCTCTCTAGCTCCCTCTCTCTCCCTTTCCCTCTCTCCCTTTCCCTCTCGCCCTTTCCCTCTCCAACATTCATGTACGTATGCAGCGTGCCCCACTGTTGCTCCACCAGTGCACCATGCGCACACTGATGACTCTGTATGTCTGTCCAAACGGGATGGCCGAATGAGTTGAGCGTCCGTCTCCTGCTTTGGTGGATCGTGGGGCTATTGTCGTACAGTCAACACTCTCCACTCTCCACTCTCCACTCTCCACTCTCCACTGAAGTCTCACAAAACCTGGGACCCCCACGGGTTCGAACCCTGGTCGAGTTAAACCAATGACTTAACAATGTATGCTTGTCGCTTCCTAGTCTGGTGCTCGGCATTAATAGGATAGGGCAAGGACTGGTTGTCTCAGGTTCAGGATAATGTGACTGAGTGGGATATCAGGTCATGGGGCTGGTGGCCTTGTCTCCTAGTAGGGTAGCACTATAAAGTTGCCTTGAGTGCACACTGTCACAAGTCAGTACCTGTCCTGATATAACCTTAGATGTTGCCAGGACGTAAAACCAACCAACCGTATGTCCTACCACTGTGCATGCCCCACGGGGCTGCCATGTACACTGCATCAATGTCCTGGATTAATGCAGTGTGCTTCATCCCCAACCCTTAAGGCCCAGTCAGACCTTACCGGACTGAGTAACGGACACCACCGGACAAAGAATTTTCTAGCCCGGTGGTGTTCGGTATCAAAATATACCGAAATGTGTCGAAATGTTGCAAAGGCGCCCAGACGAAACAGACGCTAAACGGACAAGGAATGTACATTAACGAATAGCCACCGGACGATAACCGGATGACAAACGAATGTCAAACGGACGGACCGAACATATTACGAATAGCCACCGGACTGTCATTGTGTGGTGTGTGGTGAGTGGTGTGTGCTGCCCCCCGGACCGAATTCCCCCAACACCGTCAACATACTTTGCAGGAAGCAAACCGGAGATGTAACGGATGGGTAACGGACATGAGCCGCGCAAAACGGACTAAACGGGCTTAAAACGGACACCAACCATACACCTCAGTCCGGCGGTGTCCGGTACAAGTTTTGTGCATGTTCAAAACTTGCTACCGGACACAGAACGGACACGCTGGATGCCAACCTTATATAAACCGTACATTGCCGTATTTCATTGGATAGTGTCCGTTTTCTATCCGGTACCCCAATCCGGTGAGGTGTGACTGGTGCTTTAGTACTAGTAGTGAATAGTAGTGGCCTGATGGACCCCATTTTCGTATCTGAGGAAGTAACACATTGCAATGCCGGTGGTTATCTAAGGCAGTGTATCCATAGACTGTTCCCTTGTGGCGTGTTCCCTTGTTCTGTGTTTGCTTGTTACCTTGTGACACACCACACAGATAATGAACCTGTATTTTGCTTAGTGGCCGTTCCCGCAGGTTGGACCCAGGGATCATATGGCACATGTGACGTACTGACTGGAAAAATTGAGATTGAACATGTTTGTCTGTGTGGCACGTCACAAGCGAACACGGAACAAGGGAACATGCCACAAGGGAGCAGGCTATGGATACACAGCCTTATGACCGCACTTATTCTGGCTTGGGTGCTCAGTCTTGAGTATACGGTGTGCATTGACTGGTGTTATTCAGACTTCTTCCGACACCTCCTCCCACCCCCACCACACACACATACACCCCTCCATACTTCATGCAAATTAATCACACCCGTCCTGTATTGACGCCCCCTGGTATCGGCACCACCTCGGGCGTCTTGTACATGCTCATTAAATTAATTCACCTCCTCCATTATCGCTCACTGAACAGGCGGTCTCACTCTGCACGCATGCGCACAGTGGGGTCACGGGTTTTGTGAGACCTCAGTGGAAAGTGGAGACTGTGTAACAATAGCCCCAACAAACAAATAAACCTGGATGGTTATTGATTTGACCTTGCTGGCATAATGTGGTTGGATATGTTGATCGTGTACACAAGGACGTGTGTGAGGACCGAGAGACGGACACAGAGACAGACAGATACAGACAGACACAGGCAAACACAGACAGGCGGACAAACACATACATAAGCACATATATACAGACAGACACATGCAAACACAGACAGGCGGACAAACACATACATATAAGCACAGATAGACAGATAGAGACAGACAAACACAGGCATACAGATATACAGACACACACATACATATATACAGACACAGACAGACAGACACAGGCAAACACAGACAGGCGGACAAACAAAGACATAAAAGCACAGATAAACAGACAGAGACAGACAGACACAGGCATACAGACATACTGTGGCGGTGGTTGGTGTTGTTTTTTTGGTGGTTTTGGGTGTGGTTGTTTGTGGGTTGTTTGGTTTGTGTGTGTTGGTGGGTTGTTTTGTTTGTGGTGTGGGGGTTTTTGGGTGTGTGTGGTGGGTTTTGTGTCTAATGGTGAACAAGCATTGGTTTGGGGTTTTTAACACACATACATATACATATACAGACAGACACAGGCAAACACAGACAGACATGCAGACACACAGACATATACAGACAGACACATACAGACACACATACAGACAGATACAAATATATATATATATATATACACAAACACAACGAGGCGGGTAGAGAGTGTTCCCCCCCCCCCTTTTATTGTTTGGGTTTTACGTCCTAGCAACAGGTAAGGTCATATCAAGATGGGCCCCGACTTGAGACAATACACACTCATGACTTTATAGTGCTGCCCCAGTGGGAGACCGCGCTGTTAGTGGGAGACTCGGCTGGAACCTGCCCAGTGTATTCTAGGGATAAGCCCACTCAGAGGACAACCCCCCCCCCCCCCCCCCCCGTTGCCAAGGCAAAAAGGGTGGAGCTGTATGGAGCTGATGCTATCTGAGCCAGGGAACCACTGGTCCATTCCCTTTTGGACATAGGCGTCCAGCCGATAAAAGGCTCCCATTGTGACCTCAATAAGGGCCATACAGGACCAGTGCTGTCTTGGACCTGTGCTGTCTATAAGTGTTGTCGGTCTTATTAAGATATTCTATAAAAGACCGGAAGCTGTGGCCTAATCTGTGGAGCTCGGACTTCCTGTGCGGAAGGTTAGGAATTCGAATCTCAGTTGAGTGCAACCGATGACTTGTAAAATTGGTACTTGTCGCTACCCAGCCTGGCGCTCAACATTACTAGGATATGGCAAGGACTGGTCAGCTCAGTATTAGGATAATCTGACTGTGGGATATTGGGTTATGGTGCCAGTGGCCTGAACTATCAGTGGGATAGCAATATAAACTCTGCCATTCTTGGGTAAGCATCCTAACCATTAGGCTATTGAGGCTAGCCGATCCATGCAATCTGTGTACCCTGTCCTTGTCCATGACGTCATTAGGGAAGTGACAGCAAATGCAGATTTGATTTCCTCTGAAACGTCACAAGACATCTGACGCCATGTGACCTGTATATTGTAATTAAATAGTCCTGTTCCTAGAAGTCGCACCCTTATTGGGTTTCGAACCTGTCTGCTGGGTTGGAGCTCAAATATCCATATTCAGCTACACCTTACAGTGAAGGGATTGGTTGAACTGAACAGGTTATGACGTATCAAGAAAAAACCTTAAAATCCACAATTATTCAAATGGTGCTCACAGTGGTTCAGGATCCTGTTCTATTGGAGGGCGTCTCCTAGTGGGGCAACACTATAAAGTCGCCATGAGTGTGCACTGTCACAAGTCGGTACCCAACTACGATATGACCTTAGATGTTGCTAGGATGTAAAGCAACAAACAAACAATCTATTGTAGCCGAGTACTTGTTTATAATCCTTATCTATAATTACTGGTTCGTCGGCCTGCGCATGTTTAATTGCTGTTTCATATGGCAGCCCTATAAATATGTGTAAGTATTCCGTGATCTACATCACTCTACTAGATGGTTTCACTGAGGAGGGCACAGGACGCGGTGGCCGAATCGGTAGAGCGCAGGCCTCCTGTGCGGAAGGTTGGGAGTTCAAAATTGATACTTGTCCCTTCCTAGCCAGGCGCTTGGCCTTATTAAAATAAGGCAAGGACTGGTTGGCTCAGTGTCAGGATAATATGACTGAGTGGGATATCAGGTCATGGTGCTGGTGGCCTGGTCTCCCAAGTGGGGCAGCATTATAAAGTCACCATGAGTGTGCATTGTCACAAGTCGGTACCCGTCCTGATATGACCTTAGATGTTGCTAGGATGTGAAAAAACAACAAACAAACAATCCTAGCCAGGAGCTATGCGTTGTTAGGATAGGGCAATGACTGGTTGGCTCAATGTCAGGATAATGTCTCTGAGTGGGATATCAGGTCATGGTGCTGGCGGCCTGATCTCCCAATGGGGCAGCACTATCGTCACCATGAGTACGCACTGTCACAAGTCGGGACCCATCCTGATATGACCTTAAATGTTGCTAGGAAGTAAAACTCCAACAACCAACCAATCGAGGAGGGCCGTTAGTGCCAACTGATAATAATAATAATAATAATAATAATAATAATAATAATAATAATAATAATAATAAAGATCAGGGGGCCAACTCCAGATCATAGATTATGCCATAAATAACTAGTTTAAGAATATAAAAACTGTAAATGGTCTTCTCCGATCATAATACTTGTGAATATGTAAGGTTGTGTTGGTCATGTTTGTGTGCCTTTAAGGATATACAGCACTAACTACTTTAGGGACGGTCCATTAATATTGATGTTCTTCAGAATCCAAACAATGTTCGGAAAGGGGGCGAGGGCAGTAAAAGCCATGTTCCAATTGGTTTCCGGGCTATAGCAGCAGTGACATTTAAATGGTTCTTGTGAGGATTGGGGAAGGAGCTAAACCAAACATTGTTCGCATTGTGAAAACCATTGACATATTACAGGGATAATTCTAATATGTCTGGACTGTTGCTGTATTGCTTGCTGTAAAACTTCCTATATGTTTTTTTTTTTTAAATTGACTTCGCAAAGACGGATTATGAAATAAGTTGCTTGGTTGTTGGAGTTTTACATCCTGGCAACATCTACGGTCATACTGTGGTATGGAATAAATGAATGAGTTCATGAGCTGTGCGAAATGCTGTGTGTATGGGGCGTTGCTGGCCCTATACTGAAGGTCAATGGTGTGGAGTCTTACTTCTCTTGCCAGGTCTTGACCCATTAAGGGTTAAGGTCTTGGTGCCTGCGACGTGAGATCCATGTCAATAGCCTTCACCTCATTCCGCACCAGCCTTGGCCATCGACTCTGCTCCTCCTCATGGGGAGTTAGCAAGTGTGGAGGGTGCACACATTATGAACATCAAGCAACATTTGCTTCCAAATTTCGGAAAGCCAAAGTAAAACTGGAACCCAGCAGCCATTGTGTGCAGAAATGAGCTTATACAGGGATTAAGGATCTCCCCGATTTCGCAGATTTCCGCGATTTTAAAATTATATTTACCTATAAAGTTAATCAAAATGCCAAGGAGTATGGATGTATATGACTGTAGCTTGAACCCCGTTCCTATATGACCTTATGTGTTACTAGAACATAAAATCCAAACAAGAAAGTGTTAGGTATGGACAGTTGAAATCCGACTTCCGGCATTTTCAGCGATTCCCTGACGGTGCTAATCCTATGTGAAGAAAATCCGCGTTTTCACGGAAATTCGCCATCGGCTTAATAATTTCGACTTCTACCTTTTTTTGCCGGAGACCACTTTCATCCCTACTTATAGTGTATTAAGGCCCTGTCACATTACGGCGTATGGCGGGAGCGTATGGCGGCGTAGCCGCTTTACGTCATATACGTCGGCATACGCCGTATACGCTACTCATACGCTACTCATACGCTACTCATACGCTACTCATACGCCGTCAGGTGACGGCTTATGTGAAGCGTATGAGGCATACGCCGCCATACGCTTTCATAAATCCGTCCGTCCCCATTTTTTTGTGCATGCTCAAAAAATCTCGACCTACGGGGGCGTATGGGCCATACGCTACTCATACGCCGGCGTACGCTCCGCATACGCTCCTCGTACGCTGGGGGTACGCCGGCGTATGCTAGGGGTACGCCGGCGTACGCTACTTGTACGCTCAACTTGCGTCACGGGCGTATCAGGGGCGTATCTCGGGCGTATGCAGCGTACGCAGAACCTAGGCGTTGCGTATGAGAGCGTATGCGAAGCGTATGGCGGCGTATGCCCGACCTATGGTCTCGGTATATAAAGGCGACCCACGCCATTCCTTCAGTCATTCCTGCTCTGCTGCTCATACAGGATGGATGCCCAGGCACTGCAAGCACAGTTCCAGCTTTTCTACAGAGTTGCCCTTTATCACCATGAGCTTACTCTACTCCTCATGGTTCTTCTGGCGTCCCGTATCGAGAGACGAAGGAGGAGGGAGCGGCGGCGACGATCAGTGTGGGTCAGACCCTGGATTGGGAGGCGGCCACAGTTTGGCTTGTTCGACAAGCTCATGGTCGAGCTCCGCAGCGAGGACACCGCGTCGTTTGTGAACTTCATGCGGCTGCCTCCCCAATTGTTTGACGAGATTGTGGCGCGAGTGGGACCCAGGATCACCAAAAAACGGTCCACATTCAGGGTGCCGCTCGACCCGGCGCTGAAAATAGCACTTACTCTGCGGCACCTGGCATCCGGCACAAAATACTCCTCCATGAAGTTTGGGTGGAGGGTGCCCCACAACACACAGTCGCTGATAGTGCGTGAAGTCTGCAAGGCCATCGTCGACGAGTACATGGCCGAGGTCATGACGTGTCCGACGACTCCAGAAGGGTGGCATGCCATCGCGGACCTCTTTGCAGAGAGGTGGAACTTCCCCCATACCTGTGGCGCTCTGGATGGGAAGCACATCGCCTGCCGGTGCCCTCCAAAGAGTGGGTCGCTCTACTACAACTACAAGGGCTTTTTCTCCGTGGTCCTGTTGGCGCTTGTAGATGCGGATTACAAATTTATCTGGGCAGATATTGGCGGTATGGGCTCCGCGTCCGATGCCCAGATCTACAACGCCTCCGAGCTGAAGGCGTGCACAGAAGGTGGCACCATCGGCTTTCCGAACCCTGAACCGCTCGTCGACGGCCAGAAGGATGTGCCGTATTTCCTGATCGGTGACGACGCCTTTGCCCTGCGGCCGACCATGATGAAGCCGTACGGCAAGAGGGGC
>CM059193.1:18399094-18696185 GCA_030323885.1 Branchipolynoe longqiensis | reverse complement strand
CCCTTCTACCCCCGTTCCCTCTCTCCCTCTCCATCGTTCCCTTTCTCTCTCCCTCTCTGCTCTCTTCCACACACACACACACTCACACCCCGCACCTCCCTTCTCCGCCCTATCCCACTGTCTCCCCACTTTCATGGGCGACGTGGGAGGGGTTGGGGGAGAAAGCTACTCACTCGCTTTTAGTTAATGGTTTCAGTCAGAATAAGAAAACAAACAAAAAGGGTTTGTTCTTTGACAACAACAAATATCGGGGGATGGGGAGCGGATGCAGCTGATAGGCAAACCATAACATTGCATTACACTGCGCTGCTCTACACCCACCACCAACATCACTGTGCTAAAAACTGTAACGCCCCAGTCACACATCACCGGATTGAGCAACGGACACAACCGGACAAAGAATTGTCTAGTCCGTTGGTGTCAGAATGTATCGAAATGTGTCAAAATGTTGCGCTTTCAACGGACAAGGAACGTACATTAACGAATAGCCACCGGATAACAACGGACAAGCAACGGTCAACCGATGGGCGAAAACCGAATGTCAAACGGACGGACCGGACACCTACCGGACTGATCATGGATGCGCCGAAAACAGATTAAAAAAACCGACGGACCAAATTCCCACACCACCGTCAATGGACTCTGCAGGAAGAAAACCGGAGATGTAACGGATGGGTACCGGACATGAAATGGACTAAAAAGACTTAAACCGGAAACCAACCATACACGCCAATCTGGCGGTGTCCGGTACAAATTTTGTGCATGTTCAAAACTTGCCACCAGATAGATAATGGACAGGTCAGACTCCAACCGTATATAAACCGTACATTGCCGTATTTCACCAGACAGTGTCCGGTTTCTGTCCGTTTCTCCAATCCGGTGAGGGGTGACTGGGCCTTTAGCAATGCTCAACCGGGAGGTATGTGACAAATCGTAGGTTCGATCCCTGGCTGAGTCAAATCAATGATTCATGAATGTATATTTGTCGCTACATAGCTTTAGCTACTTGGCATTATTAGGATAGGAACACTGGAACAATTGTCCGCGATTGAAATTTCGCTCCGTTAACCAATGCATGTAACAAGTGTTTAAGGCGCTGTCACAAGTCGGTACCCGTCCAGATATGACCTTATATGTTGATAGGACGTAAAACAACAACAAACAAACTCCTACCTGAAACGAAAGTGACAGTGGACGACATTGGGTAATTGATTTTCAATGGAACATACTATATCCGTTAATTAAGAGTTGCTGACAGCCGAGGATAGGTATGCAAGTGCAGGATCCATCGTGTAAGGCTGGGACCAAGCTGACAAGTTGGAACACTACAGTCGGGCGACCACAATTCGGTACCGGTACTTTAGTAGTCTGCTCTCTTGTTTGCTTGTAAACATGATCGATGGATTGACTGGGAATTTTGCGTCGAAGCAACATCTGATTGATTAATGATTAATTGATACACGTAATTTGTTTTACGCCGTGTCAGCAGCAAATGGCATATTCATGGCCAAGAGAGAGAGTGGAATTGATTTTGTCCATTTGATTTTTTGGGCATGTGCTCCCAGTGGGGCAGCACTATAAAGTCGCCATGAGTGTGCACTGTCACAAGTCTGTACCCGTCATGATATGACCTTAAATATTGCCAGGATGTAAAACTCGAACAACCAACCAACCGACCAAATATGCACATCTTTTATCTATCACATAGCACATAAAGATGTTGTTAATATCTGTGTAAGACGAAAAGGGTGTGGGGGGAGTGCAGGGGGGGGGGGGGGTCTATAGAATAAGGTCACAATAGCAGTCTGTTTGTGTATTGCCACCGACCAATAGCTGAGGTATTACTCTGTCAGTAAGGAGGAAATTACAAGGCACAGTGGGACAGTAGAGGGTATTGCGTCGTGACAGCTGTTTGTGGAACAAATGTTCCGGTGAAGGTAGGCACGCCATCAATAAAAGTATTTCCTTTGTTTAATATCCTCCCTCCAAAAACTAACATACCAATACAAAATAATTACAAAAATAAAAATGAACAAATGGTTACTGAACAGTGCAGGTGTTTATCATAGAAAGATGTCACTCGCGAAAATATCTTTGTATGAGGATCACCTGGGTGTTCAATGAATCTTACATATATGTGATGTATAAGCATTATGTGAGTATAAAGGCACGGAAGGGATTATATGTTTATTTCCTACCCTATTACTGATAGGGTGGCTTACTTGATGTATGCCCCCCCCCCCTCCAACCACGTGACCGGTGGCTCCACCAACGGCACGCTTCTATACTGGACGCTACACTGTCACTTGCGCCCGAGAATATTCTTTTTTAGGCTCTGGGCATTATATTTCCTATGCCTGAGAATATATTATCTCAACCACTACTTTGTCTTGTCTTCCTTATGTGTACTGTAGTCAGCATTTATATGTATATATATGTACGGAAATATCTTATATGAGGAGCACATGGACATTTAATGCCCACAAGATCCCCATACAAAGATATTTCTTCTGCAAGTAATATCTTCATATGATGATCCCTTGAAGTTTTCAGTAACCATTTGTTCATGTTTATTTAAATCTTTATGTATTGTGATGATCTCTCTCTCTCCGTCTGTCTCTCTGTTTCTCTCGGTCTCTCTCTCTCTCTCTGTTTGTATATCTGTATCTATATCTGTCTATGTATCTATATATCTATTTATCTATATATTTATCTATTTATATATGTGATATATAACGGATTATGCTAGTATAAAGATGTGTAAGGGAATTATCATTATTGTTATACTCCATAAGACACAACACTGTACCAGTGGTGCCACCTGTGACCTCCTCGCCTCCATAGGATGTAGACCAGTGTCAGTCGCACCGGAGGATTTATATTTATAATATTATAAGCGACTTATTCAGCAGAATATAAAACTTTCTGGGTGCCAAGGCTCTGATATTGCAGTCATAGACATTTCATTGCCGGTAGGTGTCTCTGTGAATATCCAGATATGGTAATTAATAAACGAAGATGGTGTCTTAGTGCGTTAGCCATCATGATAAGTTAAGTATTATGAGCCAAAGCGGTGGGGTGCTGTATAAACTATACTGGTTTCAAGGGTGAATTGTGTGTAGGGAGGAGCTATCCCATAGCAGTTATTCTCAATTTCGTCTAATCTGGTTCCCAATCAATCTAGGGCCGCGGGGGGTGGTGGTCGATGTTCACAGTTGATTGTGTTGGCGAGATGGACCAGTGAGTGTGTGGGGTGAGGGAGTAGGGGGCGGGGAATGGGGGGGGGGAGCAGACAACAGGGCGCTATGGGGGCAAATGATGAAAGCCCTGGCCAGTCAGATGGGTTCTGGATTTTGGGTGGGACCTCATTCCACATTTAAAAGGCTGGTGCCTTAGCTAGTCTCTTTGTGACTGATGTGGCGACTCTGGGGAGTGGTCCATGTCCATTTCTTCTCTGCCTGCTCAGCAGCTTGCTGTGATGTGATTGTTTTGTTCTTTTACACATAAATCTGGTCAGCGTCCCTTCGCTGAGCCATGGTATCAAGATCTTCTCTTAACTGTCTCTTAACCGTCTCTTAACACATCCCCCCAGCACCAACCCCAATGGGCCCCCCTCACCCTGCCACCACCCTTAGCCATCATGAACAAACCATCAATACACCGAACATCCTACACAACTATCAACCTGTTTAAACACATTGAACATTATTTATATAAGACAGACAAAATGTCTTGCCAACTATAAACTTACCTTGTTTTATAAGAGAAAAAATGTAACCCTCAATGATTGTTTGAGTTCCCCCGAGTATACACTTTCTACTTGGTGCTGCTCCCCATTTTTGCATGAACTACAGTGACTGGTGCTGTACATTATACAGCAGGAGCCACCCCCTTAATTCTACAGAATCGGTGCTGTAACTAATACAGCACTGATCAAACTTAGATTACTTAGACTGTCAATTCCAATAGTAAGATGGCTGGAAGGCCAGTGCTCCGGTGCTGACAAATGTCATATTCAGATGAATAAATACTTTACCTCCCCCCAAAAAATGCATGTCGTGCACAGGCAGTGTTTTTCCGTTGAATACAGTTCTGGGAGCTTGGTTCTATGTGTGTTTTTTGCAGCTTGTCCCATTGTTGTTAGTGTAGTAGTGCACTGACCTCTCAGGTTAGGAGCCGCATAGACAGGCTGACTTCAGGGAGCCTAGATGGTGTAATGGTTAGCACACTGGTCCGGTATGCAAGAGATGTGGGTTCGATTCCCGCTCTAGGCGCAATATTTCCCATTGTCATCACCCCACGACACTATTGAATACAGTTCTGGGGCTGAGAGGTTTGCTTCTGTGGTGTTTTTTTGCAGCTTGTCCTATTGCTATTAGGTTATCAGGCTGTAAACCATGTTATTGTCATAGATGTGCAGGATGGTGGTCTTATATAGTAGCAGAGCAGCGTTCCTACTGACATATTCTCGAATTCTCCTGAAGATGGTTATTTTCATGGCTGGATGTTGACTTGGTGTGCAAATTTGTTGTCCCATCTTCAGTGTTGAGTTTAATATGGTGCCTAAGTATTTGTAGAAGTCAACTTCATTAAGTTGAACGCCATCTGTATAGAGCTCAATTTGTTGTGCTTTATCCTTTTTTTTGCATTTTGTGCCATTGATTTATACACATAATCTGTTTTAGATCTTTTTAGTGTTAACTAACCAAATACCAACCAGTTCCTGGCAGCACAACATATAGCTCAATTTGTTGTGCTTTATCCTTTTTGCATTTTGTGCCATGGATTTGTACACATACTCTGTTTTAGATCTTTTTAGTGTTAACTAACCAAATACCAACCAGTTCCTGGCAGCACAACCCCTACTAAGTCGCCATGAGTGAATACCATCCTGATAGGTACCTGTCCTGATATTACCAGTAGATGTTGCTAGGATCAGCTTATAGTGTTTCATGGTAATTACCGTTTCCGGTAACGTGTCATTACTCTGCTGGAAAAACAGCGGAACTGAAATTTCATTTCCCGTAAGTTTTTGGTTCCCATCACCTGTTTCACGAAACAAACAAAAATCATTACCGACGGGTTCCCATTAGCCCTGGGTGCGGATTTCAAAATGTGTTTCCCACAAAATTTGAAATCCTATAGGTTGTAGAATGTAAAACCCCGGATCACGTAAATTGGCGGGAATTGGCGATGGCTGCGTTTATTGGTGTGGAATCCTCTCGGGGTGTTGGTGAATCTTGCCCGGGGTGGTACACCCGGGGGGTATCTCTGACTGATCTGGTATAATCCGAACCCGGATCTTTATGGATGTTGGACAGGCGCATGATTCACAACCCGGCTCTGGCATACAAATATAATATTGCCGGTCAGAATAGTGTCCCCCCCCCCCCCTTCCCCCAATCTCCCACCAGGGGCCAATATTTATACGGGGATGAAACTGCTGGGAGAGGGGAAGGGCAATTTGATATCAGTATAATGCTATATCCCTGATGACAGTGTACACTCAATGCGATTTTTGTAGTGCTTCTCCACTGGGATGTTAGACTGCTGGCACTATGGCCCAATAGTTCAGTGTCAGTATAATGTGACTGAGTGAGATATCGGGTCATGGTACCCGTTGCCTGGTCTCCCAGTGAGGCAGCACTATAACCTATCCATGAGTGCGCACTGTCATAAGTGGGTACCCGTCTAGATAAAAGATTCACCCGGTACTTGTAGTACACGGGTGAAGACCAGCCTTATATAAATACGGGCGAAAATAGCGTTAGTATGGAACAAGAAGTAGAATGCCTGGCACCAGTGTCAAATGGTTACTTATATCAGAACAGAGTTGGTGAAATGGGAGAGAATGCAAAAAGACAAGATGGCGGCTGCAGAACGCCGTCGATTTCACTTTTAAATCTTATTAAACTAGATATTATATTATATTTTTCAACTCAAAGGTAGCGGGCTATCAATAAGACATATGTAAAGAATAATTGGTGCTTCTTAGATTGTAAAATTAGGCTTTCAAATCATTAACCCGCTTTTTCAACCGTTTTTATATAGGGTTGGTATTCACCCGTGTACTGCGAGTACCGGGTGAATCCTTTATCTAGTACCCGTCCTGATATGACCTAAGGGGTTGCCAGGATGTAAACCAACCAACCAACCCAATAATGTCGAATGCCAAGCCAAGCCAGGTAGTAACAAATATTAAGAATTTGGTTTGATTTCGTGATCTCTTTCCTGCATAACCGGACGCGGTGGCAGTCTCGGTAAAGCGCGGGCCTCCCGTGCAGCAGGTCGCGAGTTCGAATCCCAGTCGATTCAAACCAATGACTTACAAAATTGATACTTGTCGCTACATAGCCTGGTACTTGGCATTATTAGGATAGGGCAAGAACTGGTTAGCTCATGTCAGGATAATGTGACTGAGTGGGATATCGGTTCATGGTGCCGTATGCCTAGTCTTCCAGTGGGGCAGTACTATAAAGTCGTCATGAGTGCCCAGTGTCACAAGTCGTTACCCAGTCCTTGCTTTATCCCAATAATGCCGAGCGCCTGGCCTAGGAAGTGGCAAGTAGCAATTTTATACTCATTGGTTTGACTCGACCAGGTTTCGAACCCGTAGGTTCGAATCCCACGATCTACCAAAACGGGAGACGGACGCTCAACTCATTCGGCCACCCCCGTCTGGTCACACACAGACAGGTAGCTACTGACGCCGTGAACGACCTTCAATGCCGTGCTCGCCCCAATCACTAGGGTAGCTGAGTGATTGATGGGTGGCAACAGATGAGGTCGTACCAGGACGGGCATTGCTGGCGTCTCACAGCGCATGCTCAATGCAGGCTGGCTTTGTAGTGCTGCCTTACAGAAATGCCATCCTTCAGGCGCCACGACCCAATATCCCTCTCAGACACATTGTCCGGATACGGAACTAACTTAACTAGTCATTGCCCTAATTCTATGAACGCTAATTGCCAGGCATAGTGGCAATATATAGACTGTGTATGTCGTCGGTTTGTTTGACCTTCTGGTGAAACTGGTCCTGTCTTAGAGTGACTTTAAAGCTGCATAGTCCGATGAAGCATCAAATTTTAAAAACCAATTCACCTATCTAGGTATGATTCTACATATCTACCTAAAGGGGCTGTCACATTAGGTTTTTTTGCAGGAGCGTACGGCGGCGGAAGCGCGTTACGTCATATACGTTGGTATATGCCGCCATACGCTACGCATACGCCGTCATACGCCGATCCTCCAACAAGCTGTTTCCTTGCTCAAAATTTTCAGCGTATGGACCATACGCTGCTCATACGCTAGGCGTACGCTATGCATACACCGGCATAGGTTACGCATAGGTTAGGGGTACATCGGCATAGGTTGGGCGTATGCTGGATTGATACCCGCCGGGTGTCTCTTGCGTACCCCCAACGTTCTGTAAAAGTGGTGTCACACTACGGCATATGGCGTTAGCGTATGGATTTTCTACCCATACGCCATCATACGTTTCGCATACGCTATGCATAAACTGGCATACGCCCTCATACGCGCGCCCGTCCACAACATTTTTGAGCATGCTAAAAAAATGTTGGCATATGGTGGTGTATGGCTCATACGCTGCTCATATGCTCGACGTACGCTATGTGTACGCCGACATAGGTTACGCATAGGTTGGGCGTACGCTGAACTTGTCAATCACAACTGTCAAACCTCATCACAGTACGCCGCGCATAGGTCGGGATAAGCTTTGAATACGCCGCCATAGGCTAGGGGTAGGTTAGGCATAGGTTGGGCGTACGCTTCCGATGCCGCTGGAACCTCGTGCGTAGCGTATGATGGCATATGACGGTGTATGGGTCGAAAACCGCATACGCCGGCATACGCTAACGCCATACGCCGTAATTTGACAGGGCCTTTAGGTACTGATGCACTTATTAAGAAGCATTTGTTGCCACATAGAAGGGAGTACTGTTACAATTTAATAGAACCTATTACAGCAAAATCCCATGGTGTCAGAGTTTGCCAAAACTAATTTTACATGTTTACAATTCGAATATCTCAAAAGTTAGCCATTTAAAATAAGTTACTTCAAACTAATGTAAGGTAGATCACAAGGATCAAGTCAATATATGTATCTCAGAAAAATGACAGAAACTCACACAACTTTAACCAATATATGATATTGCTATAAATAAAGGCTTACTGCCATTAATTATTATTAAAGGCTGGAATGAGACTATAAAATGAGCCAATGGCAGCAGTCCTGACACTCCCCAGACCTCTCTGCCTTCGAACCAACCTGGGCTCTGCCACATCTCCCAATGTGTATGGAAGATTACCCAGAAATTGGCTGAGTATTCATCCTTATATTAGCTCCAAGTATCTATGAACATTCAGAAAGCAAATCGCTATGTGTTTAGTAGTACTAATAGTATGCTGACTAATGGCGATGAACTATGATTCTATGCAATTTCAATTCACATAGCTCAAACCTATAGCACTAGTGATTGGTAGGTCAGTCACTATAGCAACTGCCCACTCAGTGTTTCTAAACAGTGGGATATCCGGTCAAGGTCTGACGGTCTGGTCTCCCAGTGGGGCAGCACTATAACGTCGCCATGAGTGCACACTCATAAGTCAGTACCCGTCCCGATATGACCTTAGATGTTGCCAGGACGTATTCCAACAACGAACCAATCCAATGGCCATGTTGGCTCACGATGCCTGTGATTATGTAGGTCATTGTTTGTTTGTTGTCGTTTTACGTCCTAGCAATATCTAAGGTCATATCAAGACGGGTACTGACTTGTGACAGTACACACTCACGTTAGAGGACCTTTATGGCTGGTGTGAGTGGGTGTGAGGACACCACACCTCGGAGGCTAGCGGAACTGCAATGGAGGTGATTCGGTTGACGATTAATCTCTGCTCGTGAAATATTTACTGCGGGTGCCATGTTTTTGACACATCACTGCTTTCCAACTCATATGCCCATCACCACATGGGTGGTTGGGAGGAGGTGGCGGCAAGGACTGGGGTGGGGGGGGGTGTAAAGCCTCCTTTCAGTTTTTCTCTCCATCCCTTCATCTCTTATCCATCTGCCATCTCACGCTACCCTGGGTATGTCTCCTCCTGCCCCCCTCCCCCTTCACCCCCCCCCCCCCAACCCGACTCACTGCCCATGCTGTCCACTACCCCCCTCCGATCAGACGTGGTGGCCGAATCGGTAGAGCGCAGGCTTCCTGTGCGGAAGGTTGGGAGTTTGAAACCCAGCCTTGTCAAACCAATGACTTCTAAAAGCTATACTTGTCGATATCTAGCCTGGTGCCTGGAATTACTCGGATATGGCAAGGACTGGTTAGCTCAGTGTCAGGATAATGTGACTGAGTGGGAAATCGGATCATCGTGCTAGCGGCCTGGTCTCCCAGTGGGGCAGCACTATAATGTCACTATGAGCATGCACTGCCACAAATCGGTACCCATCCTGATATGACCTTACATGTTGCCTGGACGTAAGGTGTTCTCTGTGGCGGAGTGGTTAGAGTGTCTGACTTTTTTCTAGGTCGGACTCCTAATCTGAAGGTCGGTGGTTCGATTCCCCGTGCCCCCATCTCTGCCAATTTGGATTTCCACCGCTGTGTATAACTTACAGCGTCATCAAAGGCCAGTTGCTCTCATACCATGTCTATGTGGTGTGGGAGGTTAAAAATCCCTTGGGTCGGTAAACGTGTAGGCTCGGGCTTTCTATCGACAAACTGTCTAATGGTGAAAACAAGCCTATTCAGGCTTATCCATGATAGGCAGTATAAATCTTCAACAACAAAGATCTCCAACAAACAAACCAATTGGGTACCACAAGAACTAATCCGATAGAAGGCACTATTATAGTGCGATTAGGGTAGTTTATGTAGGACTATATATATATAGAGGGAGTATTGGCATACAACTTCAGGCGAACACAGATATGACATTAGATGTTGCTAGGACGTAAAACAACAACAAACAAACAAAACAATCAGGCGAACACTGGTCGGCAGGGTGAGATATGGTGAGACATGGTTGTGGTTCAACAGTACATAGAACACAGACATCGTGGAGGGGAGTATATATATACATAAGTAAGATGCATGTAAATAAATGCAATGCACAAGAAAAGTGGTCCCAAGGGTGGCACCACCCACAGTGTGTGCAGTGAACACTAGTAACAAAGGAAGAGAATAGAAAGGCACACATTGCTTAACAGCGCCATCTATCAACTAATGCAAAATCATACCCAATTATGTCTGTATTAGAAACGTGGCTTCTAATATAATACACCAGGCTATGTGTACATAGCTCTCTGTATAATCTAGAATTACAGGCTATGTAGCTACTCAACCACACGTAGCGTAACTTTGAACAGCACTTTGTCGTCTGCTCTGACGAAATGTTGTTTGCGATGACAAAATGTCTGTACTGACAAAATGTCGTCTGCACTGACAAAATGTTGTCTGCATTGACAAAATATTGTTTGCCATAACAAAATGTTATCTATGCTCACAAAATATCATCTGCATTAACAAAATGACTTCTCCATCTGCGCTCACAAAATGTATGCCCTGGCAAAATGACGCCTGTGATGACAAAATGCCGTCTGCTGTCAATTGTATTTTTCAGAATTGTACTATTCTCACTGTGAAGCCATCCCTGCATACTAAATACTAAATCTGTACCCGGTGTGCACCAAATGACGTCCGATGCGACCTGAGTAATAGCAGACGACATTTAGACATTTAGTGCATAGATGCTTTGCTACAGGTCCGGGTCGCGGAACTAGTAAAGGAACTCTTTTTCAGTGTCAGTGTCTATATGTACTGTGGTGGTGTGTTACTGTGTGTTACTGTTTATGGTTATGTGAAAAGTGACCAAGATTTCCCTCGAGAAAACCAGTAATACACGCTAGTGAGGGAGAGGGTGGATGAGGGGGGGGGGGAGGTACCCCCCGCCCACCTCTCCCCAATCCCTACCACCCGCAGTTTATTTGTGCCCCTCGCCCCGTAAAAATAATGTTCACCATTTCTATATCAGTGTTTTCCAGCCTATACTGTACATTGTAATGTATTTGTATCTTACATACCTGAAGCGGTATACTTTTAACAGAACTTAGGAAGGTGGAACTTAACAGATTGTGTGTTATGTCCTTTCCATGATGCTATATGCTGCCACAAAATATTATCTGATTATGGCAATGTCCATGGATTATATAACACTAAAGTTGCACAATCTGATGAAAGCATATTTTCAAACCAAAATATATGCCCAGATTTAATTCTTCATTTCAGATGCTACATGCTAGATACTACATAGTAGATATTGCATACTAGATGCTACATACTGCATACTAGATATTGCATACTTCATACTAGATACTACATACCAGATACTACATACTAGATACTACATACCAAATACTAGATACCACATACTAGATACTAGATCCTAAATAGTAGATACTACATAGTAGATACTACATAGTAGATACTACATAGTAGATACTACATAGTAGATACTACATAGTAGATACTACACACTAGATATTACATAGTATATATTGCATACTAGATACTGCATACTAGATACTGCATACTAGATACTACATAATACAAGATACTGCATACTAGATACTACATACTAGAACCTGGTGCACTCATGAATTATCCTACGGGGGTTTGTTCCTAACTCAAAACTCACTATAAAGCATAGAAATGGCGTCTTGCATTTGCTTTCAACTGGTGTGCAGGCAGTAATTATTTTGGATGCTTTCAATTCCAGTATATCCAAAGTTAGCCAGTTATCATAAAAGTTAGTGCCAATTAGAGTAGATTAGTTTAAATATCAAAATATGACAATATCCAATATGTGAGTGAGAGCGCGAGAGAGCGAGAGAGCGAGAGCGTCACTATATGTTTGGCTATTCCCCGAAATGTCAGATCCTGCCATTCACAATATGACCTTTAATTGCCATTATTAAATGCTTCGTTGCCGTAGTATGAGATGATATGGGGTTTGAGCACCTCAATCATCTAGGGTGCATATCGAATTTGGTCAGTTATCATCACAGTGATACTTGTCGCTATCCTGCCTAGGTATATAGAATAGAGAGGGCAAGGACTGGTTGGTTCTCAGGGAAATGTGATTGAGTAGGATATCTGGCCATGGTAGTGTCAGTGGCACGGTATCTCAGTGGGACAGCTTTATAAAGCAGCCGCAGATCCGCAGTGTTCAATCGGTACCCAGTTGGGTGTGACCTCATATGTTTCTAGAGCGTGAAACCACAATCAATCAAACCCGACTTGTATGGGTCGGTCTGCGGAACAAATCCCTGCGGTTGGGGAGGGAGGGGTTGGTGGTTTGTGTAAGGGGGGGGGGGGGGTAGTGGACAGCATGGGCAGTGAGTCGGGTTTGGGGGGGGGGGGGTGAAAGGGGAGGGGGGAAAGGAGGAGACATACCCAGGGTAGCGTGAGATGGCAGATGGATACGAGATGAAGGGATGAATACTGAATGGCGGATCCATTGTACGGAGGAGGGGGGAGGTTGAAAGGCGGGTGTGTGTGCGGGGTGGGGGGGGGGGGGGTGTGTGTGCGGGGGCGTGGGATGACAACGGCGGGTTGTATGTGTACACGGAAGCGGACAGAACGGGGCCAGGACGGCGTATAAGGGAATCTGTATCGGGGGCGGGGGGGGGGGGTGTGAAAGCTGCACAGTCCGAAGAATGATCAGTGTCATGAAGGGTGAATAAAATGGTAAATATTGCGCCTAGAGTGGGAATCAAACCCATATATCTTTCATTTCGGGCCAGTGTGCTAACCATTACACCATCTCGGCTCCCTGATGTCACCACTCTATCCATGCTCACCTGTCTATGTGACTCCTTGCCTGAGAGCTCGGTGCAGACTACTACACTCATTCCCCTGGGATTGTAAATCTTTTAAGTGGTCATTTAATGCTTACAATTACGTATATACAGGGAATGAATGCACTTACATATGAGACTGTCTCAAAAGGTGCTAAGCAATATGGGACAAAACTTTGTCCATTGTAACGATCAACATAATATATGCTTATGCATTTGCTCAGGATAAACTGATTTGTTTTTTACATGGTGTTTCATAATCCCAATAGAATACATATTGAATTGAAGCGAATGTCCTTGTGTTTTCAGTGTAACCGTTTCTGTGCTGTTTTGGACAATGGACCCCCCCAAAAAAGTGACCATCTTTTGAGACGGGCTCATATACATACATAGGGTATGTTCAATAACTATCCACGCCCACCTCAGGCTCATATACATACATAGGGTATGTTCAATAACTATCCACGCCCACCTCAGGCTCATATACATACATAGGGTATGTTCAATAACTATCCACACCCACCTCAGGCTCATATACATACATAGGGTATGTTCAATAACTATCCACGCCCACCTCAGGCTCATATACATACATAGGGTATGTTCAATAACTATCCACGCCCACCTCAGGCTCATATACATACATAGGGTATGTTCAATAACTATCCACGCCCACCTCAGGCTCATATACATACATAGGGTATGTTCAATAACTATCCACGCCCACCTGTCTATGAGAGCTCTGCGCAGACAACTATAATAGAACTTTGGAAATCAAAACACTTATCTGGAGTGTATCGTACATGCCAAACTGAGGTATCGGTGCACTTTTTAATATTAAATGCGTATTGCTTCAGAGGAGGGAATGCTAAGTAAATTATTTGAGTAGAGCCGAATGCTATCGAAACCTATGGTTATACATGCCATGAAATAATATGGTATACACGCTATGAAATAATATGGTATACATGCCAAGAAATAGTAGGGTATACATACCATGAAATAGTATGGTATCCATGCCAAGAAATAGTATGGTATACATGCCAAGAAATAGTAGGGTATACATGCCAAGAAATAGTAGGTATACATGCCAAGAAATATTATGGCATACATGCCAAGAAATAATTTGGAATGCAATTATTTCATTTAATTATGTGACCAACTTAACAATGATTTCACATAATGCTGTGACCAACCTAGCCATGATTTCACATACAGCTATGACCAATCTAGTAATGATTTCACATACTGCTATGACCAATCTGGCAATTATTTCACGTACTGCTATGACCAATCTAGTAATTATTTCACGTACTGCTATGACCAATCTAGTAATGATTTCACCTACTGCTATGCCCAATCTAGTAATTATTTCACGTACAGCTATGACCAATCTAGTAATTATTTCACGTACTGCTATGACCAATCTAGTAATGATTTCACATACTGATATGCCCAATCTAGTAATTATTTCACACACCACTATGATCAACCTGACAATGATTTCAAATAATTCTCTGACCAACCTAGCAATAATTTCACTAATTCTGTGACCAACCTACCAATGATTTCAAATAATTGTATGACCAACCAAGTATCATTTCATATACTGCTATGACTAATCTAGCAATGAGTTCACACGCTGCTATGATCAACCTAGCAATGATTTCACTAATTCTATGATTAACTTAGCAATGATTTCAAATAATTCTATGACCAACAAGTATGATTTCACATACTGCTATGAATAATGACCAACCTAGCAATGATTTCACATAGTGCTATGAGTAACCTAGCGATGACTTTTGCATAACATCTATGTGACCCTTCTAAACGTATCGTCCATCCATACTCTCCCAATTCATCCATCCTACAACTATACTAGTCTGAAAAAAAAGTCTCAGACAAGTCCATGCCTTCCTGTTCGCTTCTACCACCAGATTTTGTCGCCTGCTCCAAATATTTGGTAAATAACTTACACGTCAAGGGCCTGAAGACCAGTGCTTTCAGATTTTTTTTAACTAAAAGGAAAAAAAACATATAGGAGAAGATGGGAATAAAAGGAGCTTTTCCGATGAATAAATATATTTACCAAGAAAACACAAAGGTTTACAAAAGAATTAAGAGATCCTGGTCTGCAGATCTGGTGTTGTAGAACATTACCAATGCACGAGGGTTTGTAGAGTTAGTGAAGTGGAGCTGGCACTTCGTTACCCAGGCACTCCCAGACTGACAAGGCCCTAATGCTGCTAGATGCAATCAGTGTCCGATTTGTCACTGGCCATTACGGTGTCATATTGCTCCACCGTATTGTTGAATTTTGTGTGAGGTGTTTTTTTTTGGGGGGGGGGGGGGAGGGGGCACTACAAATTCTCTTAAATAACTAACCTTGTTGTTTCATCTGTCATGCCTGCAGTACATCGTCCAATATGTTAGCGAAGTCCATGTAGACTTAGAGCTTCAGGGTCCTTACGGGGCCTGGAAAGTCTTGAAAAGTCTTGAACTTCATTGGACCCATTTTAAGGCCTCATCAATCCTTGAATTTAACCTATTTTGGGTAATTAGTCTTGAAAAACCTTGAATTCCATTCAACTGTCCCCACTGATCTAAATTAGTCTGAAATTGCCATTTGCCATGGTGTGTTTTTTTTCTTTCTGAGATTCAAATGAAAATAGTCTTGAATTCCTATCAAAAACAGTCTTAAAAAGCCTTGAATTCTATATCTTCACATGTGGACAGACCCTGTAATTGGCAGCTTGGGCTTTGAGATTCGAGTTAATTAATCGGTTGATGCTTGTGGCATCTGAGCTATGGAAACCACAGTTAAAATGACGGTGTGTTGTGAGGTTTTATACTCGCACAATATCTGAGGCCATCCCCACAGCGGTACTGATTTGAGACAGACTGACTTGTCGGGTTGTTCGTAACCTTTCGGTTACAGGTTGCAAGCCTGCAGCATTGAAACAGCACTGATAAACCTGGCCGATTTTGGCTGAAGTGTAAACTTCTGGGGGTAGTCAAGAGTACCGAGTACTTGAATCCGATCGGAGAACGGTCGTCGATTCAGCACATAAATCTAGCCGATTTTGGCTGAAGCCCCTGAGTCCAATGGCTTGGAGAGGAGGGAAGGGAAAAGAGGGGATCCACAGCAAAGGAGACAGTTTGTTTGTTGTTGTTTTAGGTCCTAGCAACATCTAAGGTCATATCGGGACGGGTACCGACTTGTGACAGTGCGCACTCATGGTGACTTTATAGTGCTGTCCCACTGGGAAACTAGGCCGCCGGCACCATGACCTGGTATCCCACTCAGTCACATTATCCTGACACTGAGCACACCAGTCCTTGCCGCAAAGGAGACACACTGGCCGAGTGAAGCCATTGACTTACAAAATTCATACATGTCACTCCCTAGCCTGGTACCCAGCATTAATAGGATAGGGCATGGACTGGTTTGTTTAGTATCCGGATAATGTGACTGCGTTGGATATCGAGACATGGTATCTATCACCCGTGGCATGGCATCCCAATGGGACGGCTTTATAAATTTACGATGTGTGCGCATTGTCCTAAGTCGGTGCTGATATGGTCTTAGATGTTGCTAGGACATACAACTTCAACAAACAACATTTGTGACAGCGCATACTCCTCTCGCACTGAGATACCGTACTGCCAGAACTACACTATGGTATCCCACTCAAATCATATCAGCCTGACACTGAGCCAACCAGGCCTTTGCCTAATAATGCCAGGGGTCAGACAGGAGGTATTTGTTCTGAGGTGCTTAGCGTCTGCCGTTCCCTGGGGAGGGACTGACGCTGGGACCTGGTGTGTTTACACAACCGGAAGTAGAATGATTGGGTGCCCTTCCTTGACATATCCTTCACTACAGGCGGTTTACTTTGATGACCAAGCTTAGTGGTGTAGTGGTCTGCACTGACCTCTCAGGCAAGGAGCCGCATACACAGGTAGGCGTGGGTAGTGTGGTGATATCAGGGAGCCTAGGTGGTGTACTGGTTAGCACACTGGCCCAGAATGCATAGAGATGTGGGTTTGAGTCCCGCTCTAGGCGCAGTATTTCCCACCAGCACCATAACCTGATATCCCACTCAGTCACATTATCCTGACACTAAGCTAACCAGTCCTTGCCCTATCCTATTCATGCCGAGCGCCTGGCTAGGAAGCAACAAGTATCAACTTTTAAGTCATAGTTTGACTCGACCAGGGTTCGAACCCGTGGGTTCGAATCCCACAATCTACCAAAACGGGAGAGGGACGCTCAACTCATTCAGCCATCCCGTCCGGTCTTTAGAAGACTTCTCGCCAGGAATATAGGCTTTTTTGCTGACATGGTGTAAATTGACCATCACTCACTCATTTGGGAGAATTAGGAGTGAAAGCTGAGGACTTAGTTGATGAATGAACTACCCACTACAAATGTTGGCAATCAGCCAGAAAGTCAGTGGCCAATAGGCGTTCGTGAATAGGTCACATGCACACTTTGTGATCGCTCACTACTGTACAATGACTGCACTTGCTATCCGGACTGCACTCTGTCCACACCTCTCTCTATCACCTCTCCGCCGGCCTTGCTCCTCCTTGATATGTCTGAAAAGAGTTCCAGGAGGGGGAGCCCGCCGGCATTTCACTTTCTGCTCTTACTCTGTCCGTGTCTATGGCTCGCTGGTCGGTCACCATAGAGCAAATAGACATGGTCCTTTGACTGAACTCTCCTCATTTCTCTTTCCTAGACTCTGCCCTTTCGATTTCTCCCAGGCATACTTCTTCCCCTGACCAGGGTAGTTGTGTTCTTGGGTGGGGCCCTTCACCTTTACGGTTTCTCTGTCTTGTTCTCATTGCTGGAACCACCGCTGCTCCCATCTTTACCCGCCTTCCTCGAACCCCTTGCTGCTGACTGGATACAAGTGCTCAACTACATCTACAGCTCAACTACCGCTGGACCCAAGAGATTTGCTGCCGTTACAACATTGTAAAGATGTCCCCAGCTTCTATAACACTCCCTACTGAAGTTAAATTAAGTCTTCAACCAAAGATTGGGCCGATTTATCGGAGCCTCTCTATTAATGTTGCAGTTCTGCAACCAGTAACCATCGTAAGGTTACAAACAACCCCAGAATCGAAATACAATGACTGTCAGTGTCACCAGAAGGTGGATATGAAGAGTTGTTGTACATTTATAAAAGGGCATGGCAAAAGCACTACAGATTTAGTTTAATGGTACTCATAGCTATCTTGTCTAGTGCCGAGCCTAGGGCAAGGACTGGTTGGCTCAGTGTCTGGATAACATTACTGAGTGAAGTATCATATTATGGAGCAACGTGGTATCTCAGTGGGTTAGTGCTATTAATCCAACATATTGCTGAATAATGTGACTGGATATGGTTTTGGATATGGTATGGTATTGTACTGCTAGCGGCACAGTGTCTCAGAGGGCCAGTGCTATTATTTATTAATCCGACGTATTGCTGAATAATATGACTGGATATGGTATCGTGCCATACTAATAGCGGCATGGTGTATCAGAGGGCCAGTGCTATTATTTATTAATCCGACGTATAACAGAATAATGTGACTGGATAGGGTGTTGTATCATACTACTAGCGGCACAGTGTCTCAGAGGGCCACTGCTATTATTTATTAATCTGCCGTATAACAGAATAATGTGACTGGATAGGGTGTTGTATCATAGTACTAGCGGCACAGTGTCTCAGAGGGCCAGTGCTATTATTTATTAATCTGCCATATAACAGAATAATGTGACCTGACAGGGTGTCGTATCATACTACTAGCGGCACAGTGTCTCAGAGGGCCAGTGCTATTATTTATTAATCTGGCGTATTGCTGAATAATATGACTGGATATGGTATCGCAAAGTTGTGCCAGTGCCATGGTGTCTCACTGACTCAGCACTACAAAGACGACGTATTGGGGATTATGTAGGCTTAAGTGGCCAGCAATTAGAATCACCGCGAAACCCGGCCGGTGTATGACTGGTAATAGAATGCAAGAACCATTATGATAAACTACCAGTTTTCTTGCACCGTGTTGATGGATGCATGCACCCCCCCCCCCCTCACACACACACACCTCCATTCAACCCCTCAGTCTCTATAAGGAGACAGCCCCGCCCTTCTGTGCACGCTTAGTGCTGAACCAGCATAAAAAACATGGTGGCTCACTTCACATCATCTAATAACTGCAGTCGCGTCTCTCCAGCACTAACCAAATAACACTTGACGCCTCTCATTTTACGCCATTTCCACCAAAAGTCGTCTGCTGGATTGTTTTGTGGCCTTTGTACTTATAAATAAATAAATGAATAAATAAATAAGAATAAATAAATAAATAAATAAATAAATAAATAAAGCCTAAAAGAAGGAAGGGCAGACTAAATGGGAATCCGATGATAGATATTTCTATTTTAGATATAGGTCTTGTTTCTCGTAAGAATAATGTTCGCTCCTTTTGTTTTCTAGTCGTGTATTTTAGGTCTCCTCACTAATCCTCCTTAGATTGAAAAGAAGACGAAAAATTACTGCATGTGAATACAATTCTTCCTAAATAGTTTGCAGTTTGACATTGCTGTCCATGTGAATTTTGGACATCATCTAATGAAATCACTGCACTAACTGGCCCAGCCCTATCGGTAGAGCGCAGGTTTCCTGTGTGGAAGGTAGGGAGTTCGAATCACAGCCAAGTCAAACCAATGACTTACAAAATTGATACTTGTGGCTACCTAGCCAGGTGCTCGGTATTACTAGGATATGGCAATGACTGGTTTGCTCAGTATCAGGATATTGCGACTGAGTGGGATATCGAGTCATGGTGCTGACGGCCTGATCTCCCATTGGGGCAGCACTCTAAAGTTGCCATGAGTGCACACTGTCACAAGTTGGTATCCGTCCTGATAGGACCATATATGTTGTTAGGATGTAAAACCCCAACAAATAAGCATCTAATGAAAGCGGTGTGTTAGTGAACCCGCTGTGTGTGAGGCGGGGAGGTTTTTTTGTTTTTTATATTGGAAACTAGTGTGAAATTATAGGGGGGGGGTGTTTTATCCAAACGATGTTTTGCTAATAAGTTGGTTAAGAGAAAAAATTGAGTGGTTGTTTAAGCCTCTGTCACACATCACCGGATTGGGGAAACAGAAAGAAACCGAACAAAGTCTGTTGATATCCGGCAAAGTCCGGTTTGTGTCCGTTGATATCCGTTGATATCCAGTCTGATCCGTTACAAGTTTTGAACATGCACAAGACTTGGAACGGATGCCGTTGGATTGACGTCTACAGTTCTTGTCCCGGTTTGATTTTGTTTAGTCCGGTTATAGTCCATTGGCTATCCGTTCATGTACGTTTCATGTACGTTTCATGTACGTTTCATGTATATTTCATGTCAGTTCGTCCGGCGGCTTTTGACCTGACATAGCAACATTTGGACACATTTTAATACATTTTGATACTTATCATGCCCGAACACCACCGGACTAGACAATTCTGTCCGTTGCTCAATGCGGCATAGTGTGACAGGCACTTTAAGCAGTTAAAATTTCCATCACGGACCAATGGGTCTTCCTCATTCCACTACTCCTTACCCTATCCTACCAATGCCGAACACCAGATTAGGTAGTGACAAGTATCAATTTTAAATTTATTTGTTTAAATTTGTTCTAACCTGTGTTTCGAACCCAACCCCTGCCTGTTCTCTCGTTCATGGCCAGGCAGATAGCCGAGATGTCCAATGTGTGCGTGTTCTCTCTAGGGAGATGGCGTGCCAGATGTCCAATTACCTCACAATATTTGTTAAATGAAGCTGTAACCATTCGCACCCTCTGCGCCTTTTACCGGGCGCGGTGGTCCAATCGGTAGAGCGCAGGCCTCGCATGCGGGAGATCGGGAGTTCGGTTCAAACCAATGACTTATCTAATTTATACTTGTCGCTTCCTAGCCTGGTGCTTGGCATTAATTAGATCAGTGTCAGGCTAATGTGACTGAGTGGGATATCGGGTCATGGTGCCGATGGGGCAACACTATAAAGTCATCATGAGTGCGCACTATCACAAGTCGGTATCCGTCCTGATATGTCCTTAGATGTTGTCAGAAGGTAAAACTCAAAAAACATTCCAACCTCCTGCGCGTTTCACCCGGTGCCCGCGAGGTGGCACCACTATCGGATCCGTTTAAAGCTGCATAGCATAACCCGATGAAATCTTAATATTTTCAAATACCAAAGCATCTTATCTACCTAGATGTGATCCGGCATCCCCAATCTGGACACTGGCAGACTCCTTCGTCATTTCATTGGCATTCGCTCCTATGGTGACCATTAAAACTTGCTAGTTCCGGAATTCACCTACCTCGGAAGCACTATATCAAGTGATGGACACATTGATGCTGAAATACAGAGGAGGATGGACAAGGCTAGCGCATCTTTCGGCCGACTATGCCAGAGACTCTGGAACAAGCACCATGTGTCCATTTGGGTCAAAGGCAAGATCTACCGTGCAGTCGTGCTATCCACCCTACTATACGGAGCGGAGGCCTGGACAGTGTACAGACCACAGGTGAAAAAGCTGCATGCCTTCATGATGCGACATCTGCGTTCAATCATGAGGCTAACCTGGAAGGACAAAATGACAAATAAGGAAATACTCGAACAGACGGGGCTGCCCTCTATGGAAGATCTTCTGACCAAAAAGAATCTCCAGTGGACTGGACACATCATGAGGATGTCATCAGACAGGCTACCAAAGCAGATCCTCCATTCTCAACTGTCTTCTGGTTACAGAAAGAGAGGGCGCCCTCGTCTCCGGTTCAAGGATACCATCAAGAGAAACCTGAAGCTGAGAGACATTAAGACCGACTCACGGACGCAACTCTCACAGCAGAGAGCTAAATGGAGAGCGGCAGTCAAGTAATGAAAGCAGTCTTTGTCGCATCGCGACTGACAGCATGATGATGATGATGATGATGATGATGATGGTGTACACATGCAATTTATGTTGCATGCTTGCACTCTAAATATCTCACAAGTTAGTCACTTCATAGCCTGGCACTCGGCATTACCAGGATAGGGCAAGGACTGGTGTGCTTAGTATCAGGATGATGCGATTGAGTAGGAAATCTGGTCATGATATGATGCCGACGGCCTAGTCTCCCACTGTCTCAGTGGGGCAGAACCAAGACGCCATGAGTGTGCACTGTCACAAGTTGGTACCCGTCCTGATTTTTTTTAATTTATTGATTTTTTAATTTAGGGCAAAAGAAAGCTAATACATGGAATTGACCATCAAGATCACTTATGCAACCTGAGTCGTGATGCCCTGCAATCCAGCTCAGATGGTGCATCGAACTATTTACATATCAAATTAAGTGATTTGTGAAATGACCTTAGATGTTGCCAGGACGTAAAACTCCAACAAACAAACTCCATTCACTATGTTCTGCGTGGTATCGATATCCCCCTAGTCTATTGTCTACTGCCAGGAATGTATTCACACTGCTACTGTGGCGTTATTGTCGCCCAGGGGCCGTATGCATGGGCTGGTGCTAGGACCCTAACCACGGCTATTTTGGCACCACACGGCTAACGGTCGAAAATCAGCATGCATGAGCCGGTGCCAGCGCTAGCCGCCGACCGTAGCCTAGGCTAAGCTACCCTGATTTCAAGTCAGGTTTAACTGCTAGCTGCGCCGGTTAGTGTGCGTGTGTGGCTCTCAATCTATTCAATGCTATCATATTTAACAGAATTACATACTCAATAAGTGAAATTTAATCAAATTAACCCTAAATTCGAACCGATATTAACGCTGCCGCCGCATCGGCGGAGAGATTAATATTGTCGAATCGACGAATGTAAAGTAAACAAATCGCCGCCGCCGCTTCGACGTCGATATCCATACTGTCTCACATCAACAAAACACACATCGCCGCCTCCGAATCGGCGGCAATATATTAGGCCCAAATCTATTCAATGCTGTCATATTTAACAGAATTACATACTCAATAAGTGAAATTTGATCAAATTTACCCTAAATTCGAACCGATATTAACGCTGCGCCATATCGGCGGATAGCTTCGACATCGATATCCATACTGTCGCATATCAACAAAACACACATCGCAGCCGCCGCCACCGAATCGGCGGCAATATATTAGGCCCAAATCTATTCAATGCTGTCATATTTAACAGGATTACATACGCCATAAGTGAAATTTGATCAATATAACCCTAAATTCGAACCGATATTAATGCCGCCGCACCATTGGCGGCATTATTCATATTGTCGAATCGAGGGAATTCCCAAATCTATAAATAATTTCACGGTTAGCTATCCACCCCGGCTTGGACATTGGTGCATATGCCTTGATCTAATTAACCAAGGCCCTCCTAGCCGCGGATAGCTACCCCAGAGCTAGCGTGTAGCACTGGCTAAGCCTAACTCTGTGTGTGTGTGGGGGGGGGGGGGTCATGGGGGGGACCCAGTGTGTAATGACATCTCCTCTTTTTTTGATGTCAGGCCATTCTCATCTATGTGGGCTAAATCGCTTTATTAAGTAGCAGATTATGTTTTAGGGACCCTCCAAAAATATTCACAATACCAAGAATGTTCAGAAGGAAGAGGAGGTAAAAAGCCATGTTCGGATTGCTTTTCAAACTATAACATCAGTCACACTTTTTCGGTGTTTTTATGTTCGGATTAGGGGAGGAGCGGAGATGAAACCTAACCCTAACATTGTTCGGAAGGTGAAAACCATAGACGTATATGGAGCGTCCATTAAATGTGTCAACTTTGTTCACATCGGCACCTGCCAATTCCTTCTAAGGTGGTGGCAACCAGACGGGATGACCGAATCAGTTGAGCGTCCGTCTCCCGTTTTGGTAGATCGTGGGATTCGAATCCATGTGTTCAAACCCTGGTCGAGTGAAACCAATTTCCTTAAAATCTATGCGTGTTGCTTCCTAGCCAGTCGCTTAGCATTATTAGGATATGGCAAGGACTGGTTGGCCCTGTGTCTAGGTCATGTGACTGAGTGGGATATCAGGTCATGGTGTGGGTGGCCTGGTCTCCCAGCGGGGCAGCACCATAAAGTCACCATGAGTGTGCACGGTTACAAGTTGGTCCTGATATGACTTTAGATGTTGCCAGGACGTAAAACTCCAACAGCCAACCGACCAACCAGCATACTAGCATATTGTCCTAGTTTTCTTATATTAATACTTCCAAGTACTTAGCTAAGTAATGTATCATCTCTTTTCTAACAAATTTAGAATCGGTTGGTTGCCAGAATGGTGTGGTTTTAAATAAAGTAAATATATTACCCACATACACATTCACACCTGTGTTTATTTTTTAATAAAACTGTGGTGTTTTCTCATGTAGCTCTGCTGCAGTTGCGCATGTCTGGGAATGATGTGTGGGAATTATCCTTCCACTGTGGCTTTTTAATTTTTTCATTTCCTATTGACGCTTTCAGCCAGACCCCCCCCCCCCCCGCTCCCCCTGTATTCTGTTATGGCGTTCTATATCTCACATAGGGCGTGAAATCCAAAGCTGGGCTTTCATTGAGCCGATTATACCAGACTGGCCACCTTTCGATTGGCCTCTTGACTATTGATGATGGCTGCTAGGGTAGACTTAAACACAAACATCGGAGGTCATCAGAGGTCAGTAGAGGTCACTAGAGGTCACTGGATGGGGTTAGTTGCCCCCAATTTGGTGCCAAAGCCGCATAGCATATTATTGTTACAACTACCTGCAAGCAAAGGCTAGAGAAGGAATCTGGGAAAATTGGCAAGGATTGACTGCATGCACACGCAGGCCATGCAACATTGCACACACAGGGTAGGTCACATTGCACATATGGGATAGATATCAGTACACCCACGGGGAGATGTCACTGCACACACTGGTCAGGTGTCACTTCCCACACTGGTCAGATGTCACTGCCCACACTGGTCAGATGTCACTGCACACACTGGTCAGATGTCACTGAACACACTGGTCAGACATCACTGCACACACTGGTCAGATGTCACTGCACACACTGGTCAGACGTCACTGCACACACTGGTCAGATGTCACTGCACACACTGGCGAGACATCACTGCACACACTGGTCAGATGTCACTGCACACACTGGTCAGACATCACTGCACACACTGGTCAGATGTCAGTGCACACACTCGTCAGATGTCACTGCACACACTGGTCAGACATCACTGCACACACTGGTCAGACGTCACTGCACACATTGGTCAGACAACAAAGAAATTCAAATGTTGAGTGCATCCCTTAAGACCCAATGGGACAGTTTTACTGATGCCTCCCGGTGTAAGATGGCAAATAGGCTCAGTTAACGCGGGGCGTTGAGCTGCAGTTTGCCCAAGGCCGACTGAAATCAGCTTAAGTCCGGCCAGAGGTCGCTGCACTGCCGAGCAGCTGTCAACCGTTTCCAATTGAGGCTAGTTGGGGTTGACAGTGCAGTGATTGTGAGCCTATGGTAGACCATGCTTCCAACTAGACTAGGTAGAACACAGACTAAGGGCCGTATCCAAGACTTGAGTAAGCCATAAAACATCACAAACCAATAGGAGTCAGCACACTAAGCAACTAATGACCATGTAAGTGGTAGGCAAGATGCACAGTTGAAATAATGGGAGGTGTCTCTAAAGAAAAGTGAGCTGAAAACAATGATTAAGAAAATGGAGTTCCTGAGTCACCCATATAATATAAATTATCCACAAACCTAACCTTCAACGGTATGACAAAAACACACTCAAAAACTAACAAAACCAACATAGTGTAGTGGTCTGCACTGACCTCTCAGGCAAGTAACCACATAGACAGTTAGGCGTGGGGAGTGTCTTGATATCAGGGAGCCTAGGTGGTGTAATGGTTAGCATACTGGCCCGGAATGCAAAGAGATGTGGGTTCGAGTCCCGCTCTAGGCACAATATTTCCCATTTTCATCACCCCCACAACACTGGTTGCCGTGATCAGGATCCTGTACAAGCTTTGCGCTGTATGGTTGTTGAACCTACCCTGTGTATGTATGTGTTAGTGCATTGCCTGTATGTATGTAATTGTAAGCATTACAAGACTTACAATTCCAGGGGGACGAGTGTAGTGGTCTGCACTGACCTCTCAGGCAAGTAACCACATAGACAGGTAGGTGTGGGGAGTGTGTTGATATCAGGGAGCCTAGGTGGTGTAATGGTTAGCACACTGGCCCGGAATGCAAAGAGATGTGGGTTCGAGTCCCGCTCTAGGCACAATATTTCCCATTTTCATCACCCCCACAACAATAGTATGTCTTGATTAAAACACTAATTGCATCGGTGCAATGTATTAAGAATGTTAACTATGTTCAAAAATATAATCGAAAATCAACACAATTGGAAAAGGAAATCAATCCGTGTGGATTACGACCACTACTGCACAGCGGTGAAAACAAGTGCTTGCACTTAGCCGTTATGAGCAGAATAAACAAACGATCACTAAAATTAAAGAGCGGTTATCGCTTATCCCAGGGATAGCCTCTATCTCGGAGTTTGCTATTGCGAGGAGAGGGGTGGGCCTAGTTTCATATGCAAGAGCGAAAATTGCGTTGGGAATAGCTGTCCGCTTGGACTATTTTTATTTTAGAGTGGGGATTTCCCTAGACGGGTTCCAGCTCCCCCTGTGGACATTAGGTTTTGTACTGGGAGAACAAAGGCCGGGGGTTCACAAACCAGTCAGTACAGAGAGAGAGTTCCACTGTCTTCGTTGTGATTGTATTATCACCCACGCTGCCAATTCCCTTTTCCCTGTTATGGAATTAACCACGTTATTTGTAATCTAATATGTTAAATATATTGTTGAAATGCCTATTTATCCTAGCCCACTACCTTTGGAGTGAAAATCTGGTGAACTCGTGTAGATTAATAGATTTTGAAAGTCGAATCAAGAGCATTCAATGGCCCCCATCTAGAGTTATCCTCACCAGGATAGCGCTATGTCTGGTGGTAAAGGGGGGGGGGGTGACTTAACACCGGATCGTGTTGCTCGGGTAGGGCTTTTACAACTCCCTGTATGCCTTTTTTTTTTATATATGGTTAACCTGAGGATAGATGATATCCTGGGACACGGTCATAATCACTGCTTCTTGCACACAGTCCCTAGGACTAATTTACACACATGTCGATGTTGGCCACTATCTGTCCTGATACGACCTTAGATGTTGCCAGGACGAAAAACTCCAACAACTAACCACCCAACTTAGCTACATGCTCTCGTGATTGGTAGTCACAACTGATTGCTCTATTTGGTTGCCCGGAGGGATTGCCTTTATCGGTTGCAATGGTGTTTCCAGGACTCTGTTTCCATGACCCCGTTTCCATTACCCTGTTTCCATGCCTTATCTCTACGACTGGCTGGTTGTCATCGCTAGTTTACACAGCTGGTTGCCATGACTGATTTCGATGGCGAGTTCCCACGGTTGGTTCCTACACTGACTTGCCCGTTTACACACTGATGTGCCCATTTACACACTGATGTGCCCATTTACACACTGATGTGCCCATTTACATACTGACGTGCCCATTTACACATTGATGTGCCTGTTTACACACTGATGTGGCCGTTTACTCTGATGTGCCTGTTTACACCCTTATGTGCCCATTTACACACTTACGTGCCCATTTACACACTGACGTGCCTGTTTACACACTGAGATGCCTGTTTACACACAGACGTGCTTGTTTACACACTGACGTGCCTGTTTGCACACTGATGTGCCTGTTTACACACTGACATGCATGTTTACACACTGACGTGCCTGTTTACACACTGACGTGTCCATTTATCTGACCTTCCCATTTACCCACTGATGTGCCCGTTTACGCATTGACCTGCCCATTTACACACTGACATGCCTACTTACACACTGATGTGCCAGTTTACACACTGATGTGCCTGTTTACACACTGACATGTCCATTTACCTGACCTTCCCATTTACACACTAACGTGCCCATTTAGACATTGACCTGCCCATTTACACACTGATGTGCCTATTTACACACTGATGTGCCGGTTTACACATTGATGTGCCCATTTACACACTGATGTGCCAATTTACACACTGATGTGCCCATTTACACACTGATGTGCCTATTTACACACTGATGTGCCGGTTTACACATTGATGTGCCCATTTACACACTGATGTGCCAATTTACACACTGATGTGCCCATTTACACACTGATGTGCCAATTTACACACTGATGTGCCCATTTACACACTGATGTGCCCATTTACACACTGATGTGCCCATTTACACACTGATGTGCCCATTTACACACTGATGTGCCCATTTACACACTGATGTGCCCATTTACACACTGATGTGCCCATTTACACACTGATGTGCCCATTTACAAACTGATGTGCCCATTTGCACACTGATGTGTTCATTTACAAACTGACATGCCCATTTACACACTGACGTGCCAATTTACACGCTGCCATCTGCATTTGCACACTGATGTGCCCATTTACAACCTGATGTGCCTGTTTACACACTGACGTGCCTGTTTACACATTGATGTGCCCATTTACACACTGATGTGCCTATTTACACGTCGACGTGCCTGTTTACACACTGATGTGCCTGTTTACACACTGACGTGCCAGTTTACACACTGACGTGCCTGTTTACAACTGATGTGCCTATTTACACCTCCGTGATGTCCCAAATAGTCGGAGCTGAATTGAAATTTGATCTCGTGCTATCAGCTTTCAAATCTAGATGGCCATCACCATTTTTAGCGGCTCGGTAGTTTATATTTGAATACGCATGGTTCTAGACACATCACAAGGTGAACCATAGATTTATTTATCTTTTTCCTAAAATGTCATGAAACAAATATTAGATTTTATATACATGTCATGAAACAAATATTAGACTATATATCCATGCATTAAATAAGTAGGATGTAACTATTGGAAGCATAAATTAACTGATTCCATAGCGGAAACCATAACGTTACTATTTAGTGATATAGGTGGCGCTGTGAATGGGTAAAATTTGCATTTGACGTCCAATGGCCGATGATAAAAATTAATGTGCTCTAGAGGCGCCGTTAAATAAAACGATTTTGTGTTAAATTTGCAGCCTGTTGGTTTTATGTTCGTCTTTTTTTGTCTTTTTCTTTTTTAGATAAATATTTTCAGTTGACCTTACTTTAGTTTGAAGTGACTTTTAAAATATTTTCGGTTCATTGTTACCATCTACCTTACTTTAGTTCGAAGTAACTTTTATTTCAAATGGCTAAATTTGTTGGAGGTAGAATGTCTACTTGAAGTGCAAGATGCCAAATAAATTTTGGCATGCACATAAAAACTGACACGATATGTTTCAGCAGTAAATAGGAGAACTCCTTCCTGGCTGTGTTGTTGAGTCAGAGGCTTATGTTTTCAGCCATAGATTGTTTGCGTATTAGCCAATGGAAATGCGCGTTACTTGTGCCATAACATCCATTTGTATACGTTGTGTAAAGAGATTTATATAGACCTTGTGTGTTCATAGACTAAGGGGTTCGCAACTAGAGACCTTCAACATTATGCAGCGTTTGCAAACTACATGTACATGGGTTTCACTTTGTGGTACAGTCTGTTAGACAGGGTAAGATATTGTTACGGGTGGTTGAAAATGGGAAATATTGCGCTTAGAATGGGACTCTAACCCACATCTCTTTGTATTCCGGGCCAGTGTGCTAACCATTACACCACCTATGCTCCCTACCACACTACCCATGCCTACCCGTCTATGTGGTTACTTGCCTGAGAGGTCAGTGCAGACCACTACACTCGTCCCCCTGGAATTGTAAGTATTTTAATGCTTATAATTACATACATACAGGCAATGCACTTACATATACATACACAGGGTAGGTTCAACAACCATACAGCGCGTAGCTTTTACAGGATCATGGTCATGACAACCAGTGTCATGGGTGGATGAAAATGGGAAATATTGCGCCTAGAGCAGGACTCAAACCCACATCTCTTTGCATTTCGGGCCAGTGTGCTAACCATTACACCACCTATGCTCCCTGATATCACCACACTACCCATGCCTGCCCTTCTATGTGGTTACTTGCCTGAGAGGTCAGTGCAGACCACTACAATGTGTATCAAACATCTCGTAAAAAGGTACACTCTCTATATATTTAAGAATAAGACTTAATTGTTTACGGTTAAATGCTTTCAAAAAGGTGCGAAATAGGAGTTCGAATTGTAAAAGTAGAAGTTGCAGACGCAGTTAGTTCCTTTGGCACTGCGAGCACATGCAACACTATGGATCATAGTCTATATTGTGGGAAAAGTTCAGGTCGCAGGTGAGCATGTAGACGATGCTGGTGGCGTGCGTTGGCTCATTTTGAAAGCACTGCTGTTGCGTATTTTTGATAATTGAAAGGTTGGCATCCTATATATATATTTGTTTTTAATCTTTGGTACCACTTTTAACCAGTTTGGAAACATGTAAAATCTGTAAGCAGTTACGAAATTTATACATTCTTTCCCAACATTTAAAACCTGTTTGGTAATACTAATAGATCAAACTATAGTTCCATTGCACAGCACCTTAAGATGGTTCATGCACGTAAAGGTATTCAGTTGGAATGGCCGACTAAGTTGAGCATCCGCTTCCTGTTTTGGCAGGTCGTGGGGAACGAATTCCGGCTAAGTCAAATCAATGGCATAAAAATGTATGCTTGTCACTCACTACCTAGCCTGTCACTCGACATTACTAGTATAGGACCAGCAGCAGTGGACAGGTGCGGAGCAATGGGCACCTTTCATGAGCCATTTCTCTCGCTATACACTTGGTGCCAGCACCCGTTTCTGATCAAAGTTGGCCATCATGGTTGGATAGAAGGGAGTAGGTGTGTTGGTGGTGTAGGTGTGTGGTGGGGGTGGTGATGTGTCGTGGGCGTTTCGGGATGTGGTGGGGGTGTAGGTGTGTGGGGTGGGGGTGTAGGTGTGTGTGGTGGGGGTGTAGGTGTGTGGTGGGGGTTTTGGGATGTGGTGGTGGTGTAGGTGTGTGGTGGGGGTTTTGGGATGTGGTGGTGGTGTAGGTGTGTGGTGGGGGTTTTGGGATGTTGTGGTGGTGTAGGTGTGTGGTGTGGGTGTAGGTGTGTGTGTGGTGGTGTAGGTGTGGTGTGTGTGTGGTAGGGGTGTAGGTGTGTGGTATGGGTTTAGGTGTGTGGTGGGGGTGTAAGAGGTACTGGGGGTATATGTGTGGGGTGTAGGGGGTATAGGTGTGTGGAGGGGGTTTAGAGCTGTGGTGGGTGGTGTATGTGTGTGGTGGGGGTCTAGGGATGCTAAAGATTGTGAGGTGCCGCTCTGCAAGACACCCCTACACCTCCACCACAAATCACCTACACCCCCACCACACACAGTCAACCCCCACCACACACAACGTCAACCCCCACCACATCCCCTAAGCCCCCACCACACCCCTACACCCCCACCCCACCACACCCACCACACCATACCCACTCACCACACACCCCTAAATCTATGTCTAGTCGATGTCTAGTTTAATATCAATCTGTGATAGGTGTGTCCTATAACATTAATGTTGGAAAGTTATTTATTACCCTATTATTTATTACACATTATTATTAGTTAGAAATTCCAAATATGTTACTTAGTTTGGATGAACAATTTTAATTGAGAGAAGACAGAGACTACTTTCTTCTCTGGTACAGTTTCTTGTCTTCCTAACTGGCTGAAACTGAAACTAGTACTGGGCAAATACGATGAGTAACGTTTAACCGGACGCGGTGGCCGAATCGGTAGAGCGCAGGCCTACCATGCGGAAGGTTGGGAGTTCAATTCCCGGTCTAGTCAAACCAATGATTTACTAAATTGATTCTTGTCGATTCCTATCCAGACACTCGGTATTAATAGGATAGGGCAAGGACTGGTTGGCGTGGTATCATGATAATGTGACTGAGTGGGATATCAGGTCATGGTGCTGGTGGCCTGGTCGCCCAGTGGGGCAGCACTATAAAATCACTGAGTGTGCACTGTCAAAAGTCGGTACCCATTCCGATATGACCTTAGATGGTGCCAGGACGTAAAACTCAAACAACCAACCAACTAGAAAGCCGCCATGAGTGCGCACTGTCACAAGTCGGTACCCGTCCTGATATGGCCTTAGATGTTGCCAGGAGATAAAGCTCCAACAACCAACCGATGAACTGAGAATGCGTGACCACCTCGGCTGGCACTGAAACGGGCCGCGCACTGTATTGGTGGTGCAATAAAGGACTGGAAGCAGGGCCACGTTCAAGGTGCGTCTCGGAGGCGCCTCGGAGATGGCACTGACGTCACGCTAGTCTGAACGGCAAAAGCAGTTTGTTGTCTCAAAAATGCCCTCCCCCATAGGCGGCGGCTATTTGCAATGGAAAAGCTGCGCTGTGATTGGCTGAAACAACTGGATACGGTGGCCATTTTCGAGGCGCTTTTTGTCTCCTATCTGAAAAGGGAGGCGTCTCCGAGACGTCGCTGAGACGCACCCTGAACGGAAATAGGCCAAAAAGCATTGCCGAGGCGCCTCTGAGACGGACCTTGAACGCGGCCCTGGTATGGTGTGGTGGTACTGTAGGTGTGTGGCTGTGGGGGGGGGGGGTTACTCGGCGACAGGAGGGGCTGGGTGCAGGCATATAAGCCCGCTGTGATTGATAATCCTGGCTAAGTCCGGGCTGTCGGAGGCTGTGGGCGGAAATCGTGTGGACAGATAATCCATCTGATGAGCAGCCATGTGGCTGGCAGCCTGTGGTTTGCACTCACATACATACACACGCATGCATACGCGCACACACATGCACGCACACCACACACATACACACCACACACATACACACCACACACATACACACCACACATACACACCACACACATCACATGCACACATACACATGCACACCACACACATACACACCACATGCACACCACACACATACACACCACATGCATACCCACCACACATACACACCACACATACACTACTTATACACTGGTTTTTTGTGTGTGTTTGTTTTTGGTGTGTTGTTTGTGTTTGTGTTTGTGGGGGGTGTTGGTGGTGGTGGGGGGTGGGGTTGTTTGGTGGTTGTTTTTGTTTGTGTTTTGGTGTTGGTTTTTGGTGGGGGTGGTTTGTGTGTTGGTTGTGTTGGTGTTTGGGTTGGTTGTGGTGTGGCTGCCTGGTTTCACCCTGGGGCAGCCTATTAAAGACGCCATGGGACCCATCCTGATATGACCCTAGATGTTGCCAGGATGTAAAACCCCAACAACCAAACAAATCTAACTCAAGTGCAATGCATGTTAATAGTTCTTGAATTTGAAAGGTTCTTTTTAAAGATAAGTCATCGGTGTAAAGAATTCCTGTTAAACTCCAATGTTGAAGCTGTGCCGTGTATCACCACGCTAGGTGGCGCTGTGGAGGCATCCTCTGCAGCATCCTCTGCAGCATTCATGCAGGTCAATCCGAGTGACGGCCTGCCCGGCGCCCGCGGAGTATACCGCAGTATAGCGCCAGGTCTCACTCGGCTAATTTCTAATGTCATTATTCGATTTACCACTCTTCTGTGTTATATCAGACGAGGCCTCACTCAGGCCTCGTGATCAATTTCCGAACATTTACGATTATTCCCGATTATTCCCGAACATTCCCGATTATTCTCGATTATTTCCGATCATTACAGATTATTTTCGATCATCTCCGATCATTCCGGATCATTTCCCACCGGTCGCGATGGCCGAATCGGTAGAGCGCAGTCCTCCCGTGTGGAAGATCGGGAGTTTGATTCCCGGTCGAGTCAAACCAATGACTTAAAATCTGATACTTGTATATAGTTTGTCTGTATACTGCAGGTGCACCAGTTAGCTCAGTGTGGAAGGATCAAGTTATACATACAGCTCAGTAAGGTGAAGGTTGCTCCTTCCTCTGTTGGTTGGTAGATACCTGTATGTATGCTGCAGGTGCACCAGTTAGCTCAGTGTGGAATGATCAGGTAAGGAGGTGAAGGTCGTTCCTTCCTCTGATGGTTATGGTGCTGTCACATTACGACGCTTCTCGCCAACGCTTGTCGACGTATGTGATTTTTTGGCGCAACGTCGGGATACGTCAGGAAGCGTTACGGGCGCGTTATGCGCGCGTTGGTATTCGTTGATCTACACGATGCAGCATCTGCAGCGTCTGTTCTCAAACTTTAATCATCATAAAGAAATAGTCTCACTGCAGATGCACTAGGCTTCCAGTTCAATACTTAGCAAACAAAGAATGATATAAATATATATATATATATTTAACCGTTCAGCTATTTCGCCCCCACCTAAGGCGAGCCTACGTGTTAATTTATATAATTATTTCCATGTGAATTTCCTGGGCCTGCTGCGGGCCGCTGCCTCCTCTCGTCCCGTCTGCAGGTAGACCGCCTCCGTCAGTGTAATTCCCGGGCTAAGGGTGGACAGCCAGAGTATCATAGAGATACCGTCTTTGTCCCTTCCCCCGCATTATATAATAAAGAAGTTACTTAATGTTATGACTAACTGGCTCTCCTCCCCGCCGTTCGGTCTGTGTTAATATACTGTAATTTAATCCAGAACTTCCATAACCAACAAAGAAGTTCTCAGAAAAATTAAAAATAAGAAAAGCTTGTTTGCCACTATACAGAGAAAGAAACTTATTTATTTTGGCCACATCATTCGTAAGAGTTCAATATACCGTACATTGTTGGAAGGGAAGGTGAATGGCAGCAGAGGGTGAGGGAGACCAAGAACATCATGTTTACAAATATTTCACAGTGGACAGGCTTGAATTATTCACAGTCGATCAGAACAGCACACCATCGGGACAAGTGGAGAACCATTGCATCCAACCCTCGACTAGAGGACGGAACTATTGATTGAATCCAGAACTAAAGGCCCTGTCACACTACGACGTCAACGTAGGGAGAACATGAAGAACGTTGAACTTCTCGGCGTAGTATGCAAATTTGGGCACAAGTTGAACGTGGATGCAGCATAGTGGACGAGAGCGTAACGTCGGTAAAGCATAGTGATACCGTCATTCAACGAGAGAGGACAACGTCATTACGCTCACGGAACGTTATGAACGTTATTCCATCGCCAGAAGAACGTTATGTGACGTTACATACGTCATGAGATGTTGAACGTACGTTGAATGTACGTTCTCCTGAGGTTCTCCTGACGTTCCCATTACGCCGCGTGGGCATTTCCACCCGGTTTAATGTGGGTCAACGTAGTGGAACGTAGTTGAACGTAGTGAGCAGCGTTTGCCTAACGTCCGTTTAATGTCATTGACGTTCGCTGAACGTGAACAGAACGTACGGCGAACGTAAACCCTTACGTTCGAGCTACGTCGAAAGTTTTGAACATGTCCAAAACCTCGACTAATGACTAACTCGACGTAACACGACGTAATGTGACGTAGCTCGACGTCAGTCTAACGTCATTATGACATCATCATAACGTAATCCAACGTACATCAACGTAATGACGAAAAATCACCACGTTAGGCTCACGTTCGCTCGTTACCTCGTAGTGTGACAGGGGTATTAGCAGACACTCCCTGTGGTGCTGCCGCTGTCACTGATAATCAGCCTACGTTATTGTCTTTCCGTACTAAATATCACTACGTTAATTCTGGTTTTCATTAATAATATATCTATTAATATCCCCCGCAGAAGGGTTGATCGGCTGCTTAAAGCCTACCACGCTCGAATATCGAATATCACTATCAAGTTGACCATAGCGGTTAATATACATAGACTGGAGAATAGTAAAGAATGCAAGGAACGTTCCAATCACTTTAAGAGCTCACGGCTTTATTCTTACCCTACTAGTACAATCGGTTTCTCTACTAATGATGAATACTCATAACTGCTACCCTTCCCACCTTTATTACTTTAAAAACACTTCCGAATTCTGACAATAAAGTCCTAAATCTCGTCTAAAACATCAGAGCGTGCAAAAACACATCCGATGGGTCTGAGCCCGAGCGCTCGACCTTCCACCGTTGCTAGGAAAGTCACAATTGACGTCTCCTAGCAACACGTTACAGCAGGGAACCCGGCCCCACAAATGGTGGCAAATTTTGGGTCTGTCTCGGCGAGTAGCCCGCATTTCTGAATGCAGGCTAATTGGCCCAAGCCCGCAATTGCCACAGATCGAATAGTCTCACCCACTTCACATATATATGCAAACTACACATTTAAATAGGTGTGTATTAAAGCTGCATAGTCCAGTAAAGCTATCAAATAGATGAAAACACTCCTAAAAATATATAAAAATTGGGAACTTCCTGATTTCAGACCACAAACAAGTTTACAGAAATGATTGATAAAAGGAAATCAAGCTGTATGGAGTATGACTACTACTGCACAGCAGCGAAAACATGTACATGCACTTATCCGTTCCCCGTCCTGATATGACCTCAGATGTTGCCAGGACATAAAACTCCAACAAACAAACAAGCATAACCGTTATGAGCAGAATAAACAAACTATCACTTTTTCAGAATTTCAAAACTGAAATACTTAACCTACTAGATTTGATCCTACATATGCAACTTTGATACTAGTGCCCTTGTTGCATCACATGGCAGCGATACGGTATGCAATAGTCATTTCTTTATATTCACACAATGCCTTTATATTCCATATATATGTGTGTCTGTGTATACATATCGCATTATACAGGAATATATTCCCCATCGATCCGAGTTGTTATACAAATGCTCCACCGTGGCCACACCCGTCACTTCTTAGCTCACCGGACGCGATGGCCGAATCGGTAAAGCGCAGGCTTCCCATACAAATCCCAACCGAGTCAAACCAATGACTTATAAAATACTTGTTGCTACCTAGCCTGGCGCTCAGCATTGATAGGATAGGACAAGGATTGATTAGCTCAGTGTCAGGATAATATGACTGAGTGGAATATCGGGTCATGGTGCCGGTGGCCTGATTCCCCAGTGGGGCAGCACTATAAAGTAGCTATGAATGTGCACCGTGATAAGTCGGTGCCTGATATGACCTTAGATGTTGCTAGACCGTAAATCAACAAAAACCAAGACAACCAACTTCTTAGTCAGATCCTCAGGTTTAGTCTCCGAGACCAACTTAGAATCATGCCTGCACCCCCCAAGCACCCCACCCCACACCACACCACACCACACCACACCACACCACACCACACCACACCACACCCTCTTACACACACATCCACACATACATCCTCGTTCACCCCACTTGCACTCCCTATGGTGTGAACCAGACGGGATGGCCGAATGAGTTAGAGCGTCAGTCTCCTGTGTTGGTAGACCATGGGATCGTGGGTTCGAACACTGGTCGAGTCAAACAAATGAGTTAAAAATCGATACTTGTCGTTTCCTAGCCAAGGGCTCAGTATTATTAGGATATGGCAAGGACTGGTTGGCTCAGTGTCAGGATAATGTGACTGAGTGGGATATCAGGTCATGGTGCTGGAGGCCTGGTCTCCTAGTGGGGCAGCACTATAAAGTGGCCATGAGTGCGCACTCTCACAAGTCGGTACCCATCCTGATATGACTTCAAATGTTGCTAGGACGTAAAACAACAAACAAACAAACAAACAAACCCTATGGTGTGTATCATAGAGGGGTGGAGCTAGTAGGATAGTCGAAGGGATAGGACGCCTGCTTCCTGTGCAGTAAGTCGTGGGTTCGATCCCCGGCCGAGTTAAAACCACAACCCTTATTTAAAAAAAGATATATTGAAACAAAATAAAAATGATGATGATATTGATAATGGTACTTATCGCTACCCACCTGGCACTGGGAATTACTAGACTAAAGCAAGAACTGGTTGGCTCAATATTTGGATAACGTGACTGAGTGAGATATTGTATTTTGCAAGTACGCGCAATAGTGATGAGAAAGACTTTGAAATGAGAACTTTTTTTTATTTGTTGCTTCACACCACCACGTATCATGCGCACGACCAATATACGGCATTCCTTTTCTTCTTTTTTTAAAGAACTCTAACGTAATCCTGCCACTTCGCTTGACAGTTGCAGTGAATGGGAAGCATTCCTTCTCCGGTGCTTTAAATTGGTTTCTGGATGACACTTTCCTTATTTAATTAGACAAGTAGCATTGATTGCATTAGCCACTACGGGTGGCAATGTCTCGGCCGGGTCGCTGGAATTAATCCATAGTCGGGCATGATAAACACATCCCCACGCAGAAGTTGTAAGGTTTATCATAAATGCTGCTGGCAGGGGCTATTGGTGGGGGCTGTCAGTAGGGACTGTCAGTAGGGACTGTCGGCAGGGGCTGTCATTAGGGACTGTTACTATGGACTGTCAGTGGAGACTCAGTAGGGGCTGTCAGTAGGGACTATCAGTAGGGACTGTCAGTAAGGACTGTCAGTAAGGACTGTCAGTAGGGATTGTCAGCAGGGACTGTCAATGGGGACTGTTACTATGGACTGTCAGTGGAGACTCAGTAGGGACTGTCAGTAGAGACTGTCAGTAGGGACTGTCAGTAAGGACTCAGTGGGGACTGTCAGTAGGGACTGTCAGTAGGAACTGTCAGTAAGGACTGTCAGTATGGACTATCGATCGGAATTGTTGGTGAGGGCAGTTGGTAGGGCTGTTGGTAGGGGCTGTTGGTAGGGGCCATTGGGTGGATATTGGTGATTACTGTTCGTAGAGACCGTTGCAAGGATTGTTCATATGGACTGTTGCAAGGATTGTTCGTAGAGACCGTTGCAAGGATTGTTCATATGGACTGTTGCTAGGGAATGTTGGCAGGGACTGTTGCGAGATGACGGGAACTGTTGCCAGATATTGTTGGCATGATTCAAGTACTGTTGCTTGACAATACTGGTAAGTCGTTACCTATGTACGTAGACTACTTTAAAAACGTACTTTTCTATTAAAAAAAAATAAAGTAATGATTTTCAGTCCAACCTTTCTTGAATTGCCATTGGCAGTTGAGGTAAAATAATTAAAGCCAAAGCCGAGACAAGTTCCTGTGCTGAATATGTTAATGCGCTATGATATGCTGTCTCATTGTTCTACACTGTAAGAATCGATTTCGCCATAGGTAGACGACGTGTTGGTGAACCGTGAGGGGATGTTGCTGACTCAGCAGCAGCACAACAGCTCAGTAACATGATATAACTTCAGCTTATTGCGGGACAAAATACCTTTCGGGTTTTTTATGTAGTAGATATGAACCGTCATGTGAAAGTGACTGTCAACAGCCTTATTGAGCAGCACCCAGAATCAGCGGCTTAGAACAACCCATACAAACATCCCTTTAAAAGCAGCACATACAAATAGTGCACACAAACAGTGCAATCAAACAGCACAGGCAAACAGCACAGGCAAACAACACAGTCAAGCAGCACAGGTAAACAGCACATGCAAGCAGCACATGCAAGCAGCACAGACAAACAGCACAGACAAACAGTACATACAAACAGCTCTTTAAAAGCAGCACATACAAATAGTGCATACAAACAGTGCAATCAAACAGCACAGACAAACAACACAGACAAGCAGCACAGGCAAACAGCACAGGCAAACAGCACAGGCAAGCAGCACAGGCAAACAGTACAGACAAACAGTACAGACAAACAGCTCTTTAAAAGTAGCACATACAAATAGTGCATACAAACAGTGCAATCAAACAGCACATACAAACAGCACAGACAAGCAGCACAGGCAAGCAGCACATGCAAGCAGCACAGGCAAACAGCACAGGTAAGCAGCACATGCAAGCAGCACATACAAACAGCACAGACAAACAGTACATACAAACAGCTCTTTAAAAGCAGCACATACAAATAGTGCATACAAACAGTGCAATCAAACAGCACATACAAACAGCACACACAAGCAGCACAGGCAAGCAGCACAGGCAAGCAGCACATGCAAGCAGCACAGGCAAACCGTACAGACAAACAGTACAGACAAACAGCTCTTTAAAAGCAGCACATACAAATAGTGCATACAAACAGTGCAATCAAACAGCACATACAAACAGCACAGACAAGCAGCACAGGCAAACAGCACAGGCAAGCAGCACATGCAAGCAGCACAGACAAACAGTACAGACAAACAGTACAGACAAACAGTACAGACAAACAGCTCTTTAAAAGCAGCACATACAAATAGTGCATACAAACAGTGCAATCAAACAGCACAGACAAACAACACAGACAAGCAGCACAGGCAAACAGCACAGGCAAGCAGCACAGGCAAGCAGCACATGCAAGCAGCACAGACAAACAGTACATACAAACAGCTCTTTCTAAGAGCCCCATAGAACACACCTGTGGAAGCGCCAGTCACTTCAAGTCACTTCAAACAGCTCAGGTGAACAGCTACTTCAAACAGCCCCAGTGAACAGCCACATATTGCCTTGCCTTGTGCACCCCTGGGGCCGTATGCATGAATCGGTGATAGGCTTAGCCGGAGTTAGGGCGCTAGCTCCGGTTAGCTATCTCAGGGTAGCGGCGGGTTGGAGAAATAGGTCAAGTGGTATGCACCAATGTCTTAGCCGGGACGGATAGCTAACCGTGTACTTATTTATAGATTTGGGAACTCCCTCGAGTCGACAATATAAATAGCACCGCCAATGCGGCGGCGGCGTTAATATCGGTTCGAATTTAGGGTTAAATTGATAAGATTTCACTTATTGCGTATGTAATTCTGTTAAATATGACAGCATTGAATAGATTTGGGCCTAATATATTGCCGCCGATTCGGCGGCGACTGTGGCAGCTATGTTTAGTTGATGTTGGACAGTATGGATATCGATGTCGCTGCGGCGGCGGCGGCGATTTGTTTACTTTACATTCATAGATTCGAAAATATTAATATCGCCGCTGATGCGGCAGCAGCGTTAATATCGCTTCGCATTTAGGGTTAAATTGATAACATTTCACTTATGGCGTATGTAATTCTGTTAAATATGACAGGACATAAAACTCCAACAAACAAACAAGCATAACCGGCGTGGCTAGCAGTTAAACCTGACTTGTAATCAGGGTAACTTAGCCTAGGCTACGGTCGGCGGCTAGCGCTGGCACTAGCTCATGCATCCGGATTTTCCAACTTTAGCCGGGTGGAGCTACCCTAGCCGAGGTTAGAGCCCTAACTCCGATTCATGCATAGGGCCCCAGAAGGCTTGTATTCATTGATCACTGAACCGTGTCTGTTCTTTCATTTGGGTGCACCACCTTCAGAAACGTACCATTCAACTAATCACTGATTGGCTTCGTTTGAGGTAGCATAATTCTCAGACGTTGCTTCCTAATGGGTTAGCATCTTCAGCCATATTCAAAGGTATGGACTGACATGGATTCACATTTATGGGGCTGTCACATTACGATGCATCACGCAAACGTACCGCGACATATGTGATTTTTTGCCGCTACATCGGGAAATGTTGTTATGCGTTACGTGTGCGTAAGGTGCGCATTGGTATACGTCAATGTAAGTTGACGTTCGTCCACATATGGCAGCATCCGTCAGGGGGTCGGCGAAGTACTTTTCACGTACGGCAAGAGAGGAATGTTGTTCTTACGTTGTCCTACGTTGACTTTTGTTCCTCTGATGGAGAGCATTCAGTCCGCGCGTTTGGCAATGTAACGCCAACGAATGACGACATTGTTCTAACATATGCATAACATATGGCCGACACGCCGTTGGCGTTTCTCCACCGTGTCTCGACGTATTTGACATTTAGGGCATGCGTGTGGCACTCGCTTAACGTATATAACGTTCCCTGGCGTTCTGCGAACATGCCATGAGTGTTTTGCGGTTGGGTCGGGTCCCCCCCCCCCACACGTTGTCATGCGTTACTCACGCATTACGCCAATGTCGCCCGCGCTGGACTGTTGTTGGACATGCGTCGCTCATGTGCTGGCACTAGGCTCTCATACGTTGTGCAACACGTTTAACGGTCGCTAGCAGAACGTTGGGAGCGCGTTATGCCAACACTAGGTAAATGCCGCACGCGCGAGAGACACATTAGCCACACGTTGTGCCAAACTTTTTTTTGTTCTTTTTCTAATGTGTCGACATACGTTACCACTACGTCGGACCGAAACTACGCTTATGTCCACTACGTTGCGCTGACGTCCATCTTTTCCCCCCACACCAAAAAGTTTGACGCATCTCGACGTAAAAAAGTGATTTTACGCATTGGCGGTGCGCTTGCGATATGTGTTGTAATGTGACAGGGCCTTTACATGCGCGAAATTGGCTAAATTGTGTGGATGAACTTGGTTAAAGCTGCTTAGTCCGATGAAAACATCAAACTTTCAAAACCAAAACAATTATCTAGATTTGATTCTACATATCTAATTTAGAAACTGGTGCATTTATTAAGGATTTGCCATCATATAGAAGGGAATACTGAGGCAATTTAATAGAATTTGTTACTGCATAAGCCTATGGTGTCAGAGTTTTGGCGTGCTTGCCAAAATTAATTTGGCATGTTTGCACTTCAACTATCTCAAAAGTTAGCCATTTAAAATAAAAGTTACTCCAAACTAAAGTGAGGTAGATTATAACGATCAACCTAATATATTTATCTCATAAGATGACAGAAACTCAAAACCATCGGACTATGCAACTTTAAGATGTTTGTGCATTTGTTAAGGACATTTTGTTGTTTGGCATTACTAGGATAGGGCAGGTGGGAGTGGAATGAGTGAGATCAATTGTTCATGATTGAAACCTCACCTGCTTTGGCCATAGTGACACTATGACTTGCGACGACTTTGCGACCAAAACCCGGCGATCTCCTTGCGACCAAATCAACACTAACAAAAGCCGGAGAAGCAATGGTCGCCGATCGGTCGCCGAACAGTGAGAGCAGGGTGTGAGTTAGATACAAGATTCACCCTGTACTGCTGCAGTAGGGGTGCAAACCAACCCTATGTAAAAGCTGTCGAAAATGCGGGTCAAAGAATTGAGAGCCTAATTTCGCAATCTAAGAAGCAACAATTATTCTTTACATATGTCTTATTGATAGTCCGCTACCTTTGAGTTGAAAAGTATAATATAATATCTAGTTTAATAAGATTTAAAAGTGAAATCGACGGCGTTCTGCGGCCGCCATCTTGTCTTTTTGCATTCTCTCCCATTTCACCAACTCTGTGCCTATAGAAGTATCCATTTGATACTGGAGGCAGGCATTATACTCTCTGTTCCATACTAAAGCTATTTTCGCCCGTATTTACACTACGTTGTCATTCACCCGTGAACTGCGAGTACCGGGTGAATCCTTTATCTAGGTGTGAGTTTGACTGTTAGGATATGAGTGTGAGGGTGTGAGTTAGGATGGGTATGAGGATGAGTGTGGGGCGGGTATTAGGGTGAGCGTGAGGGTGGGAGACAGCTGGTATGATCGTGAGTGGTCGTCAAAGTGTTATGGTCACTGGGTGGTGGGAGTAGTTTTTGATCTCTGTAGTTTTATTTGATCTTCGCAGGAAATAGATTCATCCTGTCCTACACCAGGGTCCCTTCCATGGGCGTCCCATTAAAGGTTGGCTCCTTCTCATGTAATATGCCTAACCTGGAGTTTTCAACACAAACATCTAACCTAACCTACCCTAACCTGACCTGACCTGGCCTGAACTGACCTGACCTAACTTGACCTGACTTTGTTGTTGTTGTGATGGTTTATTTACTCTGTCCATAATGAGTAAGTCGCACTGTGGCTTGTTTTCATCGCTCAACAGCAATAGTCTCAGTTTGGTAGTAGCTGTTAGCTGTTAGTTGATCTTAGCTGTTAGTAGTTATGTTAGTTTTTTTTGTGGGTTTAACTTGACTTGACTTAATCTGACTTAACCTAACCTGACTTAACCTAACCTGACTTAACCTGACTGGACCTAACCTGACTTAACCTAACCTGACTTAACCTAACCTGACTTAACCTGATTTAACCTAGCCTGACCTAACCTGACCTGACCTGACTTAACCTAACCTGACTTAACCTAACCTAATCTGACTTAGCCTAACCTGACTTAACCTGACCTAACCTAACCTGACCTAACCTAACCTAGCTTAACCTAACCTAACTTTACCTGACCTGACCCTAGGTCGGTGATGGATAGCAGTGCTATTCCCCCATACCCAGCTAACGCTGACACCAGGCCCTGCACATTGCTGGTGCCTTTTGTGTGAAGGTAGCAGTGCTTCGCTGGGTCTCTCCATTCACGGAGAGAACTCTACATTCACACAGGGACATGCGCTCAGCGGACCCCTCAGTTTAATAGTCTAATACCAGTCTTTGCCTGTCAGAGGCCATTCTCCACCCTGTCCGCCCTGCCTGTCTGATAGAAATGCGGGCAACATGCGTAGGAATATAGGTTTGTTGGGACTAGCAACATCTAAGGTAATATCAGGACTGGTACCGACTTGTGACAGTGCACACTCATGGCGACTTTATAGTGCTGCTCCACTGGGAGTCCCGTCTCGTCCTTAAATTGAGAAACTAATCCTTGCCCTTAACCTAATAATGCCGAGTACCTGGTTACCTAGCGAAAACTCGCCTGGAGGTAATTAGGTATTTTTCATGGAATGTATATAGATTTTATTGAAGATTTATAGGTAGTTTTATTGAAGGTTTATAGGTAGTATTTATTGAAGGTATGCAGGTACTTTTTATTGAAGGTATATCGGTACTTTTTTTAAAGGTATATCGGTGCTTTTTATTGAAGATATATCGGTACTTTTTATTGAAGGTATATCGGTACTTTTTACTGAAGGTATATATGTAGTTTTTTATTGATGGTATATAGGTAGTGTTTATTGAAGGTTTATAGGTAGTGTTCATTGAAGGTTTATAGGTAGTGTTCATTGAAGGTATATAGGTAGTGTTTATTGAATGTATACAGGTAGTGTTTGTTGAAGGTTTATAGGTAGTGTTTGATTGAAGGTTTATTGGTAGTGTTTGGTTGAAGGTACGTAGGTAGTCTTTATTGAAGGTATATAGGTTGTGTTTATTGAAGGTATATAGGTAGTGTTTATTGAAGGTATATAGGTAGTGTTTATTGAAGGTATATAGGTAGTGTTTATTGAAGGTATATAGGTAGTGTTTATTGAAGGTATATAGGTTGTGTTTATTGAAGGTATATAGGTTGTGTTTATTGAAGGTATATAGGTAGTGTTTATTGAAGGTATATAGGTAGTGTTTATTGAAGGTATATAGGTAGTGTTTATTGAAGGTTTATAGGTAGTGTTTGATTGAAGGTTCATAGGTAGTGTTTGATTGAAGGTTTATAGGTAGTGTTTGATTGAATGTATGTAGTTTTCGTACATAGATATGCTGGCACATTTCATTGCAAGTAAACAGGTAGTTGACATTCGAGATAAACAGGATTTTTTAATTGGAGATAAACAGGTACTTTTTGGTTGTAAGCGCATAATCTTTAGCAAATAGTTGTCATTGTTGGTAAGCGGGTACTTTTCATTGGAAGTAACCCCAATTCCCATGCCCCGTGCCAACGGACCTACCGTGGGTTTAAGTGTGTGTGTGACTGTATGTGTGTGTGCGCGTGTGTATGCATGTGTGTGAGTGTGTGTGACTATGTATGCGTGCATGCGTCTGTATGTGTGTTTGTGAGTTTGTGCATGTGAGTGTGTGTGTGACTGTATGTGTGTGTGCGTGTGTGTGTGACTATGTGTGCTGATGTGTGTGTGTATGTGGGTGTGTGAATATGTTTGTGAGTTTGTGTATGTGCATGTGAGTGAATGTGTGTGTGACTGTGTGTACATGCATGTGTGTGAGTGTGTTTGAATGTGTTTGTGAGTTTGTGTATGTGCGTGTGAGTGAATGTGTGTGTGACTGCATGTGTGTGTACGTGCATGTGTGTGAATGTGTTTGTGAGTTTGTGTATCTGTGTGTGAGTGAATGTGTGTGTGACTGCGTGCGTTTGTCTGTATGTGTGAGTGTGTGAATGTGTTTGTGAGTTTGTGTATGAGTGTATGAGTGAATATGTGTGTGTGTGGCTGTGTGTGCGTGTATGTGTGTGCGTGCGTGTGCGTAGTGGGGGGCGTCTGTTGGTTATCAATGGCAGTGTACACGATCTTGTGCGCATGGCGGGCCCTGCCAACTTTGTGAGCATTTGTTGGACGACGTCTATGAACATTATGGTGCTGTCACATTACGATGCTTCGCGCCAACGTACGTCAACCTATGTGATTTTTTGCCGCTACGTCAGGATACGTCAGTATGCGTTACGCGCACGTTAGGCACGTGTTGATATACGGCAATGTACGTCGACGTTCATCAGGGGGTCGCCAAAGTTTTGTGCATGCACAAAACTTTTGACGCACGACAACGTTCGACAACGTGTGGATTTTACGTTTGCCATACATTATGTAAGCATTAGGCGTATGTCGATGTACGTTAGATGTATGTTAGTCAAACGTTGTTCACTACATTGCACGACATTGACCTAGTTTAAGGGCAGTGGGAACATACAGTCTGCGTACTGACAACGTATGGATAACATACGCCTAATGTACGTCTAACGTACGATTAGCGTTTCTCCAGCGTGTCTTGACGTATGTAACGTATGAACGTAGTTCTGGCGATCGAATAACGTATATAACGTTCACCGGCGTTCTGTGAACGTACCGTGAGCATAATTTGAGCATTTTTTGCCGGGAGGTACGTTAGCCATACGTTGGTCATACATTGGCCATACGTTGTGTATACGGTATGTATACGTCCAACTTTGCCCCTCACGCCAAAAAGTTTGACGCTTCTCGACGTTAAAAAAAAGTGATTTTCCACATTGGTGGTGCGCTGGCAAGATACGTCGTAATGTGACAGGGCCATTACATACGGACCTTTTTGGTGGAAGGCCTCTTTTTGTAAACAAAAACTGCGCCATTACAGATAGAGGAACGGCGTTAACTCATTCACAACGCCACCTAGCGGCTCACCACCCACTACCATGCCTGGATATTTGGCATGATTAGGATTTGACAAGGACCGGTTGGTTGGCACAGACTAGTTAGCTCAGTCACTGACATTCACTCACATTCATTCACATTCATTCACTCACTCACATTTATTCACTCACTCACTCAGTCACTCACACTGGCTCACACTCACTCTCTCAATACTTTATTATGGTTAAGACACTTTGAATAAATTGCCTACGTATAGGAAAGCTACAAATCTTTAAATAAAATTATGCATGAGCTAACTAGGCCTTCCTATTCCACGCGAAAATAGTCAGATAAAAGAATTAGACTCCCTAAGGAGGTTGTTCCCTGTTAACATATTGATCAGCTTCCTTTGTGATGACTACGATGTCTGTTTAAATACGTGGATCAGGTGGGCCTCGTGATAAGGTCCACTCGACCTGATAAAGTGCATCCTTGGGATATCTTTCCCACTCTCTTATCCTGCTTGTGGGTGGATGTAGTCATTGCAGGGTTGCCAACCCTTACGGTTTTGCCCTAAGGTAATATTTTATATCCCATCATCACCTCACCGTCCTGATATGACCTTAGATGTTGCTAGGACGTAAAACAACAACATCACCTCACCGTAATGTGCATGATATTTTGTCCCATCAACACCTCGCCGAAAGGTGTACATCATCACCTTGCGCCATACAATACCATTAGTATAGTAATATCTTATGGATTATTGCAGAGAACATAGAAAAGAATGTAGATATCTATTACAGATGTGTCCAAAGTCTAAAAGGCACCACAGAGCATCTAAGATTTTAACATTATTCTGGGTTAGTACCCCCAGACCCCCTCCCCCCCCCCCGCCTCCCACACACACTTGGCTTTGCGCCTATGGTGCTAAGCCGCTACTGCCTCCAATATAACATCCCTTAAGATCTTCTGGTTTTTCATTTTCCAAAGTTGGCAACCTTGCCATTGAACCCAGGGGTAATGCTAATCATGTGCAACCTCATGTCATGCAGTCTAGTCCCAAACCTCCACATATTGACTCATCATGAGCAGGGCTCTGATGATAATCTCAAGTGACAGCTGTCCAGCCATCTCAAACTCAAACAGCGATGGCCTTATTGAGGTTAGGGAGGTGGAGCGGACATGTTAGTTAACAGGTTGATAGTTATTGATGATCTTTGTTGTTTAGGACGACACATGAGGGATTTAGGTTCCTGCCTAATATTGACACACAGCCTTTCACATACCTTGCTTGTGTGATGGACCATGTCCTTCTCTGCTTGAGGAATAAAGGAGTAACACCGAGATAGCTTCAAACCCTAGAAGGCGCTTCCTGGTTTATTTCGCTACGTTCTGAATAGGAATGACTTGTCACTGCCCAGCCAGGAAGCATGTATCCTTCCTGAGGGGAGGGGTGGGATGGGTGGCCCACTAGCAATGGATGGAACAGTCCACCTTAAGGACTGTTCCTGCTAGCGTGCTGCCACCTGTTGCTATGTTTTAGCAAACGGGGGGTCAGTGTAGTCACCATTGCCACCATGTGGTAGTGCGGCTCATCGCGGACTACTCCGCTATATTAAATCTAAATAGATTTAACATTTTTAAGTGGTTAATACATGATATTTAGTGAGTGATATCGAATAAATCCACCAACGGGATGGCCGAATGGGTTAGAGCATCCGTCTCCCGTGTTGGTAGATCGTGGGGTCGTGGGTTCCAACCCTGGTTGAGTCAAATCGATGACTTAAAAATTGATACGTGTTGCTTCCTAGCCTGGCGCTTGGCATTATTAGGATAGGGCAAGGACTGGTTGGCTCAGTATCAGGATAATGTGACTGAGTGGGATATCAGGTCATGGTGCTGGTGGCCTGGTCTTCCAGTGGGGCAGCACTATAAAGTTGCCATGAGTGTGCACTGTCACAAGTCGGTACCCGTCCTGATATGACCTTAGATGTTGCTATGCGTAAAAGAACAACAAACAAACAAAACCAATACATGTAGTCGCTACCTGCCCCGTTACTGACCCCAACTCGTTTTTGTGTTTTTCAGTTTAGTTGGATTACCCAGCAGCCTCCCTCACGTCCGCTCGACACAGGTAGGTCTGGTGCAACATATCCATCAACCAATACCCACTTAACCCATTGCGTTTCATCAGGCACGTATCAGGAGACGCGTACTACAGGTAACCCATGAACGTGGTTCTTCCTTGTGGCTGCTTCTACTGAAAATACTAAGTGTTTTCTGCTTTGAAATGAACATTCTTTGCCATTGCGTAATCATAACCCTCGGAAACATTTTGATTCATGTAAGTCATTATGTTCATATTGATCGCACCATTAACAGGAAGTAGGTTTTTACTAACTTTGTTTTCAATTTGATGACAGAACCAGTGTTTCAACCCAACAATGTGGATTGATGGGTGGGAAGTTGAGGTTGTGGGAGCTGGGGGGGGGGGGGGGGGGGGGGGTGGGGGGGGGGGGCTGAATTTGAGGTTAGATGTATGTGTGAGTGGGTAGTGGGTGTGTGGGGGGGGGGGGTTAAAGTTGTATAATTCGATGAAAGCGTCACTTTTTTAAATACTAAAACATTTACCTAGGTTTGATTCTACATATCTTAATTCGGTGCTGGTGCACTCAGGTATTGCAACTCAGAAGGAATAGTAAGTCTTTATTTTTGGGGGGTAGATTAGTTTATTAAGCAGGGGAAATTTCAATGGTGGATGATTGGTCTTCCTCATTCCACTGCTCCTTGCCCTATCCTAATAATGCCGAGCACCTGGCTAGGAAGCGACAAGTATACATTTTTAAGTCATTGGTTTGACTTGACCAGGGTTCGAACCCACGATCTACCCATTCGGCCATTAATAGCGCTATTAATAGAACCTGTCACCGCTGACACTGTTTCCAGTATTTCGGCATGCACACTAAATAAAGTTGGTGTAGCACCTTTTCACTTCAACTACCTCCAAAGTTAACCTTTTGAGATAAAAGTTACTTCAAATTACTACGTAATTAGATTATAATGATCAACTCAATATATTTATCTTTTAAAAAATAGCGAAGTGAAAAGGCATTATGCAATTTTACATTTTGAAAGGCATTTAGAATATGAAAATACAACTTTTAGTTCCCTAGCCGGACACTATGGCCTAGCAGTAGTCGGCCCTCTTCCTGTAAGGTGATCATGGGTTCGATCCCCGACCGAGTCAAACTAAGCGTTAGCAAGAACTTTAAGAAGGCCCCCTGTGCTGCTTTGCCAGGATATCGTATCGTGTACCCGATGCCATAACTAGGATAGGGGCAAGGACTGGTTGGCTCAGGGACAGGATAATATGACTGAGTGTTGGAGTGTTGGGGTGTTGGGTATGACATCTCAGTGTGGCAGCACTATGAAGCCATCAGGTGTTTGTATTGTCACAAGGTGGTATCTGTCCTATGACCTCAGCTGTTGCCAGGACGTAAAACACCAATGAATAAACCAATCAATCAACAAGCACTCGCTCACATGTACACGCACACACAATCACACACTCATAGTCATACACATGCACACTCACACACGCTCGCACACCCTCACACACTCACACACTCACATACACTCACTACTCACACACTCACTACTCACACACTCAGTCACACTCACTCAATCTCACTCACTCACACACTCACTCACACTCACTCACACACTCACTCACATACTCACTCACACTCACTCACACACTCACTGAAACTCACTCACTCACACACTCACACACTCACACACTCACACACATACTCTCACACACCTACTCATACGCACACTCACACTCACATGCACTCACGCACACTCACACCCTCTTTTTCACACACTCACACATATACTCACACACTCACATGCATACTCACATACTCACACACACACATACACACTCCACGCCTCACGCTATCGCTTCCGCATTGACGAATCCACCTCCTACCGATAAGGAGGCCACATCCGGCAGCCAATCAAATGATAGCACCAAGTCACGTGGGTGGTGCCGGGGTCAAGCTTGGTGTGTGATAAAATCTAGGGGAGGCACCCTAGCTGAGGTAGGTACAGTTTATGTTATTGATTTAGTTTTTTTCAAGTCGAAATACCTAAAAATGGGATGGAGTTTGGAGCTATTATGGTGAACCTGTGTAGACAAGTAGGCGTTCTTAAAGTGCCTGTCACACTATGGCGGATTGAGTTACTGACAGAACCGGTCAAAGAATATTCTAGTCCGGTGTTATTCGGACTTGAAATGTATTGATTATGTAACGGACCGGTAACGGACGGGTAATGGACGGGTAATGGATATGTAATGGACGGGGAACAGATGGGGGAACAGACGGTAACGGATAATAACCGCATAGGTCAGTCCGGCGCAATCCTTTACAAGTTTTGTGCATGCTCAAAACTTGTAACGGATTGGACCAGATATCAACGGATATAAACAGATATGTAACTGATATGCAGCGGACACAAACTGGACTTTGCCGGATATCAATGGGCTTTGTTCGGTTTCTTTCCGTTTCCCCAATCGGGTGATGTGTGGCAGAGCTTTTAGGGCCTTATGATCTGTTGTTATAACTTCAATGCACCTGTGTTCTGAAATAGGGACACAATGGGGGTGGGGGGGGGGGCAGATAGAATTGTCTGCAGTTGAAGTTTTCCCCGCTTAAAGTTGCCTAGTCCGATGGTTTTGAATTTCTGCAATTTTCTAAGATAATTATATTAGATTGATCATTATGATCTACGTTACCTTAGGTTGAAGTAGCTTTTAGTTTAGGACTTAGGAGACATTTGAAATGACATCATGCCTAATTAATTGTGCCAAGCATGCTAAAAATCTGTCACCATAGGCTTAGATCTATGCAATAACAGGTTCTATTAAATGCCATATTAAAACTTGATAGTAGCAAGACTTGTGGTGCTGACAATATTTATGCAGAGCATCTCAAATATGCCAGCTCAAGAGTTTTTTTCCATGTTAGCTATGTGCCTCACAGGCTTTCTCATACATGGAACTCTGCCTGATACTATGATCTCTGTTATTCTTGTACCAATAATTAAGGACAAAATGGGAAGGATTAACAGTACGGATAACTATAGACCTGTAGCACTTGCCCGTATTTTGTCCAAAATATTTGAAAATGTACTGCTAGATAGACTGGAGTTGTATTTAAAAACAAATGATAATCAATATGGCTTCAAGCGAAAGCATGGGACACATGTGCATTTATGCTCTTAAGGAGATTATACAGAAATATCATAGTTTAAATTCTACTATGTTTTTGTGTTTTCTTGCTGCATCTAGAGCATTTGATAGAGTGAATCATACGAAGCTGTTTGAAAAACTAGTGCAGCATGGTACGCCAGGCTATTTAAATAATCAGGATATTAATATTTTGGTATTCACACCAATCAATGGTAGTCAGGTGGGGTGATGCCATATCAGAACCCTTCCAAGTCAGTAATGGTGTATGTCAAGGAGGGATATTGTCCCCCTATTTATTTAATGTTTATATGGATGACTTGTCGAAAAGGTTAAATCAGTGTAAAACTGGATGTATTAAAGAATTATTACTTCTAGATCATCTTATGTATGCCAATGACTTGGTAATATTCTCAACATAGAGTGGTGGACTGCAAATGCTACTTAATATATGCTCTGAATATGGCAGTGATATCAAATACAATGCTATTAAACGTATGGTAATGATCATTCGCTCAAAACAAGGATACTGTATTTCCTGATTTTATTTTAGCTTGTGCTCCCCTGTCAATCTCTACTGAAGTCAAGTACTTAGGACACTTTATGACTGATGACTTTAGAGATGACAGGTATATTAATAGACAGTGTCACAAGTTATATGCTCAGGGGAATATGCTCATCAGGAAATTTCATATCTGTACAGATGATGTCAAGGTAAATTTATTTATAAGTTTCTGTACTCTCTTGTCTACTGCCCAGATTTGGTGGAACTATAGAATGTATAGCATTAGAAAACTGAATGTAGCATATAATGACAATATGAGGTTATGAGTCTGTCTAGGTATCACAGTGCTAGTCAGCTGTTTGCCAATATTGATGTGCCAGCCTTCCAGGCTGTTACCAGGAATGTAATATTCAAGTTTATTACTAGACTTGACAAGTCAGAAAATGTTATAATACAGGGACTTGTGAAAATAGAAGAGAGTGATCTCAGATTTACGTCTGCCATATGGAAGGATTGGTACAAACTACTGTATGTAAACCAACATTTTGATATCGGTAGTATGGTAGTATTCATGCTATTACTTATATCCTATTCACATTCATTTTTATATCTACCTACTATGGACCAAATTATGTCACTACCATAATCCTGAGTCTGAAATAAAGAATTGAATTGAATTGAATATTAAATTGACTCTGTGTGCAGTAACAAATTCTCAATAAGTGCCCCAGTATCTATTCTAAGTTAGATGTGTAGAATATAATCTAGTTGAGTGTTTTGGTTTTGGAAGTTTGATACTTTATCGGACTATGCAGCTTTAATAAATTACTGCAATAAAATCAAGTTGTAAATGTGTAACATTGCAGCTTCATTCAGACTATGCAGCTTTAATAAATGATTGCAATAAAATCAAGTTGTAAATGTGTAACATTGCAGCTTCATTCAGACTATGCAGCTTTAATAAACGACTGCAATAAAATCAAGTTGTAAATGTGTAACATTGCAGCTTCATTCCGACTATGCAGCTTTAATAAACGATTGCATTAAAATCAAGTTGTAAATGTGTAACATTGCAGCTTCATTCGGACTATGCAGCTTTAATAAACAATTGCAATAAAATCAAGTTGTAAATGTGTAACATTGCAGCTTCATTCGGACTATGCAGCTTTAATAAACGACTGCAATAAAATCAAGTTGTAAATATGTAACATTGCAGCTTCATTCAGACTATGCAGCTTTAATAAATGATTGCAATAAAATCAAGTTGTAACTGTGTAACATTGCAGCTTCATTCGAACTATGCAGCTTTAATAAACGATTGCAATAAAATCAAGTTGTAAATGTGTAACATTGCAGCTTCATTCGGACTATGCAGCTTTAATAAACGATTGCAATAAAATCAAGTTGTAAATGTGTAACATTGCAGCTTCATTCGGACTATGCAGCTTTAATAAACAACTGCAATAAAATCAAGTTGTAAATGTCTAACATTGTAGCTTCATTGCACGGCCCCTGAAAATGGTGGCTGCTCGGGAGGGCACTCTATTACACAATAGTCAGGTCTGACTTCTTAGAAGACTAGTGCCGCTTGCCCGTCCTGATATGACCTTAGGTGTTGTTGGGATTTGAAACAACAACAAACTGGTCCCGCTTGCTGTTTGGCAGAGTGGATGAAAAACATCTGTATGTCTGTTCACCGTGATTTTGGCCCCTGCTGCCAACACTGTCACATTCCCCAGTCTGAATCTGATCTGAGATCTACCATTCAAAAATACACCTTGGACCTATGGTAGATTGAATGACATGAACACCCAAACAACAAGCTCCATAGAATTAGCCCCTCCATGAACGGACTTCTGCAGAGTCACTTGGAATGGTGGCGGGATTAGGTTGTTTTAATGAGATGCCACGTTGGCCATTCTAGTATGACTCATTCTTTTATTTTAAATGGTGAGGAGCCACCAGAATGCTTTGGAGTGTCAGTGTTTGACGCTGGAACACATTTGATTGGAATGTAGCGATTGTACATTGCACAGACAATGCTTTTATGACATGCATGATCTGCAAGACCATATTAAAAATGTGAAAGGTGAAGTAATGATTGAATTTCTGAAAACAGCTAGATTGCATAGACTTCTATGATGTTACTTTAGGTTTTACACTTACACACTTTTTACTCTGACATAAACAAATAGTTTTAAAACATTAAAACCTTTAAATATGTTTAGCCTATTGTATTTTACTTCTCTGTTGAGTGAGATAGTCGAGATTAAAAAATAAAAATAATTAAAAACATTGTGGCATGAATATAGCCAGTCACACACACACATACACACGCATATACACACATATGCAAATGCATATACACACACACATACACACATATACACACATGCACACATATACACATACCACATATACACACGCATACACACATACACACATATACACATACACACACATATACACACATACACCCACATACATACACATACATACACACACACACATACACATACATGATGCACACACACACAAATTTGTGGTGGACACTGGACCCATTGGCCAGCAGGGTCCGGGAAGTGGACTATCCTCACGCAGGTTTATTACGATATACATCTATGTACATGACTGGTCCATTGACCCTCCTTTATCGCTCAGGCAGCCTACGCACCGATACAAAGGTACGCCTAGAATGTACCTCAGTGCACCGTAACTCGGCAACTCAGGCATGTAGATAGTTGGCGTCGTAGAACGCTGGCCCAAGCGGTATAGCGATGGCGGGGGTTCGAATCCCAGCCGAGTCAAACCAATGACTTATAAAATTGATACTTTTCACTACCTAGCCTGGCACTCTGCATTAATAGGATAGGACAAGGGACTGGTTTGCACAGTATCAGGATAATGTGACTGTGTTGGATATCGGGTCATGGTGCTGGCAGTCTGGTCTCCAAGTGGGGCAACACTATAAAGTCGCCATGAGTGTGCACTGTCACAAGTCGGTACCTGTCCTGATGCCCTTAGATATTGCTAGGATGTGAAACAACAAAACAAAGGTCCTGATATGACTAGTGGCACGGTTTGTTGCAAGGACAGTGGTCAGCCCGAAGCAAATAAATAATGTATGGCACACATGCTAATATACGTACATAATGGATATTTATATGTTATTTATATTCGCATAATAAATTATATGATACATATGAATTAATGTATGAATACATAAATGTAATGCTGAAACGAACACAACCACTGCAAGGTAGTGTCCACCAAAATAGTAGCCGATCTAAATTCACTGTCTTAAATAGTGTGATAGCTTCACCAAATTGACCTAAATTGATCGTCTTAAATAACATGATAGCTTCACCAATATGATCTATCACGTTATTCATTGTCTTAAATAGCGTGATAGATCACCACCTTGATCTAAGTTCATTGTCTTAAATAGTGTGATAGCTTCAGCGTGATCTAAATTCATTGTCTTAAATAATGTGATAGCTTCACCAACGTGATTTAAAATCATTGTCTTAAATAATGTGATAGCTTCACCAATGTGATCTAAATTCATTGTTTTAAATAGCGTGATAGGTTCAACGTGATCTAAATGTATTGTCTTAAATAATGTGATAGCTTCACCAACGTGATCTAAATTCATTGTTTTAAATAGCGTGATAGGTTCAACGTGATCTAAATGTATTGTCTTAAATAATGTGATAGCTTCACCAACGTGATCTAAATTCATTGTTTTAAATAGCGTGATAGGTTCAACGTGATCTAAATGTATTGTCTTAAATAATGTGATAGCTTCACCAACGTGATCTAAATTCATTTCTTAAATTGTGTGATAGCTTCACCAACTTGATCTAAATTCATTCATTGTCTTAAATTGCATGATAGCTTCACCAATTTGCTCACATCAAATTCGGTGACCCCTTACGATATGCTTCCATCCAATGGGGAAAAGGCCTATGGCAATCCTCTAAGTGCCACATTTTAACACCATTCAGGATGGCACTGCAAAAAGTGTTGATTCAGCTGTTTTTCGCCATTTCTTTTGTTGCTGCGCGAGTCGTATTTCATGTTCCGGAAATGGCTTCGCATGAAGAAAGCGCCTATTGCAAGCAATTGGGTCTTTTCCCTTCCACAACCCTCATGAGGCTATGTGGATAGAAAGACTATTATTTACACCTATAAGGAATAAAAAGAGACACGGACACACACAAGCGTACTGATACGGAGACACGCAAAGACGCACAGACAGATACACAGAGAGACAGATACACACAGATACACACACACACACACACCAGAGATATTCAAAGATACACAGACGCAGACACAGGCACAGAGACACATACACATACAGAGACTCACAGAGACACATGCATATACGCACGCATACACACACGTGGAGACACATATACACACGCAGAAACACATGTGGAGAGACACATGTGGAGACAGAGACATCCACAGGCACATGTGATGACACATACGCAGAGACACATGCAGAGATACACGCAGACACAGAGACACATTCAGATACACGCAGAAACACAGAGACACATTCAGATACACGCAAAAACACACGAAGAGATACAATCAGAGACACATGCAGACACAATCAGAGACACATGCAGACACACGCAGGGACACGCAGAAACACACAGACTCGCAGAAACACACAGAGACACACGCAGACACAATCAGAGATACCCACAGACACAATCAGAGACACACACAGACACAATCAGTGATACACACAGACACAGAGACACGTGCAGACACATGTAGAAACACGCGCAGAGACACCCAATGGCACACCCAATGACATGCAGAAACACAGAGACAGACGTAGACACCAATTTACACACAGACAGGCACAAAGCTACAGATACACACACAGACACAAACACACACAAAGCCACATATACACACACAGACACACACACACCGCCACATATACACACACAAAGCCACAGATACAAACACGCACACAAAGCCACAGATACACACACACGCACACAAAGCCACATATACACACACATAAACACACAAAGCCACATATACACACACAAAGCCACAGATACACACACAAAGCCACACACACGCACACAAAGTCACATATACACACACATAGCCACATATACATACAGACACACACACATAGCCACAGACACACACACAAAACCACATATACACACACAAAGCCACAGATGCACACACAGACACACACACAGATATACACACATACACACAAACATAGCCACAGATACACACACAGACACAGACACACACACAGAAAGGGACACAAAGGAAGGGGCAGAGAGCTGTGTATAGAAAGAGTGCCCTTTCTGCTTTGGGAATTCGGGATGGTTCCAGAGAGTTCTATGTCATGACGAAGTGTGGCGATACTACCAACCAGGTGATGGCCAGTACTGGTCTGTGTGTCGCACATTAGCAGGCAGCAGACGGATCACATCGTCTACGTGTGATATATATGTGCTGTATAAGCAGTTATATGAGTATAATTATCCGGGAACCGATTATCTATGAACTGTGTCCTATTTATATATAGTTGATGCCAACATAATCCCTGTTCGTTGTGTTTATTTATGTGTGCCATGAATACCACGTGTGATACAGGTACATGGAGACGTCATTGACATTTAACATTTGACATTTAACAAAATGCATACCCAAGATTATATAACATATGTAGTTCCTAAGGCTTTAAGATTTATAAATGGGTTAAAACTCAGCAAACGGCAACTACAGATGTTTCAAATGTACATTTTGCTCAGAGCCGTATGTCTACACGTCGTGTGTTTTCAGGGCGCGGTGGCCTAATCGGTAGAGTGCGGGCCTCGCGTGCGGAAGGTCAGGAGTTGGGTTCCCGGTCGAGTCAAACCAATGACTTTCAAATTGATACTTGTCGCTTCCTAGTCCGACACTCGACATTGATAGGATAGGGCAAGGACTGGTTAGTTCAGTGGCTAGATAATGTGACTGAATGGGATATTGGGTCATCGTGCTGGCAGCCTGATTTCCCAGTGGGGCAGCACTATAAAGTCACCATTAGTGCGCACTGTCACAGGTCGGTAACGGTGCTGATTACCTTAGATGTAGCCAGGACGTAAAACTCCAACAACCAACCAACACGCCATGTGTCATATCAACGCACACCAGTATCCATAGTCGTGTGCCTATTTTCATTCTGATAGATATATAATTCATTATGTGGATATAAATAATGGCAGACCTTAAATGTTTCCCCCCATTACCATCTTCTTCCAGTTTATTTGCTGCGGAGCGGGTCATTCTCTACTCCCCCGCCTCCTATACCGTGAGCCAACTGCCACTCCGCTCACTGTAAAACTATATATATATATAAAAGCATGGTTATATGTCCTTAGTAGATGAGACATTAAGACCGACTCATGGACGCAACTCTGACAGCAGAGAGCTAAATGGAGAGCGGCAGTCAAGTAATGAAAGCAGTCTTTGTCACATCGCGACCGACAGCATGATGATGATGATGATGATGATGATGATGATGATGATGATGATGATTGTGATGATGAGATGAATCAGTGGTAGATAGGTGTGGGTAGTTTAAATAGTACACTTTGGATGATTAGTCACACCTGGCTTAGATGGAACACTTCAGACAGTTTGGCTGGCGTGGTGGGAGTAGAGTGAGATTTGGGGTGTTTGAGTGTCTGTGGTGAGGTCAAGTAGTCAGTCTGTATCCATCGTTTTCAGATATAGCTGGTGAATAGTAAGGATTGTTTGTTGTTTTACGACCTAGAAACATGTAATGTCATATCAGGATGGGTATTGACTTGTGACAGTGTGCACTCATAGCGACTTTATAGTGCTTCCCCACTGGGAGACCAAGCTAGCAACACCATGACCTGATATCTGACACAGTCACATTATCCTGATACTGTCCTAACACGTCCTTGGCCTATCCTGTTAATGCCGAGCACCAGGCTAGGTAGCAACAAATATCAATTTTATAAGTCATTTGTTTGACTCGGCTGGGATTCAAACTTCTGACCTTCCGCACGGGAAGCCAGCGCTCTACCGATTTGGCCACCGCGTCTGGTTTTACAGATTGTAGCAGTCCCTAATGAGCCCCACTATTGCACTGTGGCAGTCTCGACTAGGCTGACCCTTGTTGGTCAGAAGGATCGGCAGGTGGACCTCCAGTAGCGCGAGTGGTTCCTTTGGTGGTTCCTTTGGTGGTTCCTTTGGTGGTTCCTTTGGTGGTTCCTTTGCAGGGATGAAAGATCTCCGCGATTTCGCGGATTTCCGGGATTTTTCCTGCAGGCTATCAGTGTACTAATACGTTTTTAAATGCAGCAGCACTATCAGCGTATTCTAATATGTATGACACCTGACTTCCGGGAATTTTCCGAGATTCCCTAACAATGCTAAGCCTATGGGAGAATTTCCGCGTTTCCGCTTTTTTTGCCAGAGGCCACTTTCATCCCTGCTTTGGTGGACTGTTCCACCCGTTGCTAGCAGCCACCCCTCCTCCCTCCCTCCCTCCCCCCACCCACCCCCGCCCCGTCAACTGGAGGTTTGGCTGTGACCCGTCTGAGCGGTAGAAAGTCACTTCTGTTCTGACCTTGGTGGAATAAACTGAGGAAGGACCCCAAGGATTAAACATCTGTTGTTGCTTTACTCCTACCTCCTGTAGAGGAGTGGACACTGGTCCTTGACAGTATTTAGGCAACCATTGGGGGATCTGAGGTAGTTCTACCCACATAGCAGCGTCCTGATATGACCTTAGATGTTGCCAGGACATAAAACTCCAACAACCATCCAACCAACCAACCCATAGACCATACTGGGTTTCATAATGGGACTCGATACTAGTGTAGTAGTCTGCACTGACCTCTCAGGCAAGGAGCCACATAGACAGGTAGGCGTGGGTAGGGTGTTTGCATCAGGGAGTCTAAATGGTGTAATGGTTATCACGCTAGCCTCAGAACAGCAAGAAATGTGGGTTCGAATTCTGCTCCAAGCGCAGTATTTCCCATTGTTATCACCCCCGCGATACTGTGTTAATTGTGGGAGGCTAATATGATTCCTGTAGCAGTGCCTCAGAGTCAGAATGGATGACTGAATGAGTTGAGCGCCCACTTCCTGTTTAGCAGGTCGTGGGATTCCAACCCGGGGTTTGAAACCTTGGCCGAGTCAAACCAATGACATAAAAATGTATACTTGTCGCCTGGCGCTGTGCATTACTAAGATATGATAAGAAGCAGTAGAATGAGGAAGAACAATTTATAATATTACTGGATGCCCGGCCACATGAACACCGGGTAATACTACAAAACTCTTCCCCTCCATCTCAATCCCTGATGCAACCCTTAAACAACCCTTCTATAAACTCCTAAGGAATAAAAGGAAGACAAGTCACACAGATGAACAGTGGGGAAGTTGTGCTTTAATGGCATCAACTCCTACCCACCTACTAGTGACCTATCACCCTCACCCCTTACCTTCTGTCCACACATAATCTCATTACTAAATTAGGCTGTATAAGAATCAGTGCCTACAGCCCATTGAACCGGAGTCCCTTGGGTTTTTCACTCCACTCAATTTAGATATATATGAATTTGCCTAGCATCAGACAGAGTGTCTGGGGTCCTGCTCTAGAGTAGGTCTGTCTCACTCAAGAGCCAGGAGTAGAGTGATCACTCTCCAGTGTGCCTGAAGCAGTGTCTTGAATAATTAATTAATCTCAAAGTGAGGGTAGTGTGGTCAGAGGGCCAAGGTAGTGTAGGTGACTGGGCATTCCCACAGCCAGCCAATCAGGCACCCCCACAACCTGGGTGGGTGACACCCCCTAGTAGTGGTGGCTGTCATCCCAGCTGCAGGTGTTGTTCCGTGTGTATATGCAGATTAGACTGGTGTGCTGGCCCAGTGGTCATGTAGGGACAGGTAGCTGCAAACAGTTACAATAGATCTCTGTTAAAATGGTCTTTTCTCCAATTGCACTCTTTATGGATGCATAGAGAAGCATTTCAACAATCATGTATTGTCTCTTATATAGGAACATCTCTCTTAATCTCAGGCATCATGTATGAACATATATTTCACATAGCTTATATCATGTCATAATGGGAGTGGGATATTATTGCTTTTTAGTTTACATAACATTGTCCCCACTATGTCGCCCAAGAATATTACTGCTCTCTGCCAATATATAATTCTGAACTGAAAATCCATATATTTTTACAAATTGTTCGCGATTGGGATTTTCCCTCCTTAAAGTTGCATGGTCCGATGGAAACATCAGATTTTGAAAACCCATAACACTTAGCTCTACATTTGATTCAACATATTGAACTTAGATACTGGTGCACTTATCAAGCATTTATTGGTGCATAAAATCAATTTAATAGAACCTCTGTACCGACTTGTGACAGTGCACACTCATAACAACATTATAATACTGCCCCACTGGGAGACCAGGCCACCAGCACCATGACATGATATCCCACTCAGTCTCATTATCCTGACACTGAGCCAACCATCCTTCCCCTATCCTATTAGTATTAATGCCGAGCCCCTGGCTAGGAAGCGACAAGTTTAAATTTCTATGTTATTGGGTTGACTCGGCCAGGGTTCGAACCCATATGTTCGAATCCCATGATCTACCAAAATGGGAGACAGACGCTCAACTCATTCGGCCATCCCGCCTGGTGACTTGTATTGATGTGTTCTGGGTCCGGCCTGTAGGAGGTTGCGTTCGGTGAGCAGTGGCGTGCTGTTAGTAACGTGTTGATAAGTGTGGTTATCTGTGCCAGCGATCACGCGTAGTTGGTTGTCGGGTTGGATGATAACAGGTCTGATATGTGCAGCGCTGGTTATGCTGTTGGAGATTATAGTAATCACTGCCTTGTTCCACCACACACAACAGTAGACTGGGAAGTAGGCGTACGGCTGTCACTCTCCCCTTCCCCTCCACACCTCTCCCTCCAACCCCCTCCCCTCCCTCTCTCCCCCTCCCTCTCTCCCCCTCCCTCTCTCCCCCTCCCTCTCTCCCCCTCCCTCTCCCCTCCCTCTCTTCCCCGCCCCCTATCTCCTCTCTCACCTCCCTCTCATCCCACTCTTCCTGCTTTTCCCTTGTCCACTCTTCTCCCCTCTCTTCTCCCTTCTTCCCTCTTCTCTCCTCTCTCTCTCCCTTCTCTTCTCTCCCTCTCTCTCTCCTTCTCTTCCTCTCCCTCTCCTCTCGTACCTCCCCTCTCCCCTCCTCTCCCCTCCCTCTCCCCCTCCCTCTCTCCCTCCTCTCCCCCATCCCTGTTGTCTCTCCCCCTCCCTCTCGCCCCTCCTTCCTTCTCCCGTTCCCTCTCTCCCTCCCTCTCTCTCTCCCTCTCTCTCCCTCCATCTCCCCTCCTCCCTCCTCCCTCCCTCTCTCTCCCTCCATTTTTATATTATTTTTTCTTTTATTCCTCCCTCTCCTCTCTTACCCCTCCCTCTCTAACTCTCCTCTCCCTTCTTTTCTATCCCCTCCCTTTCTCTCCTTCCCTCTCACTCCTTCGCCCTCCCTCTTCCCCCTCCCTCTCCTCCCCTCCCTTTCTTTCCCTCCCTCTCTCCCTTTCCTCTCTCCCCGTTTTTTTTTTTTGTCCCTCTTCCCCTCCTCTCTCTCCCTCCGTCTCTCCCCTCACTCTCTCCCCTCTGCTCTCCCCTCCCTCTCTCCACCTGCCCTCTCGTCCCTCCATCTTCCCCTCCCTCTCTCCCCTCTCTCCCCTTCCTCTCTCCCCTCCCTCTCTTCCCTCCCTCTTCTCCCTGGAATCACTGGAATACATCTCAAGACATTTATTGTGATTAATTATGAGACTTTTCTTTTAAGAACTTCATATAAATTGTTGTTGGCCACATAATTAATATCAGCCAATCAAGAAAGATGGCTTTAGTTTAAGTCTGGTTTAGATGGGAGGTTGGCCATGTTGCGGAAACAATGGTGGAGAGGTAATCCTGACTGGGAAGCCAGACAGGCACTGTAGATCAATAGTCTGTCGGCAGACTTGTTCTTTATTCTACACCAGATGCGGTGGCTAGATCTGTTAGAGCGCAGGCTTCCCGCGCGGAAGGTCTGGAGTTTGAATTCTAGCCGAGTCAAACCAATGACTTCCAAAATTAGTTGATTATAACTTATATGGGTGTTTGTTATACTTCTGCACCTGAATGACCTAAATAGTGGTTACGAATGGTTTGTGTTTTGTAATATGTAGTGGTGCAAGTTGGAGGCAGCCATACAAAAAAACACAGAAAACCACTTTGTTAGTTAAGATATGATATTATATTGATATTGATATGTATATTTGTCAAACTGATCCTTGAACATGACTTGCATGAGCATGCTATTTTGAGTCACTATTTGATTTACACTAGATGATATTATATTGTTGCTCTCATACCCTGTGAGGGGTCGACAGAGTAAAAATAAAATCATTGTCATTGTCATTGTCATTATCATTGTCAAAATCATTGTCAATACCTGTCGCTACCTAGCCTGGCATTATTAGGATAGGGCAAGGACTTTTTAGCTTAGTGTCAGAATAATGTGACCGAGACGGAAATCAAGGTTATATTTTTGGGGGATAAATTCAAACCACTTACTTAGATTTGCTCGTACATATCCAACTTAGATACTGCTGCACTCAGTGAACATTTATTGCTACATAGAAGAAATACTAAGCACTGCTAAAATGTATGGGCACACCAACAATTAATTTGGCATGTTCACACTTGAGCTATCTCCAAAGTTACCACTTTAAATTAAGTTACCTCGAACTAGAGTGGAGTATAAGAATAAACCTAATATATGGTTCTCTAAATATTTGGCAGAAACCATCGGACTGGAATTACACAAGTGGGGGTGAGTGCGTCAACAGATTTGAACATCGGCAAATAAATGATGCAGGCCGAATCGTTGTTGGAGTTTTACGTCCTGGCAACATCTAAGGTCAAATTAGGATGGGTACTGACTTGTGACAATGCGCGCTCATGGCAACTTTATAGTGCTGCCCCACTGGGAAATGAGGCCACTGGTGCCATGACTCAATGTCCCACTCAGTCACTTTATCCTGATACTAACCTAACCAGTCCTTGCCCTATCCTATTAATGCGGAGCGCCAAGCTAGGAAGTGAAAAGTATCAATTTGACTCGACGAGAACTGAACTCCCGATCTGCACGCGAAGACCCGCGCTGTACCGATTCGGCCACCACACCCAGTGTACAAATAGTTTTGTCGGTGAATTATTGGCAATACAAATGGCCGCCATGTTGATAAAGTGTCAGGTACTAGGATGCTGCCGTGCCAGCTGTGTCCATTACACGTACAGACCTCCTCCTCTGCTGCTGTATCATATTGACCTAGCGTTTACTAACAAATAACAGGCTCAACGTGTTCCACCTAGAACAAATGTCGTCTGCGCGCAGAACAGCATTTGAAAGAAAAGAATCTGTTAATGAATACGATTTGTTACATTGTAATTTGCATATTCCGTCTCGGAAATAAGTGGGGTGTGGTGTGGCAATTTGTTACACTGTAAAGCATTATTTATTGTCCGTGGAGGGAGGGTCCGTGGCAGGCGTGTAACATTAGAATTGGTTGTCGGTGATTAATTTAGCCGTGGCACTCACTCAAGCCTCTTCTGGCTCAACAGCTTACAACGGGGCAAATTATTCTTATATATAGGACTATATATATGTATATATATATATATATATATATAATATATATATATTAAATATATGTATATATATGTTTAATATATATATATATATATGTTTAATATATATCTAATATATTGAATATATAGAGCATGCTAATATGATTATATATAAATATGATATATTACATATGCACTATATAAATTTATTTATGTATCCCATATAATATAACGTGGCATGTTTTATTTGTTTGATATATTTCCTATTTTAATATATATACATATATATGTGATCTATAAGTATTATGCGAGTATAGAGGCGCGGAGGGAATTCTATTTTTTTTTTTTTTTTTTTTATTATTATTATTATTATATATATTTGCTGCCGATATGTGCATCCTACTACACTGATGGGATCGGTGGCGCCGCCACCGGCCTCCTTCGTCCCTAACGGCGCACCCACATGTTCACTCGCACGGGAGATTCTTTTCGGCCGGTGTGTGTGTGTGTGTGTGTGTGTGTGTGTGTGTGTGTGTGTATATGTATGTATGTATGTATGTATGTATGTATGTGTGTATGTGTGTATGTGTGTATGTAAACCAATATGCTGACTCATGATTAGGTGAGTTAGGATGAGTTAGGATGAGTTATGAGTTAGGACAAAGACACTATAATACTAAGACGGCTCACTCCCGATCTCACCCATGGTAATTTAAATTTCGCAGTGCCACCTTGTGGTGGGTTTGATCAGCCCAGCTGCTGGTTGGTGTTTCACATACAATTATATTATTCATGAGATAGGTAAGTATGAATACACATCAATATGAAATTTCTATGAACAAATACACATCATCATCAGCATCATCATCAGCATCATCATCATCACACATCTTTCACATTCATATATACATTTATACATATAATATAGCACCTGTTTAACCAAGAGAACAGCCACCGCACCAAGTGGTGGGTTTGATCATTTTGATTACACAATACAGGCTGAGTGAGCCGTCTTAGTATTATAGGGTCTTTGGTTAGGATGAGTTAGGATGAAGCAGTGTAGGCAGGTCGGGTGTGCTCGTGGGTGTTCCAGGTCTGCAGGCCGGTATAAAGTCGCCCAGTGTGCCGGTGTAGGACGTTCAAAACACTACGCCGTTCAAAACACTACGGTAGTGTTTTGAACCTACGTTCAAAACACGACGGTAGTGTTTTGAAGTTAAGGTTCAAACACTACTGTTAAGTTCAAAACACTACCACTACGTACGTTCAAAACACTACCCAAGTTCAAAACATTAGCTGACCCTGCTGCGGCGTTTGAAGCATGTATTAGTAGTATACGCTGATAGTGCTGCGGCGTTTGAAGCGCGTATTAGTAGTAGACGCTGATAGCGCTGCGGCGTGTGCACCATGTATTAGTATACGCTGATAGTGCTGCGGCGTTTGAAGCACGTATTAGTAGTATACGCTGATAGTGCTGCGGCGTTTGAAGCACGTATTAGTACTATACGCTGATAGCGCTGCGGCGTGTGCACCACGAACGTCAAACGTCATCCCTCCCTCCCTCCCTCCCTGTGTGTGTGTCTGTGTGTGTGTCTCTGTGTGTGTCTGTGTGTGTGTCACTGTGTCTCTGTCTGTGTGTCTGTGTGTGTCTCTGTGTCTTTGTGTGTGTCTGTGTGTGTGTGTCTCTGTGTCTGTCACTGTGTCTTTGTGTCTCTGTCTGTGTGTGTGTCTCTGTGTCTATTTGTGTGTATCTGTGTGTGTCTCTGTGTCTCTGTGTGTGTCTCTGTGTCTTTGTGTGTCTGTGTGGGTGTGTCTGTGTGTGTGTCACTGTGTCTTTGTCTGTGTGTGTGTCTATGTGTGTGTCTCTGTGTGTGTCTCTGTGTCTCTGTGTCTGTGTCTGTGTGTGTGTTTCTGTGTGTGTCTCTGTGTCTGTGAGAAGAGCAGATGGGATGGCCGAATGAGTTGAGCAACCCTCTCCTGCTTTGGGAGATTGGGGGATCCGAACCCATGGGTTTGTGGGTTCGAACCCTGGTCGAGTCAAACCAGTGACATAAAAATTTATACTTGTCACTTCCTAGCCAGCCGCTCGCCATTATTAGGATAGGGCAAGGACTGATTGGCTCAGTGTCAGGATAATGTTACTGAGTGGGATATCAGGTCATGGTTCTGACAGCGTGGTCTCTCAGTGGGGCAACACTATAAAGTCGCCATGAGTGCGCACTGTCACAAGTCGATACCCGTCCTGATATGACCTTAGATGATGCTAGGATGTTAAACAACATCCAGCAACCGGCTGACCCACATTACTACATACTGCTCCACCCTAAGAAAATAGAGTAGTGTTTTGAACTTAAAGGTAGTGTTTTGAACTTAAGGATAGTGTTTTGAGCGTGGCCACAGTAGTGTTTTGAACTTACCATCAACCAGGTTGAAAACACTACCGTAGTGTTTTGAACCTAGGTTGAAAACACTACCGTAGTGTTTTTGTGGGGTAGTGTTTTGAACTTACTACACCGGCAGTAGTCGGGTAAATAGGGACTTGGTGCTGGCTGTGTGACCAGAGTGGTGTTGGGGAGCTCCATGCTCACCGCTCACTGAGTAGATTTCACCCAGCCTGGTCTGGTGATGATACTTAGAGGTAATAATCACTTCCGCACTCACACAATCACTCACATACCCACTCACTAACTCACTCGCACTCACTCAATCACTCACTCACACACTCACATACTTACTCACGAACTCACTCACTCGCACTCAATCACTCACACACTCACATACTCACTCACTCGCACTCAATCACTCACTCACACAATCACTCACTCGCACTCAATCACTCACACTCACTCACACACTCACATACTAACTCACTCCCATACTCACTAACTCACTCGCACTCAGTCACCCACTCACTCACACACTCACTCAGTCACTCACACTCAGTCACTCACTCATGCACTCACTCACTCATACACTCACTCAGTTACTCACTCATATACTCACACACTGACTTCCTGTCTCACTCACTCACACTCACTCATACTCAAACTCACACACTCACTCACACACTCAAACACACGCTCACTCCATGCATTACTGTGGTACGGTAACGATGGACATGGTGCGGGGAGAGGGGGGAGGGGGAGGTGGGGGCGGACTTTAAGGCCCTGTCACATTACGGCGTATGGCGGGAGCGTATTGAAAACCTACGTAGGTCCTGCGCGTGCCGGCCTATGATGACATTTGGTGACCTTTCGGGTGGTTTTGAGCGTATGTGGAACCTACGAGGAGCGTACGAGGAGCGTATGAGGAGCGTATGGGAGCGTATGGGAGCGTGCTGTGACATTTTTTGACAGTATGGGCCATACGCCCTCATAGGTCGGGTTTTTTTGAGCATGCACAAAAAAATTTGGACGGACGGATTTATGAAAGCGTATGGCGGCGTATGCCTCATACGCTTCACATACGCCGGCATCTGGCGGCGTATGAGTAGCGTATGCGTAGCGTATGAGTAGCATATACGGCGTATGCCGACGTATATGACGTAACGCGCTTACGCCGCCATACGCTCCCGCAAAAATCCCTAATGTGACAGCCCCTTAAACAACCATCATAAGTCAACTCTCGTCGTTTGACGTCAGTTCTCGTCAGTTCCCGTCTGGTCTCGCCGTGACCACATCATGCCGGATGAGGGATGGAGGGGGGGGGGGGGGGTAGGGGAGGGGCGGGTGTGGTTGGGGGTGTGTGCATGCGGGTCTTGCGTCGTGATGGCGCACTCTGCCGTCTACTGCCATTTCCGCTTCCCCCAGGGCCGACCCTACTCTCGACCAATCACATGCCGCGTTGGTAACTAACTGTTCTCCAACCTCAGTGCCCGGGGCGGGGAGTGGGCGGCTGTGTGTGAAAGGTGAGCAGGTATTAACCAGCAGGTTTGCCAACCCTTACGGTTTCGCCGTAAGTTGTACAATATTTTATGTCCCCATCATCACCTTACGCAATACCATTAATATAGTATTATTATATCAATCTTACGGATTGTTGTGTCCAAAATGCACCAAAGAGCATCTAAGCTTTTATTTTAGCATTTTTCTATGGCGATAGCCCCAGACTTCCCAATATAAAATCCCTTAAGATCTCCCGGTTTTTCATTTTCCAATGTTGACAACCCTGGGTGAGGTTGGTGATGGGTGGGAGGGGGGTGGAGAGTGAGCAGGGGAAGGGGGGGGAGGGGAGCTCTCTCCTCCCCCCCCCTCCCGCTCTTTGTTTTTTTTCTCCTCCCCTCCCTTCCTTCCCTCCCTCCCTCCCTCCCTCCTTCGCTCCCCCCTCCTCCCCCCTTCCCTCTCATCCCCTCCTCCCCTCCCCCTCCTCCCTCCTCCCCTACCCCTCCTCCCTCCTCCCCTCCCCCCCTCCCCCTCCCTCCCCCTCCCTCATCGGGCTGGCTGCAGTGATGTAGCACGACGGGTGGTGCCGCCCGTGGACCGTGGAATCTTTCAGAGCAGGAAATCGATGAGCCCCCCCACCCCCACCTCCACCCCCGCCCCACTGCCTACCCCTCCCCGATATTGCTGTGTGGGGCTTGTAAGGGCCTGCTAGTGCTACTACGCCTTAGGGAGAGTGTCGAGAGTGTGTGTTGAGGGGGGGGGGGGGTGCGAGCTGGAGCGATACCTGGATTAGCATCCCGGATATGTGGAGGGGAAGCGCAGTTTGGCCTGAATCTACAGCATAGAGGGAGTGCACGTGACGTCATTACTTAGCAATCAGCGGTCAGCGGGCTGCCATCTTGGACTACGAGCATCCTCCCTAGCCATGTTGTGAATGCATGCAGATTCAGTAAAAGAGAGTTTTCTTGTGTTATGGGAGGTTCTGGGCAATTTACATCCAAAGTGTTTATTTACAGCACTTTAGCAACAACTTCTGAGGCCAAACTGCTCAAAACAGTGACAAATAAACCAACAAATCAGTAAATAAGCACATTGTAGGCAGTTGCAAGCCCTCTGTACGTCATCCAATATGGCCCCCGAAAGTTGTCTTGTGACGTCATTACACCCCCTCTATTGGAGAGTTTTCTTGGGGGTTGTTTTTGGTGAAGAATTAGAAAGAAGATTAAGCATGCAATATACAAACGCAACAACTAAGTACATGATTTCAGGTGTGCGCGTTGTACCAATCAGGATATGAACTAAAGCAATGTTGAGTACATCATGTGCCGTGTATGAAATCAGACCTATGGAATGGCCCTCATGGTCCTCATGACCATCATGGACTCCGTGATCATTTTAAACGTTTCTTTTACACATATCATGACCCTCATGGCCCTCATTTTGATGATTTATTTTACACATATAATATGATGTTTGTCATGTATAAAAATCGTGTCTAGAGAATTTGGGCTCTATTCAATTTTTTCTGTCGTTTTCATTTCCGCATCGCTTGGATAAATATAGATCTATGTATGTATATTATAATATGGTGAGTGCCTTAGGGCTCTTGCTGGTAATAATACAGAAGTGGTCACGTGGTTTACAACCACAGTGACGTAGTCGGGCTATCAGGTACCTGCAGGGGGCCTGCTGAAGGCCACCAGCCCGAAACGAGGCCCTGCTTCCTGCCACCTGACCTCCCCTCCCACCCACCCACCCCCACACACACACACTAAGCTCCATCTGTCAGTGCATCCTCTGCATATTTAGACGTCAGTGTTGATCAGTGGTTCCGGGACTCTGCTTGCAGTGTATAAACGCCCAGGTCTGTGGTTCTGACTTTAGACGCCTGCGTCTGGGATTAATTTAGAGATTAAAGGTACACACACATAGTCCGATGGTTTTGAGTTTCTGTCATTTCTGAGATAAATGTGTTATATTAGGTTGTTTGTTATAATTTATCTTACCTTAGTTTGAAGTAACTTTTGTTTTAAATGGCTAACTTTTGAGATATTTGAAGTGCAAACATGCTAAATGAATTTTGGCAAGCACACCAAAACTGACATAATAGGCTTCTGCAGTAACACTAACACTAAACAGGTTCTATTAAATTGTGTTGGCACTCTTTTTTACAAATGCTTAAAATGTGCAGCAGTATCTAAGTTAGATAAGTAGAATCAGATCTAGGTAAGTGTTTTGGTTTTAAACAATTGATGCTTTTGATGGACTATGCAGCAGTTTAAGTAAGGCAGTCACGTGACTTAGAGAGATGGAAAGGTGGTGACCGGAGGTGGGGGAAGCTTGGCGTCGGGGACGCTGGTTTACTGTTCTCAGGGTAATCACATGAACGCCACCCACCCCACCCTATGTGAAGGTGGACTTCCATGTGGCTTTGTTTGTTTGTTTGTTGAGGTTTTATATCCTCACAACATCTAAAGTCACATCAGGATGGTTACCGACTTGCACACTCATGATGACTTTACAGTGCTTCCCGACTGGGAGACCAGGCCGCCTGCATCATGACCTCATTTCCCACTCAGTCACATTATCCTGGCATTGAGCTAACCAGTCCTTGTACTGTCCTAGTAATCCTGAGCCCCAGGCAAGGTAGTGACAAGTATCAGTTTTGTAAGTTTGACTCGGCTGCGATTCGAATTTCGACTGGCAGTTAAGCAGCTGTCCAGAGTTTTTCTTTTTTTGTTATGTTCCAAATGGTTTTATTCCTCTGAATAACATGGTTGGTATCACTATCAGTGCTGATACATTGGTCTTCCAGCCGTAATGACAAATGCCACTACACATTAAACAAAGTTGTAATAACATAGATGGAAAATTACAAGACAATAAGCAACACATTGATATGATCCAAGACAATAAGCAACACATTGATATGAATGAGTGGTAGATAATAAGATAAGAGAACATAAGTATATGGGAGGGTAGCTAAAACAAAAGTTACACTAGACTAGACTAGAATATTGTAAAGTCGACGGCTGGCAGCTGTAGTTGTGTAGGTAGGCTAAATATGAAATCACTACAGGCAAGAGAAAGGTAGAGTATAAAGTGCACAGAAAGACAGAGAGCTTGCACCCTCAGGTTTATTATTATATAGGTTCATGAATCCAAGATGGCTGTCACACCTGACCAGCTCCTCCAATCAACAGTAGGCATTCTCCAATCTACCAATGAACATTCAGCATGCTTGTATCCATACCTTGGTTGTTTATGGCTAGAGTGCCCTGTTGTGTCTGGGTGTGCAGTGATCCGTAAATAACAATTGGGGGGGGGGGGGGAGGGGGTATATGAGCAGAGCTGCTAAGGCTCTATCACACTAAGAGTAAGAGTAGTGCCCCTCTCACACTATCTATAAACTACACAATGTCTATCTAAAACTCAGTAAAGGATCACCAGCACCACATAATACCTTAATGCCTCTGGCCCTTTATATCATTTACCTTTTCATATAACACTTGTAATCCACTATAGACCAGTTCACACCATCCACCAATGTCTAATTATTGGGAAATTTTACAGAGAGTTAGTAGGATTTTTTGTTTTGTTTGTTTGTTGTTTTACATCCTAGCAACATCTAAGGTCATATCAGGACTGGTACCGACTTGTGACAGTGCGCACTCATGGTGACTTTATAGTGCTGCCCCACTGGAAGACCAGGCCACCAGCACCATAACCTGATATCCCACTCAGTCACATTATCCTGACACTGAGCCAACCAGTCCTTGCCCTATCCTAATAATGGCGAGCACCAGGCTAGGAAGCAACAAGTATAAATTTTTAAGTAATTGGGTTGACTCGACCAAGGTTCGAACCCATGATCTACCAACACGGACGCTCTAACTCATTCGGCCATCCTGTCTGGTGGTGAGTTAGTAGGATGGTTGCATAACTGAATATCTTTCTAGAAGTTTACTAGCAAACAATCCAGACGGAATGGCCTAACAATAATTAATATAAAAGCACACCCTCACTAGCAGGGGCCATGACGTGTAAGGCATTGGACAATAAAAGCATGATATGTGACACATTTACAACTTTGTTAAGACAGTTGAAGGATGGAGACATTCCATTTGCCTTTAAAAACAACGCTAAATGGATGTTGCTTGAGGACAGGTTCAAAGTTGTCAAGAGATGCCGTTTTTGTTACCTCCTCCGGCAACTTATTGTATAACGTCAGGCCTGCAACACAGAAGGCACAATACATGGACATGTAATAATTAAAAATACAGTAACCGATCTACAGTGGACCAATGATGTATTGCAGTCAGAATATATTAGATACATTAAGTTTTGTATTTAATTAGTTAACTTCAGAAAGTTATCAAATGCAAAACCGCGTATTAATTTATTACGGTCAGATTATATTACTCTTAGATACATTAAGTTTTATATTTAAATAGTTATCTTCAGAAAGTTATCAAATGCAAAACCGCGTATTAATTATAATTTATGAGCTAGACAAGATTAATTTCGAGAGGACCAATAAAACTGTAATTAGTAAATTTAAATTTTAGGAGATTGATAATCTACTCATAGACCTACCAATGTATCATAGTAGTAGAAAAATTACCATAGCTTCAAGCAAGTTTAACAGAATATCTCCAAAATTAGCTATCAAACTAACGTAAGATAGATTATAATGATCAACCTAATATAATTACGTTTATAAAATGGCAGAAACTCAAAACCGTCCTGCAGTGCAACGTTAATTGGCTAGTAGGTAGTTTTACTATTATTAGTGTCGAGCTGTTTAGATACATGTGTAATGTTAGTTAGGTATTGTTAGTTTGTACAAGATCACGTCATATGGTGATGGCGTCCAAATCCGCCTCACCATATTGAATGGTAAAATCTAATTCTGTTCAATGTCTGGCTGTTGAATTTGCCCCCCCCCCCCCCCATGCACACACACACTGTACCAATGACCCACCCTGTCGGTGACCAGCTTTCAGGCCCTGTTAAGTGGTACCAGCTGGGCGTGTTCCCCGCCCCCCCCCCCATCTTGCTACCCCCCACCCTCACCCTCCACTCATTAGTTCCTCACGAACTTTGCTCGTTTACCATGGTGACGCCGTCTTCCCGTTGAAGGCCGAACACTTAGTGGTAGGGTAAACTGATCGGTAGCCATTGCGGTGAAATTACTTTAAAATTGATACTTGTCGCTTCCTAGCCTGGCGCTCTGCGTTATTAGGATAGGGCAAGGACTGGTTGGCTCAGTGTCAGGATAATGTGACCTGTGTGGGATCTGGGGTCATGGTGCTGGTCTCGTAGTGGGGCAGCACTATAAAGACACCATTAGTGTGCACTGTCACAAGTTGGTACCCGTCCTGATATGACCTTAGATGTTGCTAGGACGTAAGGCAACAACAACAAAACAAAGCATCTTGAGGGACCAGCGGAACTCTGAACACATCAAGACCCCCACCACCATCACACACACACATACACCCACACATACACCCACATACACACCCGTATACACACACACTCACATACACACACAACTACACAGATACATACACACATAAACACACATAGACACACACATACACACATACACACACCACACATACATACACACCACACATACATGCACACATACACATACATACATGCATACCCACACATACACACACCACACACACATACACATACACCTACACACACATATACATACATATACATACAGACACACGCACACACACTCCACTGCCCTTTTAGGGCCAGGTGTCCTATATCAGGAAGTCACTTGGGGCTACTGTGTGTAATGTTGATATCTATGACCTTTTCTTGTGCCCACCAATCAGTACACTTACTTAGTGACTGGTACCACGTGGTTCCTGCCCATGTGGTGGCTGTCTATTAATGCCAGTAGACAGTGACTAATCTGTCAATCACCAGCTCTACTCAATTTGGCTGTTTGAATTGAAACCGTGCAGACTCATGGTTTATAGTGGCGTTCTCTGTGGCGGAGTGGGTAGAGTGTCTGAATTTTTTCTAGGTCAGACTCCTAATCTGAGGGTACTGTTCCCAAGGTGTGTTCGATTCCCCGTGCCTCCAGCTCTGCCAATTTGGATTTCCACCACTGTGTATAACTTACAGTGTCATCAAAGGCCGGTTGCTCTCATACCATGTCTATGTGGTGTGGGAGGTTAAAAATCCCTTGGGTCGGTAAAAGTGTAGGCTCTGGCTTTCTATCGACCAGCAGTGGAGTGGGGAAGACCAGTCGTCTGTGAGTGGGATTTCCCCTGCTTGGGACAACTAATGTACACAAAACAATAAAAGTGAGAGACAAATAAGTGTTCACACTTCCTGTCTACCATTCGCTATATAAAATAGCCATTAGGAAATATACTACAGTAAAACCTCTGTAGCCAACCACTTCTACAGATTGACTATACCGCTTTATTTGGGTCCCAAACGACCGCCCATACAATACCATTGTAATGATTAATTTTAAAAAACAACCTTAACCGACCACCTCCCTAAATGGACCATTTTAAGTCGGTCTCATGATCGGTCGATTTAGAGAGGTTTTACTGTAGTTCTAAAGATGTAGCTATTTGTGTTTACTGGTTGTTCATAAAGACATGGAGCTAATCATCATCATCATGCTGTCAGTCGCAAGGCGACAAAGACCACCTTCATTACTTAACCGCCGCTTTGTGTGGTTGTACATTTCATAAAAGCTGCTTGCAAAGTGTTGAAGTGCTGCTGGCTTTTGCAAGTTACTAGCGGCACTCACTCAGGGAGCAAATAGAGGTCTCACACCAGCAAGAACATGTCAAGACAGGCACAAACTATTTGTCCCTGCAGTGGCTGGTCGGGAGATGTTGGGAGTTCCATTCATCACCGCCCTTAATGCTGCCACGGTAACATGGTTTTCTGTTAGGGTTTGCTCCCTAAAGGCCCTGTCACACTACGACGTGACTATGTCAGCGTAGGCACAACGTGAAAATAATGATATTACGTTGACGTTATGGGCGTAATATGCAAATTGTGGACGTGAGCGTAACGTGAAAGTAACGTCGGTGTAGGTCGTGTCCTTAGCTGTAACGTGACAACGTTAGGGGGGAGGGGTAATTGGCGACGTGACCGGGCGTTAGTGTAACGTGAGCGTAACGTCGCCGTAACGGGTGCGACGTGGACGTAACGTGACCGTAACGCCACCGTAACGTGACCGTAACGTGACCGTAACGTGACCGTAACGTGACCGTAACGTTACCGTAACCGTGACCGTAACGTGACCGTAACGTGACCGTAACGTGACCGTAACGTGACCATAACGTGACCGTAACGTGACCGTAACGTGCAAAACGCTGCCCACACGTTGCTCCCACACGGGCCGTCGGTCTGACGTGACATAACGTGACTCTAACGTCATTTACGCTGCTATAACGATCGCGGAACGTCAACCTAACGTCATTGTGACGTCATCCCGACGTAACGGCTTCACGTCGAGATACGTCGAAAGTTTTGAACAGGTTCAAAACCTTGACGCGCGCCGACGTAACACAACGTAACATGACGTACCTCGACGTCACTCTAACGTCATTATGACGTCATCATAACGTAACCCAACGTACGGCAACGTAATGACGAAAAATCATCATGTTAGGCTCACGTTGGCTCATTACGTCGTAGTGTGACAGGGGTATAAGCCTTTGATTCTATCAAGAACCAGAACTTGTACCACAAGGCAGTGGTATACAACTTTGCAAGGCAGGGCTGTCAAACTCCCTGGGGTATTTTAGCACCTAAGGTATCCGAGGTACTGCATTACCCACATACCACTAATATAATGGAGCTAATATAAGAATGAATAACGGGCTAGTTCTATGGTAATTTTCCATGTACACTGGGAAATGTGGCAGAGACTAGTTGTATTTGAAGGCAGAAGGGGAAATCTCGTCAGACTGCTTGTATGGGTTCTCTACAGTCTCACTAGCCTTTAAGGAAATTACTTCCCTGTTTGCCCGTCCTGATATGACCTTAGATGTTGCTATGACGTAAAACAGCAACAAACAAAACAAACTTTGCTGTTTGTGTCCATCCATGGGAAAATGGTTATTTTGTCTAAAGTGAGTGTTATATGGGCCTTCCCCTTTGAGGTATTACTTCCCCGCGCCCCCCCCCCCCCCCCCCCCCCCCCCAAAGAAAAGAAAAATCTTCATTGGTCACAGTGTTATATTTTCTTCATATGAGTGTGGCATTCAGCCAATTATTTTCCTATTTTTAATTGTTTTGGGTGGGTTTTTTAAAATAGCCATGAAATCTACGCATTCAAGCAGAACATGCCTGCGTGTTAGTGGCCACTGACACCCAATGCACTCAGGGGGTGGTTCTCCCTTGAGTAAAAATGTATATGAGTCAGCCAGGAGTGGACAATGACAATGTGGCATCGAGTGAGGACCACTTGGTCCTGCCGGCACCCAGCATGATGTTGTGGATGTTCTTCAATGCATGGGGTGATGTTATGCAACTTATTGTTTGGATGCTTGTCAAATTCATGTCGCCATTTTGATTTGATATATGTGAGAATAAGTAAAAGCATTGCAAATGGAAAACTGGTCGCACAACATTTAAATCCTGTTTGTTTTCTCTGTAGCAGGATAGCTGTGCAGCGATACCTTTTCTCCATGGTGGGTTACATTTAAAATTGCAACTTGTCGCTTCTTAGCCAGGCGCTCGGCATTAATAGGATAGGGTTAGCTCAGTGTCAGGATAATGTGACTGTGTGGGATATCGGGTCATGATGCTGGCGACCTGATTTCCCAGTGGGGCAGCACTATAAAGTCGCTTTTAGTGCGCACTGTCACAAGTCGGTGCCTGTCCTGATATGACCTTAGATGTTGCCAGGATGTAAAACTCCAACAACCAACCAACCAACCAACATTTGTTCCCCGCAGTTGAAGCAGCTGTTCAGACACACTGTGTGTTGGGCCTCGTCAACACAGACTAACCAATCAGATTGCCGGAGATTTGGCTCTCCCAGCCAGGGAGAGAGCTCTTCGTGGACTCGGCATCACAAATAGAATATAACAAAGGGAAGAACCAGTATTAGAGGAGCAAGCTCACATTATTTGTCAGTGGCGCTAATGGAATGTTCCCTAGTTTTGTACATTGTTTGTTGGGGTTTTATGTCCTAGCAAACCGGGCATGGTGGCCTAATCGGTAGAGCGTGGGCCTTGCGTGCAGAAGGTCAGGAGTTTGGTTCCCAGTTGAGTCAAACCGATCACTTTAAAATTGATGTTGTCGCTTCCTAGCCTGGCGCTCGAAATTAATAGGATAGGGCAAGGACTGGTTAGCTCAGTGTCAGGATAATGTGACTGAGTGGGATATTATCAGGTCATGGTGCTGGTGGCCTGGTCTCCCTGTGGGGCAGCACTATAAAGTTGCCATGGGTGTGCACTGTCACAAGTGAGTAACCTGTCCTGATATGACCTTAGATGTTACCAGGATGTAAACCTCCAACAACAAACCAACCTACTTACTAACTTAGTGGTACAGTTCCCAGGGTGTGTATGTTCCATGCTCCGCGGGACATTCTTTATGTTCTAGATGGAAGAAATACTATTGAACACTGTCCAACAACTGGATGAAGGAAGGGGGGGGGGCAAATCAGTAAGAAGACTAGTAAGAGTACTGGCTTCCTGTGCGGAAGGTCGGGAGTTCAACCCAGTCCAAGTCAAGCGAATGACTTACACAATTTATACTTGTTGCTATCTAGTCTGGCGCTCGACATTAATAGGATAGGGCAAGTACTGGTTAGCTCGGTGTCAGGATAATGTGAGTGGAATGTGGGGACATGGTGCCAGCGGCCTGGTCTCTATACTTAATAAGTCACATAGGTACCGGCGGCCCTACTTAAAAACCCAGGAATTCGGATTTCAGCGTGATTTTCAGCAATGTTTACATGCTCATAACTATTTAGATATTGAAGTACATTGATGAAATTAAACATACTATTATTAAACATCAATGGTTAAGTGCACCAATATCTGAATTGGATAAAGAGCCCAGGGATGAAAGATCTCTGCGATTTCGCGGATTTCCGGGATTTTTCCCGTAGCTATAAGTGTATACTAATAGGTTGTGCCCGACCTAATATGACCTTAGATGTTGCCAGGATGTAAAACTCCAACAACCAACCAACCAATACGTTGTTTCACGCTGCAGCACCATCAGCGTATACTAATATGTGGTGCAAACGCCTCATCACTAGCAGTGTATACTACTGATGGCTTCAAATGCCGCAGCAGGGTTAGTGTATACTACTAATACATGCTTCAAACAGCGCAGCACTATCAGCGTATACTACTAATACGTGCTTCTAATGCCACAGCACTATTAGCATATACCAATATGTATGAAACCCGACTTCCGGGAATTTTCAGCGATTCCCTGACAATGCTAAGCATATGGGAGAATATCAGCATTTCCGCTTATTTTTCCCGGAGACCACTTTCATCCCTGAGAGCCTTAAATCTAGGTAAATTCATTGGTTTCTAATGTTTGAAGCTGTCAACAGATTCTGCACCTTCTAATTTAGTAATGCAGAGTTTATCGGGCGGTTTGGTGGGGGTGTCACTGTGGTGTACTGGGTTGTGTGTGGTAACTGCGTCATTTTTGTGGTGTTTTGGTAAGGTTTTTTTAGGGGGAGGGGTGGACATGAGCGGACTGACTGCGAGGGTCATTAGACATGGTCCCAGGGGTCCGAGCCAATATTGAGCGTGGGTGGGTGGTCTGTGGGAGGTCACAGTTTATCGTTAAAAGGCTAGCGGGAGGGCCCAGGGCACCCGGGATGGGCGCCAGCTCCACGGTGGGTGGGGCGTAAGGGGGGGGGGGGGGGTTAGAGAAGTAGTGGCATGGACATCCTGCACAACAAAGGCACAAGCCAGCCACACTGTCTGATCTGTTTGGTGAGGAAAGATATCAGCATGGCCATCTGATGTGTGTGGATGGATGGATGGATGGATGGATGGATGGATGGACGGATGGATCGGTGTGGAACTTTACCAACATGACAGTCTTCCCAACCGGAGCGGGGGGGAGGAGGACCACTACAGAAGTTATTAGCATTACACGTGATAAAGGTGTGGACCAGACGCAATGGCCGAATGAGTTAGAGCGTCCGTCTCCCGTGTTGGTAGATCATGGGGTCGTGGGTTCAAACCCTGGTCGAGTCAAACCAATGGCTTAAAAATTGATCCTTGTCGCTTCCTAGCCTGGCGCTCGGCATTATTAGGATAGGGCAAGGACTGGTTGGCTCAGTGTCAGGATAATGTGACTGAGTGGGATATCAGGTCATGGTGCTGGTGGCCTGGTCTTCCAGTGGGGCAGCACTATAAAGTCGCCATGAGTGCGCACTGTCACAAGTCGGTACCCGTCCTGATATGACCTTAGATGTTGCTAGGACGTAAAACAACAAACAAAACAAAACAAACGTGATAAAGGGTTTATCACTGTCCATATGTGGGTCGTTCTCTGAAGCTGGGTGCCATATTTTGGTGTCCATGTTACGAAGGCCGTAATTAGTTGTTTCTTTTTTTAATAGCAACAGTGAGCAAGTCACATAATTATTGTTGCCTCTGTGTACTATTAAGTAGGTTAGCAATTCTACGTGTATTTAATCTATCCCACAAAAAATGTATCCAAAAGTATGACTGTATGATTTTGTGCTAAAGTTAAAATGTGAAAATTTAGAGTTATATAAAAATGTACACAAGCATTTTATTTATATGGTTTTTTTTCAACTTTTTTCTTCTAATTTAATGTAAAACATAATGTTGTTTGCTTAGCTGTAATCAATAAAAGTATTGTTTGAATTGAATGTGTTGTATATGTTAAAATGATGTTTGGATGTGTGTTTAATTTCCATGTTGTTCCGGACATTTTAACATGTTGCTTAATTTGCATGAGATCAACAAGTGAAATAGCTTTTTTTTTTCAATTCTGACATATATGCACAACATTAAATCTTCATATGACCATGGATTCTGTTATTATTTGGAAGGTTTTCTCTTTTGGCTTCCATGACACAAATATGATACCCAGTTTCACTTTGAGAAACATATATATTTATATTCAGAGATGAAAGATCTCCCCGTTTTCACGGATTTCCTCGCTTCTTTTGCTATGACCTTAGATGTTGCTAGAACATAAAACCTTGGAAGAATCTTCTCAGTCTGAGAAACTGGACTACATGAGTAACTAATAAAATGCAACCAAAGTTAGTCGCGGGTGATAATATAGTCATAACAAGGACCGTTGAAACTTTCGGCATTTTCCCACGATTTCCTCATAATGCAATTCCTATGGGCGAAAATCCGCTTTTTGGCGGAAATTCGCTGTTGGTTCTCAGTCTGATTTCCGCGTTTCTTGGCGAAGATCACTTTCATCCCTATATTATATACAGATGCTTATATGCTTTAATAACTTCAGTTCTTCACATATGCAGGCAGCCCTGTCAGCAGTGTAAGCTTGCTGAAGACGGTCCCTGCCTTTGATAGCGTGTGGTAGGCATTCATTGATTGCTCTTGGGTCACATATGAAACAGGGGTAAGTAGGTCATGAGGTGCTGTCCTCTTCCGGTGTCGTGCAGTTCTTAAAGGCTCAGTCAGACCTTACCGCCGGACGAAACGGATGCTAAACAGACGCTAAACGGACAAGGAACGTACATTAATGACTAGCCACCGGACGAAAACCGAATGTCAAATGGACGTACCGGATTATTCAAAAACGTATACTGACCGAATTCCTGCAATTAAATTTTTTTTTTTTAAACCCCCACCATCAACGGAATTGGCAGGAAGCAAACCGGAGACGTAACGGATGGGTACCGGACATGAAACGGACTAAACGGACTTAAACCGGACACCAACCATAAACTTCAGTCCGGCGGTGTCCGGTACAAGATTTGTGCATGTTCAAAACTTGACATCGTACACACTGGACACCAACGGACAGAAAACGGACACGCCGGATGAGTACCGTATATAAAACGAACATTGACGTATTTCACCGGATAGTGTCCGTTTTCTGTCTGTTTCTCCAATCCGGTAAGGTGTGACTGGGGCTTTAATGGCGAAAGGGGAGCGGTGCAGTTGACTTCATCCGCAATGCTTTTCCTTTCTGCTAAATAAAATACGCAGGAATTATTTGTGTCATTTCGTCAAGGACATCGAAAGACAAATTTACACTTTCGATGAGAAATTCTTTGCCTAACACCTCTCAGAAAATACTGTTTATTATGCAAAGCGTTAAATTGTGGGTGGAGTGGAGATGGTAATCGCAATGTGGGGCTGTACACGGGCACCCTGGGCCATATTGATCTGGCTCGCAGCAGACTGAGCAATCCTCTTGTTGCAAGTGACATCCTGCTTTGTAATTGAATGTTTACTGCTATTGTTTTGTAAGGAATGCATGTGTATCGAGGGCGGGGAGTGCGTGTGAGTTTTTAGTGGAAATTGATGTAGTTGGGTATAGTGTGTATGGGTAGGGGGTATGTGGGTGTGTATGTGTGGGTGAGTGGATGTGGGTGTGTATGTGTGGGTGAGTGGATGTATGTGGAAGTGGATATATGGGGGGGGGGGGTTGATGTAGGTTTGGCTATGGGTATGGGTGTAGGTGTTTGTAGTTTGTATGGGTATGGGGTATAAAGGGATGTGGGTATGCAGGTATTGCAATACCTCAGGGAGTTTGACGCCCCGGTCCTGCAGAGTTGTAAACCACTGCCTTGTGGTACAGGTTCTTGACAGAACCGAAGGCTAAGTGAGCAAACCCTGAACAGAAAACCATGTCACTGTGGCAGCAACAAGGGCGGTTGATGTATGGAACTCCCAACATCTCCCGACCAGCCACTGCAGGGACAAATAGTTTGCGCCTGTCTGGACATGTTCTTGCCGGTGTGAGACCTCTATTTGCTCCCCGAGAGAGTGCCGCTGGTAACTTGCAAAAGCCAGCAGCACTTCAACACTTTTGCAGGCAGCTTTCATGAAATGATATCCCACACAGTCACACTATCCTGACACTGAGCTAACCAGTCCTTGTCCTATCCTATTAATGCCGAGCGCCAGGCTAGGTAGCGAGTACTATGTCATAGTGTGGGTGGAACGGTATCTCAAATAGGATGTACGTGTACATGTACATGTTATATTATCTCTCAATGCTGTCGGCTAACATTACAGCACTGTTCTTCTTTTATCTTTTTGTTGTGGTCTTTGTATCAAACTCTTGCGGATTTTAGATTGTTAGTGTTAGTATTAACTATTATAAACGTGAATGAATTAAACATGTGGGCAGAACACCAGTGCCTTGGCGCTGAAAAAATACTTTTATTTGCTGAATGAAAATGATCATTTACCAACAACTACAAAAACAAACAAAATAATAGTCAGGCAGCACTATGAAGCCACTACAAGCGCGCACCGTCCTAGGTCGGTGGCACCCTTCCTGATATGATACATCCGTCCAGTGTCATCTAACGCTGAAATAGAGGTGTCTATTTGTTTGTTGTTGTACGTCCTAGCAACATCTACGGTTACATCAGGACGGCAAAACACGGATGTAACAGACGGGTAATGTGTGCGCACCGAAGCGTGACGATTTGAGTGTGTTCAGTCGGATGGGGCGTGTCGTGGTGTGCGCGCCATGGCCGTGTCGTTAGTGAGTTAATTGACTGCTGTTCACGTCTGCCCCACCGGCACTGATTAGCTGTCTCGTTAATTAGTCGCCAGCCTCGACGTCATCGCCATATGTCGGCTGTGTTTTCCCGCCTTTTTTTTGTGTGTGCGCGTATGCGCGCGCATCTACTATCTGACTGCATTTCCGGCCGCTAAATGTCGGCTGCTGTCAGGGGTGGTTTAGATTTAGTACCTGCAAACTGTGATGAGTTTAGTGAAAATGTTGGTGTTTTTGTGTGTGTGGTTTTTTTTTTAGGTGTGTGGGGGGGGGGGAGGGGGGAGGGGGGCTGGGGAAATGAAATCCCAGAAATGAAACTAACAGTAACACTTCGGGGGATTATATTGATGACAATTAAAGTTGCCTAATGAGGTGGTTTCAAAATTTAAAAATAACTACTTCACTTCAGTTTGGATGAACTTTGATTAAACACAGCTAACTTAGAATATATCTGAAGCGAAACACATGAACAATTATTTTATTTAATTTGTTTTGCAATTAAGTATATTTTTTCCGGTCTTTTTCCCTTCTTTTTCCCTTCTTTTTCTTTTTCTTCTTCTTCTTCTTCTTGACCGGACGCTTTAAGTTGAAGTAGCCTGCAGACCTTATTGAACCAAGCTGCTCGAGCGGCTCGCCCGTTCATGCCCCCTACAGATATAGGAAGTTTCATTAGAGTTTAATGATATATATAATACATCGTATTTCATATTATTCTTTGTAGTACATTACTAGTATACTACAGTCGATCTAATATATTTTAAAATATGACAAACTGAAAAAGCTTCAGATTAATCTGATTATGCAACTTTAAATAAGGGTTAATCTAAGTGGCTCATACTTGATAGGTAGATAGTTAGGGTTCGCAACGCTTTGGGAATGGAAGCCTGGACTATATTATCAATTAGTAACCAAGGGATTTTATTTGTATATAGTGTCTATTATTCATTTTGTATTCGACACTGTGTGTATTCCATTCCCGTATTGCCAAATGGATAGCTGAAAATTGTATGCATAGGATGGAACATGATTTTAACAAAAATCTGTTCTCTCTCTTTCACATACCATGATGGAGTTTGATAGTCTTGATGGCCTACTTAGTGTAATGATTGTCGTCCCGGCATTCAATGGCCCACTGCTTAATGACCACAAGTGTGCAATCTCTGGTGTTTAATTAACGTTTAACCTATTTCCAAAATAACCTGAAACTGTGATGTCGTCAGTCTACGACCAACGTGCTTAACACATAAGTGACGTTTAATCAGCCAACATTGTTATCTACACGGTCGGTGTAGTCGTAGTGTAGTGGTCTGCACTGATCTCTCAGGCAAGGAGCCACATATAAGAATACCATTACCAGACGGGATGGCCGAATGAGTTGAGCGTCCGTCTCCCGTTTTGGTAGAGCGTGTGATTCAAACCCATGGGTTCGAACCCACGGGTTCGAACCCGGGTCGAGTCAAACCAATGACTTAAAAAATGTATATTTGTCACTTCCCAGCCAGGTGCTTAGCATTATTAAGATAGGGGAAGGACTGGTTGGCTCAGTGTCAGGATAATGTGACTGAGTGGGATACCAGGTGCTGGCGGCCTGGTCTCCCAGTGGAGCAGTCGTCATGAGTGTGCACTGTCACAAGTCGGTACCTGTCCTGATATGACCATAGATGTTGCCAGGATGTAAAACCCCAACAACCAACCAAGCCACATATAATAGACAGGTAGGTGTGGATAGGATGATTGCATCACGGAGTCTAGGGAGTGTAATGGTTAGCACGCTAGCCACGGAATGGCAAGAAGTGTGGGTTCGAATCCCGCTCTAGATGCAATGTTCCCTCTGTTTGCATCATCTAATCCTTATGACACTGGTTGCCATGACTACGATGCTGCACAAGCTATGCGCTGTATGGTTGATGAACATACCCGGTATGCATTGCCTAGTCATACTCATAAGCAATAACCGACTTAGTACGTAAGCTATTTAAAAGACTTACAATTCCAGGGGCGTGAGTGTAGTGGTCTGCGCTGACCTCTCAGACAAGGAGCCGTATATACAGGTAGGCATGGATAGGGTGATTGCATCAGGGAGCCTAGATAGTCTAATGGTTAGGATGCTAGCCCCAGAATGGCAAGAAGTGGCAGTTCAAATCTCAAAGCGCACAAACCAGGCGCACACCACGCGCACACCATGAGCACACAACGCGCGCACACCACACGCGCACACAATGCGTGTACACCATGTGTGTACACCATGCGCACACACTACGCGCACACACCATGTGCGCACCCACAACGCGCACGCACCACGCACACACACAATGCGCACACAACGCGCACACACAACGCGCGCACACACAACACGCGCATCCACACACACTGGAGCTGTGTTTGTCCACACTTAATCGACCGTCTCATATCAACACCACCTGCTTAGTACCTGGGGAGTGGAGGGGGTGGGGGTCAACTTCCAAGGTCAAGGATCCAGTCAGGGCCTATCAATATTTAAGACTAATAAGAGTGATATAATTAAAAGAAAAGAAGCCATCAGCCAATGCTAAAGCTGCCTAATCCAACGAAGGATTATCTAAACCCAAATATGTACAGTTTACATTTGATCCTACATATCGAAAGCTTAGCTGTTTTTACCCTCTTTAAACATGTATTGCTGCATAGACTGTCCCTGCCGAAGCCTATCCTATTCACCAATTTATTATGCAGGTTTTCATTTAAAATATCTCCAATGTTAATCTTTTAAAATAAAGGTTACTTTAAACTAAAGTGAAGAACAAGAAGTCATTTGATCCTTTAGTTTTATAGGACAGCGGGACTCTAAAATCTCATAGCATTTTGTTAGTTTAAACCATTTAGTTTTTAAAGTTAGCATTGAATTTTACCCAGGAATGTATTTCTTTCCCACACTTTTTACAATTGATTGTGGGCTTTTATAATGAATTTTGTGTTTGGTTGTGAGCTCGTATATTCGGTGTAAAAGGTTTTGATTGATTGATTGATTGATTGATTGATGGTTGCTTTACGCCGTGTCAGCAGCATATGCCATATTCACGGCGATTGTGTAAAAGCGATGGGTTAAATAATAAGTCAAAATACCGCTTAGGCACTTCTTGCCGTGAATATGGCCATTGCTTCCAACGCAGTGTAAAACCACCAACAATAAACCAATTAATCAATTAACTAGACCAGACGGGACGGCCGAATGAGTTTAGCGTCCATCTCCTGGTTTGGGAGATCGGGTGATCCGAACCTTCGTGGGTTCGAACCCTGGTCGAGTCACACCAATAACATAAAAAGTGATACTTGTCGCTTCCTGGCCTGGCGCTCAGCATTATTAGGTCAAGGACTATGCCATTCTATTCCATTCTATTCCATTCCATTACATTCTATTCCATTTATTGCTACATGTCCCGTGTTACCCTGCTCTATTCTGACATGGACATTACTAAATCGCAGTAAACTGACAAATCTCCAGGTCGTCCTGAATGTTGGCAAAACAGCTTTGGGTGTATGTGTGTGTGTGGGGGGGGGGTCGAGGGAGGTCGGGGGCGGTAACTAGCAGAACTGGGGTCAAACTGCACCAGCTCACGCAAAGGCATAGTATTCGTCAATAGTCACTGGTCATCACCAGGCCGGCAGTGTGTCCTTTTTACACCACCCACACTCCCTTCAACACGTCACTTCTCCACTGGTCCCTACCGGGCACGGTCGCCGAATCGGTAGAGCGCGGGCCTCGCGTGCTGGAGATCGGGAGTTCGGTTTCTGGTCGAGTCAAACCAATGTTATAAAATTGATACTTGTTGCTTCCTATCTTGGCGCTCGGCATTAATAGGATATGGCAAGGACTGGTTAGCTCAGTGTCAGAATAATATGACTGAGTGGGATATTGGGTCATGGTCCAGCAGCCTGATTTCCCAGTGGGGCAGAACTATAAAGTCACCATGAGTGTGCACTGTCATAAGTCGGTACCCGTCCTGATATGACCTTGGATATTGCCAGGACGTAAAACTCCAACAAGCAACCATCACTGTTGGTCTCAGGCAGACTTGATGGGTTGAATGTGGGAGGTCGTGGGAAATATCATGGACCAAGTGAAACCAAAGGACTTACCAAAGGCTAAGACAATTGATACCTGTCACCACATTGCCTGACACTTGACATTACTGGGATATGGCAAGCAGGGATTGGTTGGTTTCGTGTCAAGATAATGTGACCGAATGGGATATCAGGTTGAGTATCGGGAGAACGAGATGTAACTCAGGCGGCAGATTGTCCACCAGTGAAGCTGTTGGTCATCGGATGTATCCTTCTCAGTGGATCCATTTGCAGTTTGGGCTCTTTTCCATTCCAACCAGTGGTCCACAACTGGTTCATCAAAGGATGTGGTAAGTGCTGTCTTGTCTGTGGGAAAGTGCATATACAACTTAAAAGATCCCTTGCTGCTTAGCGGAAAGAATAACCTATGTGGTGGCAGAGTAGGTTTCCTCAAAGAAATGTCTGAATGACCATATATATTGTAGTAGTCTGCACTGACCTCTCAGGCAAGGAGCCGCATAGACAGGTAGGCGTGGGTAGTGTGTTGATATCAGGGAGCCTAGGTGGTGTAATGGTTAGCACACTGGCCCGGAATGCAAAGAGATGTGGGTTCGAGTCCCACTCTAGGCGCAATATTTCCCATTTTCATCACCCCTACGACACTGGTGCCGTGACCAGGATCCTGTACAAGCTATGTGCTGTATGGTTGTTGAACCTACCCTGTGTATGTATGTAAGTGCATTGCCTGTATGTATGTAATTGTAAGCATTAAAAGACTTACAATTCCAGGGGGACGAGTGTAGTAGTATGCACTGACCTCTCAGGCAAGGAGCCGCATAGACAGGTAGGCATGGGTAGTGTGTTGATATCAGGGAGCCTAGGTGGTGTAATGGTTAGCACACTGGCCCGGAATGCAAAGAGATGTGGGTTTGAGTCCCACTCTAGGCACAATATTTCCCATTTTCATCACCCCCACAACAATATGTTTGACATCCAATGGCCGATGATCAAAATCAATGCGCTCTCGAGGTGTCGTTAAATAAAACAAGCCTTAGAAGTTAGAGGCTGAGTGTCCTATTGGGGCAGCACTGTGAAGTCACACGGAAAATGCATGGTCACATGTTGACACCTACTGGATGCGGTGGCCGAATCGGTAGAGTGCAGGCTACCCGTGCGGAAAGTTTGAAGTTGAACAACAATACAAATATTTTTTTAAACTGCTATCAGAAACTTTTTCTATAGGGTTGTCTAGCGGCCCTGTCTTCGAAACTGGGCCGCGGGAGTAACTACAGAGTGCTGATTCTGGTCACCCACACCCTGTCCTAATTAGTAACCATGGTAACCCAGCATGTGTCCCTTCCTCCTAAACCCTTGCTGCTGTCGACTGGATATGAGTGCTGTGCTACCCCCTGGACCGGAGTGATTCGAGGCCGCCCCAACGATTCGTCGTTTTAATTGTTGTAAAGACATCCCCAGCTTCTACAACCGTCCCACCAGAAGATTAATCTTCAACCAAAGATTGAACCGATTTCGGCACAAGTTGAACGTGGATGCAGCGTAGTAGACGAGAGAGTAACGGCGGTAAGGCGTAGTGATAGCGTCATTCAATGAGAGAGGACAACGTAATTATGCTCAGGGAACATTATGTACGTTATTCCATCGCCAGAACTACGTTGCTTTATGTTACCTTACGTTACTTACGTCATGAAATGGTGGCAAAATGGTAAACGTAAGTTGGACGTCCGTTAGGCGTCTGTTTTCCCGACGTTTTCACAACGCGGACTGCACGTTCCCGCCACCTTTAACGTGGGTCAATGTAATGCAACGTAATGCAACGTAGTGCAACGTAGTGACCAGCATTTCATTGGCGTTCGCTGAACGTGTACAGAACGTACGGCGAACGTAAACCCTTACGTTCTAGTTACGTCGAAAGTTTTGAACAGGTTCAAAACTTTGACGCGTGCCGACGTAACACGACGTAACGTGATGTAGCTCGACGTCAGTCTAATGTCATTCTGACGTCATCATAACGTCATCATAACGTAATTCAATGTAGGTCAACGTAATGACGAAACGTGATCACGTCAGGCTTACGTTTGCTCGTTACGTCGTAGTGTGACAGGGGTATAAGGTTACTAACCCCCGGAGAGGTCAGTCAGGCAGGCCCGACCCAACTAGTGCACCACCCGCCCGCCCACCCACTCATGCTGTCCACTGTGTCTGTCATGTACACTGCATCAGTTTTCTGGATTAATGCAGTGTGCTTCCCCACATCCCACCCGAGCAGGGCCAGGAACCTAATTTGGCGCCTGTCGGGTCACAGCTTCTGTATCTCGGAAGACTCACATCACTATTAGCTGAGCTTCGCAACATTATTGTGTATAGATTACAAGAATGACAATTATGTAATTTTATATAAAGGCGCTCGTTTATTAAGACCGGTCCATAAATGTCAATAGTTTTCACAATCCGAAAAATCCCAGGATTAGGTGTTGATCCGCCCCCCTCCTCCTCCCTTAAAGTTAATTCTAACATGACAAAGCCTTAATGAAAATGTGATTAATATTGTAACATGAAAAACAATCTAACTATGGCTTGTACCACTTGCCTCCCTTCCGAACATTGTTTGGATTGGGAAGAACATCGATGTTTATATACCCTCGCTAATCGGTCCTATTAATTAGCCTACTTAGCTAATGTGGTGCGTGTATTTGTATGAACTAAATTATCCTAATTAACCCGATAATTAGATTAGATGGACCTAGGGACCAGAGCAGGAGGTCACCGTACCTCCCAACCAACGTGGTTGCTGTGGTACACCACGTTAGTTCCCAACACGGTTGCTATGGCTATCAGTATCAGTGTATACAATACCGGACCGGGGTCAAGTAGTGTATTGACCGTTATTAAATATTAGACACTGTGTAAATTAGTGTAAATACTAGAGTTCATGCATATCTACATAGGCCTCCCGTGCGGAAGATCGGTAGTTCAATTCGCAGTCGAGTCAAACCAATGACTTCAAAATTTATACTTGTCGCTTCCTAGCCAGGTGCTTGGCATTACTTGGATAGGGCAAGGGCTGGTTGGCTATGTATCAGGATAATGTGACTGAGTGGGATATCATTATCAGGTCATGGTGCTGGCAGCCTGGCCTCTCAGTGGGGCAGCACTATAAAGTCACCATGAGTGTGCACTGTCACAAGTCAGTACCGGTCCTGATATGACTTTAGATGTTGCCAGGACGTAAAACTCCAACAACCAACCAACATGTAGATGATATACAGATGTACAAACACTGAGAGACACACCCTTCAGAGTGGCAGTGACAGACAGACAGATAGCTTCAGTTGTTGTCCTTTTGCTGCTCCTGACAGGTGGTTACCAGCTAGTTGTCGATCAATATTAATATCCATTAGCTGAGTGTGTATCTATGACCTCTGGCAGAACTGGAAGTAGTCGCACTGGGGCAGGGAGTCACGTGACAAGGTGTAGATGAGGAATCAGCAGCGGAGCGCGCGTATGTATTGTGTGCGGGGGGGGGGGGGTGGTTAGCATCGTATGCCACTTCATTTTTGTGGATTGATAGAGTACGCTATTGAAGTTGTTTACGCCAATGAAATCATAACCTTTTCAAAACCCAAAACACTCATTTAGATGTGATCCCACACATCCAATTTAATAGAACTTATCACTGCTTAAGCCTGTGGCATCCTGTATATTTTGACTGCCAAGTCTAAATTAATTTGGGATGTTTTCATTATAAATATAGCCAAATTTAACCCTTTAAAACAGAAGTTACTTTAAAGTAACTTCTGGTAGTGTCACAATGGTTATTGTATGGGCGATCGTTTGGGACCCAAATAAAGCGATCGATATAGGGGAGTGGTCGGTTAGAGAGGTTTTGCTGTATATAGAGACTATGCTATGTAACGTGCTTTATTATATTTAAAATATTGTGTTATGCGGAATTGTAATTACTTTAGAGGTGGTGGGTGTAGGATATTAGATGATTGTGGTGAGTCCTAATTGTCGATGCAGTCTGATAAGCGGAACCTTTAGTAAACCGGGTCCTTCCTCGGCCAGGTGGGGTGAGGGTGAACGCGTGGAATATGGTGCAGGTGAGTGTTAGGGGGGGGGGGGGAAGAGGCGGTACCAGGTGATATGTGACCTCGTTTATGACGTTGGTGGGAGGGGGGTGTGGCTGCGTAGGAGGGACCCGGCCTACGCCATGCAAATCATGACCAAATAGGGGATAGAAGGGGGGTGCGGGGGGGGGGGGGGGGGCGCCGGCCACCAGCGAATGGGAGGGTCGGCTAGGGGACCAGGCTAGACTCAACTATTCTCCGAGCGCGGGGTGGGGGTGGGAGGAGGGGGGGGGGGTGCGGGTACCCACACATGTGCGCGCACACGCGCGCACACACTCACTCACTAGTACGCGCACGCGCACATACACAGGGCACGCTGCACTTCCTGTGGGACACTTGTAGCAAGCACTGCGACTGTCGTTGTATGTAGGTTGCCGGCGTTTGTCTGTGTGTGGATACATATATACGCATCGGATCAGGTAGGTGCTGAAGTCGCCACACACATGTGTGGTGTCTCCTGAGACTGGCCATGTGACCCGGTGTGCGTGCGCACCCAGGCGCAATGCCCACGGGGTGAGGTTGTTATGGGGAACACACTCTTGAGCCCCGTTCACACACGGGAGTTAAGTCGCCTCAACTAGTTCGCCTTGTCTAGTTCGGCTCACATTGGCCTTGTGGACGCGACGCTGAAGCGGATTAAGGCTGAGTCGATGCATCTAGTTCACCTCAAGTAAACCACGTCACGAGGTAGTCTAGGTGAAGCGAACTAGCTTAAGTCGGCCCAACTTCCTTGTGTGGACGGTAGCGGATTAGTTGAGGCGGCCTAAGCTCATGACACGCATGCGCAGTCGAGACCTGAGTTTGTTGATTTTCCGGTCGATCAAAAGCGCATATTATATAATTTGGTCTATGAACCGGCTAGAGGTGCACAGATATTTTTTTCATGATTTATTTTAAGGTTTTCACTGCCCAGCAGAAGTTTTGACCGTTCCAAACCAATACAATTCAGTCCATACATATCTAGGTCGAACCCACACTCTCTCATGGTGACGTTGATGAACCGAAACTGGTGCTGGTTAGTATGGACTTGCTCATGCGCAGATATCGATTTCCGGCTTAAACCGCCCCAAGTACTGCATGTGTGGACACGACAGACTTTCCGCCTAGTTTGTCTCATCTAGTTCTCCTTATCTAGTTCGGCCTAAAGTTGTGCTGTGTGAACAGGGCTTTGGTCAAACTAGGCACTTGCTTTTGTGTGTGTGTGTGTGTAAAAATTTGATTCATATGTACATATTATTTTGTCAGCACTTGTCATCCAGCAGCCGTTGAGACGATCACGTTTGGTTTTGTACAGGGTGATGTGGGAGTGGAACCTTGAACTTTGAAGGCTTGTTGATTTGCTTGTTGACTCTGAAACAATACAAGTCAGTGTCAAGTGGGGAACAGTCCATGCTGTATAGTGGACAGCAGGTGAGGGCGCATTGGATTGGATTGGATTGGATTGGATTGTAGAAGTATAACACCAAGTCACTGCCTGGATCTCGGAGTTGGAGTGACTTGTAATTTATGACTTATAAATAATGAAGGGAGGCTGTCAGACTCATACTCCCCAATATTGAATGTAATATTGCAAATTTTTATGCGACGTGGGACATGTGTGTGTGTGTGGGTTTGTGCAAACTCCTCTCCCTTTTCTTGGACTCTTTTAATTAGTTGGGGTGATGATTAAAGTCGTTAATTAATTTAAGATAAAACTGAGTGAAAACAAGAATCCACTTGGTAATGAAGGAAGCTGAACACACCAGACAATCAGACAGTCACAATGCCCAGCACTGATGTGACTGGACAGAAGACCGACATCATATTCACTGACTTAATAGTATCTAAGTATGCACTATCTTTACCAACGTAACCAACATATATTGGTGAAGCAGATTCAAGTATGCCAAATTTGATTTGGTTATTCATTTGATAATTGGTTGGTTTGGATAACTTTGTAAAATTTTGCATTTTTCTTCTTTTCTTTAAGAGGACACAATTATGCTTTGGTTATTGGAAGGATTTAGGTTCACTTTTGATATTTCAATCGGGATGGGCGTGGGTGGGATGTGGGGGGGGGGGGTGGTATCCGATGACCTGATTGATACCAGAGGTGGAGGCTGAGGACAGCAGGTCATCCCAGACTGTTGTTGACAGGCCGGGAACAAGCCAGGTGGTATAGTAGAGGGGGGAGGGGGCGAGGCCTTTCTACTTTTCACAACTTACAATGCATTTTCTATCTTTTCTTTTCACGCCTGTTGCTAAATGTCGTCCGCTGTCACTGCACTGATAGCAGGCGACATTTAGATCTCACTTACTACGCATTTCCCATGCCAACTGTGTTGGTTCAGTGGAAATGGAAAGGGTTTCAGTGAATTTGATTGGCAGCCAGTCATCTCACCGCCAGCAGACGACAATGCGAAAGCGCGGGCTATGCCGCGCCCAGACCACACACACTCCGCAAAACCCTGCATGCGCATTGCGCAGTGAACAAAGTTATCGGCAAAGTTATTATCAGTCATTAGTTGGGTGAATCATTGTATAATTCCCACATCAGCTGTGAATGTTATTCTTGCCTAGAAAGGAAGCTTTTCGAAATTCTCGTCTCCACGAACACACGAGACAGACGACACTTTGTGTTGCTGCTAACTACACCCGCACCATCCAGTTTGCTAATCCAAGTGTAAAAGAAAATGTGAGGATCACTTGCTAAACGTTAACTACGCTATTTTCATTTGCATAATGGATTATGTAGCTCATTATTATTATTGTTATTATTATTATTATTATTTTTGAAGCACATATTCTTACTATTTAAATGATTACTGGAGATTATTGAAAGGTATGAATAAAATGTGTATGGTTAAATTGTGTAGCATATTATTGAAGTACATAATTTGATATGCTTAAATTATTGCATAGCATTTTATTGAAAGGTATAAATAAATATTTGTATGGTTAAATTTTGTAGCACATATTATTGAAGTACATGCTTTTATAATTATATACTTAAATTAGTACATAGTATATTGAAATGTACAATTAAATATGTGTGCGGTTACATTTCATAGCACACGGGCAGGAGACCTGGTGCCAACGCTGGCCCGGGGGTTGGGAAGGGACATCGTCTTTCGGTTTGTTTGTTTATTGTCTGCCGTGCAACTCCATGTATTACATAACACGGTACTGATGCAAAACTCCGCTGTTACATAACATACCAGGGGTGAAAGTTCTCCGAGATTTCGTAGAATTCCACTTTTCTTTCCTTTAAAAGAAAAAAAATCTCTGAATAAGTACCACAACAATCCAGAAATGTATTATTTTATTTTGGGGAGTGGGGGCTATGAAGGGCTGTCGTTCAGTGGTGGTCAGTCAGCTGGTAGGCGGTCGGACACAGTCGCTCTACAGTTCAAGGGATGGATTACTGCGGAAAAGCGGAAAGTCTCCCATAGGCTTAGCACTGGCGGGTAATCATGGGAAATTACTGATAGTCAACTTTCATACGGTGTTATCCAAGCACTGTCCTAGCTCCATTCCTCTGTCCAGACAGTACATATTAATAGACTATCCCCGAAGGGCGTTCTGCTGTTATTGTCGTGACCCTATTATCGCCCACCTAGCTATCGATTTTCGCTTTTCTTTTTTCTTTTTCTTTCTCCGAGACTACTTTCATTTCTGATATATTCGGGTGGCATTTGGCGCCCCATAGAGTAGATTATACTTGGCAGTGACTCACTAGGGTGAACCGGGCCCGCATCACAATAGACACAAAGAAGGGGAAGTGTGTGTGTGTGTGTGTTTGAGAGAGAGACAGAGAGTGAGTGTGTGCGTGTGTGGGTGTGTTCGTTTGTGAGTGTGTGTTTGTGTGAGTGTGTTTGTGTTGGGAGGGGGGGGGGGCTTTCAGACATCAGTATTCGCTATGTGGGCCTGCCAAGCCATATCCTTAACCCTCATTTATATAATGAGTTAGTGAATGCACTTAATTACCCGAGTGAATGTTCGCGCATGCGTGAGGATGAAGTAGTTACTAGACAGGGCGATGGAATATATTTGACGAAAAGGCACCTTTAAACATTTTTTTTTTTTAAAGCAAAAAAAAAAGCCAAAAAAAAAAGCGAAGACATGTATTCGCTTTTTTCTTCTTTTTTTTTTGAAGTGCAAATATGTTAAAATTAATTTTTGCCAAGCATGCCAAACCTCTGACACCATAGGCCTCTGCAGTAACAGGTTTTTATTAAAATGAATCCGCATTCCCTGCTATGGGGCAACACATGTTTAATGACTGCATCAGTATCTAAGTTAGATATGTAGAATCAAATGTAGATAATTGTTTTGGTTTTGAAAATGTTGATGCTTCATCGGACTATGCAGCTTTAATATATACATCTTCAAAGATGCCAGAAACTCACAACTGTCGCACGGTGCAATTTTAAGCATATCCAAGACTTGTGTGGTAAAAGTAATCTCGGTTTCAGTTCTGGTGAGTAGGGGTGCTGTGGGTGTGGGTGTGAGTGTGAGTGTGGGTGTGGGTGTGCTCTCATAGAACATAATCACATATAGGGTAATTGCATGTACACACTCTTCTAACCAGACGGGATGGCCGAATGATTTAGAGCGTCCGTCTGCCGTGTTGGTAGACCATGGGATCGTGGGTTCAAACCCTTGTCGAGTCAAACCAATGACTTAAAAATTGGTACTTGTCGCTTCCTAGCCAGGCGCACAACATTATTAGGATAAGGCAAGGACTGGTTGGCTCAGTGTCAGGATAATGTGACTGAGTGGGATATCAGGTCATGATGCTGGCAGCCTGGTCTCCCAGTGGGTCAGCACTATACAGTTGCCATGATTGCGCACTGTCACAAGTCGGTACCTGTCAGGATATGACCTTAGATGTTGCTAGGACGTAAAACAACAAACAAAACTCTAACCAGACGCGGTGGCCGAATCATTAAGACTAAGAGCGCAGGGTCGGAGGTTCGAATCCTGGTCAAATCAAACCAATGACGTACAAAATTAATACTTGTCACTACCTAGCATGACGCTTGGCTTTACTGGGATCTTGGGCAAGGACTGGTTAGCTCAGTGTCAGGATAATATGACTGAGTGGGAAATTGAGTAATGGTGCCGGCGGCTCTCTCTCAGAAGGGGAGCACTATAAAGCCGCCATGAGTACACGCTGTCACAAGTCAGTGCCCATCCTGATGTGACCTTAGATCGTGCCAGGATGTAAAACCCCAAACAGACACTGGTAATACTTCGGAGGAGTTTTTATTGAACATCATTTTATTGCCCCCCCCCCCCCCACTAAATAACCCTCATGCCCATACCTCACCCCCATCAACCTCTACCCGCTAGCCTCAAATCGCCGACACTCTATTGTGTTTAATGGGCGGGGGTGGGGTGGAAGAGGGGGGGGGGGGGTCGGGAAGCAGCTGCTAGACTGAACTGACTGAGGTCAGTAGGGTAATATTAAAATACAATGAGCAATTATCTGTTCGTTAACCGATGCTTCTCTAGTCTACGACTTTGACATGCTGCCTTCTTTTTAAGTTGTTTTTAAATGTATGTTTTGTTGTTAAAAAAAAATATATATATGAGATTGATGTTTGAGTTAGCAGCGTTCGAAATGAGACCTTGTCCACTTGTCCGGGACAAGTGAAAATTTAGATGCACTGTGAAAATCACACCAGACTTGTCCTGTGGACAAGTGACACATTTTGCTTATTTCTATCACTGGTTAGTGCTTAAAGTTGCATAATCCGATGGTTTTTGAGTTTCTGACAATTTTTAAGGATAAATATGTTAGGTTGGTCATTTTTATGTAGATTATTTTAATTTCAAGTATCTTTCATCTTAAAAGGTTAATTTAGGATATATTTGAAGTGAAAACATGAAACATTAATTTGGCATGTATACCACGATGCGGGACAATTGGGCTTTGTTTAACCGTTTTTGAGTGTCTTGTTTCTCTTATTGTTTCTTTTGCTTTTGTTTTGAAAGATTTGAGTCTTTCTAATAAACGTAGATTGGTGTACCATATCTAATTGGTATATTTTGTGAGGAGATCTATCTTACAATAGACAATAATCAATAGAAAACTATTTTGAAAATGATAACCCTCCCAGCTATCTTCTTCCTATGGCACCGGACATTACTGAGACTCGGCTCTTTAACACCATGCGTAAAATATGTAGTTTCACGCATTTCTTTCCCGAGTCATCGAGATCACTGACCTGAGGTCATATGTAGTTTCACATGTTTCTAACCTGAGTTCCCGAGTCATCGAGAGCACTGACCTGGTGGCCCACCTCAGGTCAGGATCTCGATGACTCAGGTTAGAAATGCGTGAAACTGCATATTTTACACACGGCGCAAAGAGCCGAGTCTCAGTAATTCATTAAAGGAAAATATACAAGATTGTAATTAATGTGCATTATAGGATGGAAAACAAATAGAAATGACCCTAGACAAATTTCTGTTTTTTTTTGTTTTTTTTCGTCCTAGCAACATCTAAGGTCATATCAGGACGGGGAATATCTCAAATTAAATCGGCTCAATTTTCTACGAGTGACACGCCAACAATCTTATCCATAAGCCACTACCCACCATATAGGATTTCCCATTTCGAGTCGTCTTGTGTTGCTAGGACGTAAAACACTAATCAATGATTACGACACGGTGCAAACAAGTGCGTGGCATTGTTTTAATGATGTTACTTCGCACAATCGAATTATCCAGGATTATCCGTTGGCTAAAGTTACACAGTTCGATAGTTTTACTTTTCTGCTTAAATTTTTTTTTATGTAGATATTAGGTTGCTTGTTATAACCACCTTTATTTTAAAGGGCTTAGTTTGTTGATATTTGAAATGAAAGGGCGCGGTGGCTGAATCAATAGATTGCGGGCCTCGCATGCGGAAGGTCGGGAGTTTGGTTCCCGGTCGAGTCAAATCAATGACTTATAAAATTGATGCTTGTCACTACCTAGCCTGGCGCTTGGTATTAATAGGACAGGGCAAGGACTAGTTTGCTCAGTGTCAGGATAATGTGACTGAGTGGGATATCAGGTCATGGTGCCAGCAGCCTGGTCTCCCAGTGAGGCAGCACTATATAGTCGCCATGATTGCACACTGTCCCAAGTCGGTACCCGTCCTGATATGACCATAGATTTTAAGCAGGTCGTAAAACTCCATCAATCAACCAACATTCAAAACGATGTCCGTTAGAAGTACTGATGGGTGTCATTCCTGATTTCATTTTCACCGCTTTGATTTTCAACTGAAAATGTTGGCATCGTGCAGCCTTGCACACTATGGAGTAGCGCCTGTAGAGTCGGTTGAGGAACATCCTCTTGTATGGCTGTACAGACCAATCCTCGATTTGCACAATCTGTTGCAGCCCTGGCATGTGAAGCAATATGCCATGAAAATAAATGATTGATCAAATAGGAGACGCGGCAGGAAGCCGGAAGTGACGTATTGTGCACCCTAAAGTGCTGCATGGACCGACATGCTAAATTCTAACCCACACATTGCCCCCGAGAAGCTGCACTCTGTAGGGTTGGAGGGCCAGGAAACAAAGATGTCTCCCGCCAGAGGTATCACTATCTCTGGGGACCAGATGGGATGGCCGAATGAGTTAGAGCGTCCGTCTCCCGTGCTGGTAGATCGTGGGGTCGTGGGTTCGAACCCTGGTCGAGTCAAACCAATGACTTAAAAATTTATACTTGTTGCTTCCTAGCCAGGCGCTCGGCATTATTAGGATTGGGAAAGGACTGGTGTGCTCAGTGTCAGGATATTGTGACTGAGTGGGATACCAGGTCATGGTGCCGGTGCCCTGGTTTCCCAGTGGGACATCACTATAAAGTCACCATGAGTGTGCACTGTCACAAGTCGGTACCCGTCCTTATATGACCTTAAATGTTGCCAGGATGTAAAACAACAAACAAACTATCTCTGGGAGGAGGTGGGAGGGAGGGGGCAGCCGGGACTGGGGGGTGGGGGGGGGGGGGCTACACCAGTCACACGCCCAGAACACGCTAAGGGCACTTGGACAGGTTGGTGGGGTCACTGGTTCGGGCCGCTGCGTCTCGACACAGATCTTTAGCCATTTATTTCTTGCCTGAATAAATGACGCCGTAAATAGTTAAGCCCTCGGCACATTTGGAGAAGACCCTTTTCCCCTTCTTTATTAACGAACATTCAAAACAAGTATCTAGATTATATTCTACATATCTAACTTAGACACTGGTGCATGGAGTAAACAGCTGTTGCCACATCGAAGGGAATACTGAGGCAATTTAATAGAAACGGTTTCTGCAGAACCCAATGGTGTCAGTTTTTGTGTACTTGCCGAAATTATTTTGGTATATTTGCACTTCAAGTATCTCAAAAGTTAGCCTCTAAGATAAAGGTTACTTCAAACTAAGGTAAAGGAGATTATAATGATCAATCTACTGTCGTGGGGGTGATGAAAATGGGAAATATTGTGCCTAGAGCGGGACTCGAACCCACATCTCTTTGCATTCCGGGCCAGTGTGCTAACCATTACACCACCTAGGCTCCCTGATATCAACACACTCCCCACGCCTACCTGTCTATGTGGTTACTTGCCTGAGAGGTCAGTGCAGATCACTACACTACTAATACTATATTTATCTCAGAAATGTGACAGAAACTCAAAACGATCAGACTATGCAACGTTAAGAAATGTCAAGGTTTCTTTCGCGTCTTTTTTTGGTCGATCTCGTCTGTATAAGAAGAATACTTGGCAAGCTCAGTTGGTTTAAATGGAAACTGTTGACGACCGACCATCGACCTTTGTCATGTGTTATTTTACAATTGGTGACTGGACTTTGTTAAAGTTGCATAGTCCTATGATTTTGGCTTTCTGTTATATCGTAAGAAAATATAGTTGGTTGATAGTTGTAATCTACCTTGCTTTAGTTGGACGTAACTTTGATCTAAAATGACTGTATTTGGAGATATTTGAACAGTAAACGTGCAAAATTAATTTTGGTGTGCTTGTCAAAACTCTTGACAGCAGTGATAACGATTGTTTGAGTTGCCCCGAGTATACATCTTCTACTCGGTGCTGCTCCCCATTTTTGAATGAACCGCAGTGGCTGGTGCTGTACATTATACAGCAGGAGCCACTCCCTTAATTCTACAGGATTGGTGCTGTGACTAATACAGCACTGACCAAACTTAGATTGTTTAGAATGTCAATTCCAATAGTAAGATGGCCGGAAGACCAGTGCTTCGGCGCTGACAAATGTCATATTCAGATGAATAAATACTTTACCAAAAAAAAGGTGGTATGGTCATCTTTCCCTTTCATCACCTCTGGCCAAAACCATATTGAAAGGCACAGTGAAATGGGGAAGAAAAGAAAGGTGGACAATGGAAGCGGTGGGAAGACAACATCAGGGAATGGACAGGCCTGGAGTTTGGCAAGTCCCGGAGGGCAGTGGAGAACAGGGTAAATGGACAAAACTGGTTGCAAAGTCATCTGTTGTGCCCCAATGACCCTCGTGGTTAACGGATTGATGATGATGATGAATTGGTGCAAGATTGGAATTGAATCATGCTGTCAAATTGGGGTGGCTGCTGGAAGTTAATTGTCTCCAGCAGTATAAGCTTATTGTACATGCTTCTATCACAGTACATCAATTTTAATATCCCCCCACCGTCCCACACAGACACTTATTTTCTATGTTTGTAATCAACCTTTTCCACAGAGCTGCTACCCATACTATTAATTCTTGCCACAGCCATTAGAGTGGAGGTTGGTGATGGAATTCCTCTATTTGTGAGACATTTTCCATAGAGCGTGCTGCACAGTGAGCTGCTACCCAAAGTAGTCCTTCTACTATCAGTATCACCCGTCCTGATGTGACCTTAGATGTTGCTAGGATGTAAAACAACAACAAACAAACAAACTATCAGTATCATCAGAGGGCGATTTGGTAGTGGAACTCATCTATTAACTCACTATTTGGTGTTTTTTTAGTAAATTCTGAAATAACAAAAGGACGAGGCTATTTGCAGAGCTGCTTTGCTCTGTGAATTAGCGGAAGATTGATTATTATTTGCAGAGCTGCTTTGCTCTGAGAAATCGATCGCATAACCAGGATTTGTTGTACTACTTATATATATAGCAAAACCCTCCATGGAAAATTAATATATGAGTAGCCTAAATTACGAATGCTATGTTTGAGAAAAACTAATGCACAAGTTAGTTAATTAAATGTGAATTGTAAAGTCTCCTAGGTATGTAATGAACATGGAATGTGTCACATTTGTAGAAGTGTTGAACTTTGTAATGTGAGTAACAACAGCATAGCAGGAGTGATGATCCAAATGATGCCATTTTATCATGTAATGTTTATTTACCATTCCGAATGATGTCATTTTTTTATGTAAAGCTTATTTACCATTCCAAATTATTTTCAAATAACTGTCAATAAAATAATGACTAGAAATTGCATAAATTTATATAAATTATGTGATAGTTCTGTTAATCTGGCATTTTATATACGTCACCTATGAAATGTTATACATTGAATTTCAGTTTTATTTGGCTTAATGGTGATATATGTCCTCAGAAACGGCATGGTTATGGCTTTGTCTTGATGACTAGCTTTGATATTGTTGCAGCTCTGCGAATTACAGTGTTGGTGGCAAATAGCCAGTGCGATAACAAAAAACCCGTATCTGTGTATATGTGGTATTGTATAATAAATAGAAAAACACACACAAACACACAAACACACACACACACACACACACACACACACACACACTTGTATGTGTGTGGTATTTTATTAAGCGCACGGGTGTGTGAGTGGGTCGGTTGGCTGGTGGATGGGGGGGGGGTAGGTCTGGGCCACGTTCATGGTCCGTCTGCGAGATGCTTTTTGGCTTATTTCCGTTCAGGGTGTTTCTCCGAGACGTCTCCCTTTTCAGATAGGAGACAAAAAGCACCTCGAAAATGGCCACCGTATTCAGTGGTTTCAGCCAATCACAGCGCAGCTTTTCCATTGCAAATGGCCACCACCTATGGAGGCGGCCATTTTCGAGGCGACAAACTGCTTTTGCCATACAGACTAGCCTGACGTCAGGGATTTCCTCCGAGACGTCTTGGAGGCACACCCTGAACGCGGCCCTGGTATTGTGCTTTGTCCGGTTGGAGTTGAACAGACACAGGGTCCTCCTTCACATCTGACACGTGGTTATTGTTGACGTTGTTGTTCTTACCTCAGGGCGTGGAGGCAGATGGGATGGCTGTGTACTTTTTGTATTAATGGGCTGCAGGAGAAGCGCGTTCTTGTTTGGGCCGGTCGTGTTTGTGTGCAGTCTCCAAGGTAACACTGTCTGCCGAGGCCATGTTGTGGTTTGCTGTGTTATAATGGTTTTATTTTCACCATGATGGCTGTAGGTGGGTTGGTTGGGGATGATGAGAATGTGGGAGGGAGGGGGTAGTATTTGGGAGGGGTGGTAGTATGGGGGTGGTAGGGGGAGGGGCGGTATGGGGGAGGGAGGGGGTGGTTAGGGGTAGGGAGGGGCGGTATGGGTGTTGTTGGTTGCTGGGGGCGGGGATGGGGGGGGGTTGTTTTGGGTGAGTTTTCAGTGGCATTGGTGCGCTGAAGGCTTAAAATCTGCAGCACTGTATGGGCACCGCTGAAAGCGGTCCCATGTGGCCGGGAGTTGCCTTCCGATGGGTCGTGGTCAGAGAAATTGGGGATGGGGGGAGGGAGGAAAAAGGCAGCCTAAGAGCCCAACCACAGTCCTCTGAGAGGGCCGGGGGAGGCTGGGTGGTTGGTGTAGTTTTACGCCCAAGTAAGACCCTAGGCCATACCAGGACGTGCACCAACTTGTGACAGCGCACACTCATGGTGACTTCATAGTGCTGCCCCACTGGGAAATCAGGCCGCTAGCACCGTGACCTGATGTCCCACACAGTCACATTATCCTGAAACTGTGCGCCCAGTCCCTGTCCTGACCTCGTAACGGCAAGCGCCGAGCAGCAACAGGTACCTATTTTATAAGTCATTGGTTTGACTCAACCAGGATCCAAACTTCAGTCCCTCCAGATTCACCGGTATGCACAGTAAGTCCGGCCAAGACCAGAGGAAGAAGTGAAGTGAGGATGGGATTAGTTAGGCAGAGGGTGGGGGTTACCTGTTAGTTGTTAGTGAAAATTAGTGGTTAGTTGGTAGGGGTGTCAAGTCAGGTGTGTATGTGGGGGGTGGGGGGGGGGGGTCTCACACCTGCTGAGCTCATACAGCACCCCCAACCGGGCGCGGTGGCCGAATTGGTAGAGCGCAGGCCTCCCGTGCGGGAGATTGCGAGTTCAATTCCTGGTCGAGTCAGACCAATGACTTACAACATTAATACTTGTCACTTCCTAGCCTAGCACTCGGCATTGATAGGATAGGCCAAGGACTGGTTATCTCAGTGTGAGGATACTGTGACTGGGTATGATATCGGGTCATGGTGTTGGCGACCTGATTTCCCAGTGGTTCAGCACTATAAATTAAGTATAAAGTCACAAGGAGTGCGCACTGTCACAAGTCGGTACCCGTCCTGATATGACCTTACATTTTGCCAGGACATAAAACCCCAACAACCAAGCCACCGGTAGGTGGGTTTGATGGTTGGGGACAAGAATGGGGGAGGGAGAGGGGGTGGTATGAGGGAGGGGCCGATATAGGAGGGGAGGGGGCGGTATGAGGTGTGGGTGGTTGGTGAGTGGGTGCTATCTCATAACTGCTGAGCTCATACAGCACCCTCAGGCGGGTGTGTGTGTGTGTGGTGAGGGGGTGTTATCTTGGTGGCGACCGGTGTGGGAGACCTGCATGGGTATAGTAGTTGGGGGGGGGGGGGGTGAAGGCTGCGCATGGGCGACCTCACCTAATGTGCCCCAGGCCGGTCACGTGGTATTGATGACGGGGGGGGGGGGGGGGGGCTATATTGCTGTTTTAGGGTTGAACTTCTAGGGTTAGACGAACCAGAGGCCGAGTGGTGTATGTATGGTGATGGTGGTGGTGTAGGGGTGCGTGAGAGCGGTGGTGGTGTGTGAGGGGGCGTCTGTGAGTTGTGGGAATATGGGGTGTTGTATTGGAGGTTGAAGTCACATACACGTTAGTGGACATAGTTGAACGTATTGGAGGCTAACATAGTCGAACGTAGTTGAATGTAGTTGAACGTAGTTGAATGTACCGGAGAAGTATGGATGCCGGTACGTTCAACTAGGTCCAACTACGTTAGCCTCCACTACGTTCAACTATGTCCACTAACGTGTATGTTCAGCGGGGCTCACCTCATCTCACCCCTTACGTTTGGCGGGTGGGAGGTGGGGGGGGGGGGCAGGGTCACAGTCACTCACCCTGGACCGATCCCCCACAGTGACACCTTGCTACATTTACATCACGCTCCGTCCTCTGTTCTGTTCACGCTAAGTGCGTCAGTTCTCAGTCAGGCCGGGCTGGCCCTTCAAGGCTGGTTCCCAGCTGCCAGCTTGTGAGTGAGTGTGTGAGTGAGTGAGTGAGTGAGTGAGTGAGTGAGTGAGTGAGTGAGTGAGTGAGTGAGTGAGTGAGTGAGTGAGTGTGTGTGTGTGTGTGAGTGAGTGTGCGTGTGAGAGGGGGTACCTATTGCTGGTATTGATAAAGATGGATATGATTGTTTCATGAGGTAGGCGCCAGGCTTACTGAGGGCGACATCGTTGAACTGATCCTACTAGATTGTGTGTTTGTTTGTTGTTTTACGTACTAGCAACATCTAAGGTCATATCAGGACGGGTACTGACATGTGACAGTACGCACTCATGGTGACGTTATAGTGCTGCCCCACTGGAAGACCAGGCTGCCAGCACCATGACCTGATATCCCACTCAGTCACATTATCCTGACACTGAGCCAACCAGTCCTTGCCCTATCCTAATAATCCCGAACGCCAGGCTAGGAAGCGACAAGTATCAATTTTTAAGTCATTGGTTTGACTCGACCAGGGTTCGAACCCACGATCTAACAACACGGAAGACGGAAGCTCTAAGTCATTCGGCCATCCAGTCTGGTCTCTCCTACTGGATAAAAACGTGTGTGAATTAGTTTCACCGCCCATCCACCGTTATGATCAGCCCACTCCCTGATTCTGTATTTAATTATTGAAAGTGCCGTCATATAGGTTCTGGGTGTGTGTAGGGGGGTACCTATTTCTGGTGTTGATAAACATGAATATGATTGTTTCATGAGGTAGGCGTCAGGCTTACATAGCAGGACATAGAGTTGAACTGATCCTACTGGATAAAAACGTGTGTGAATTAGTTTCACCGCCCATCCACCGTTATGATCAGCCCACTCCCTGATTCTGTATTTAATTATTGAAAGTGCCGTCATATAGGTTCTGGGTGTGTGTAGGGGGGTACCTATTTCTGGTGTTGATAAGCATGAATATGGTTGTTTCATGAGGTAGGCATCAGGCTTACATAGCAGGACATAGAGTTGAACTGATCCTACTGGATAAAAACGTGTGTGAATTAGTTTCACCGCCCATCCACCGTTATTTTATTTTATTTTTTATTTTTTTATTGACGAGGTATTTACTCTGCCCATAACGTATAAGCTCCTGTCAGGGTGCTTGTTTTCAACGCTGGACAGCTGTGGCGCTGTCTTGATCTGTTCCTTTGCCCAGGAGTGTTTACCTGTGTCTGCTCGGGTCAGCCTTCTGCAATTTTGGTTGTTAGTAATAGCCTTATGTTAGTTTTTTTGTAATTTTCCAGTTTTTTTTTGTCTAGTCTGAGTAATGATACCTTAGCCTACTATGTACATCTACTTGGGTGACATGCAGGCTTGCGGGAGAGGATCCCGTTCCATTCAGATTTATTTTATTTTATTTGTTACAGCATCTTTATGATCAGCCTACTTCCCTGATTCTGTATTTAATTATTGAAAGTGCCGTCATATAGGTCACCACAATAAGACCAGCGTCTCCCACGCACTCACATACACACACACTCGGACACTGACCTCACACACATGCACTCATGCATCACACATACTGACGCTCACGTGCAAGCACTCACTCACTTACGCACTTTCTCACTCATTCACTCACTCACTCATCCAGTCACTCACTCATTCAGTCACTCACTCATCCATTCACTCACTCATCCACTCACTCACTCATCCACTCACTCATTCAGTCACTCACTCATCCATTCACTCACTCATCCATTCACTCATTCAGTCACTAAGTCATCCACTCACTCACTCATCCATTCACTCACTCATCCACTCACTCATCCACTCACTCACTCATCCACTCATTCAGTCACTCACTCATCCATTCACTCACTCATCCATTCACTCATTCAGTCACTAAGTCATCCACTCACTCACTCATCCATTCACTCACTCATCCATTCACTCACTCATCCATTCCCTCACTCATCCACTCACTCACTCATCCACTCACTCATTCAGTCACTCATTCAGTCACCCACTCATCCACTCACTCATCCACTCACTCATTCATTCACTCACTCATCCATTCACTCACTCACTCAGTCACTCACTTATCCCTCACTCACTCATCCACTCACTCACTCCTCATCCACTCACTCACTTCTCATCCACTCACTCACTTCTCATCCACTCACTCACTCCTCATCCATTCACTCACTCATCCATTCACTCACTCATTCAGTCACTCACTTATCCACTCGCTCACTCATCCACTCACTCCTCATCCACTCACTCACTTCTCATCCACTCACTCACTTCTCATCCACTCACTCACTTCTCATCCACTCACTCACTTCTCATCCACTCACTCACTTCTCATCCACTCACTCACTCATCCATTCACTCATCCATTCACTCACTCATCCATTCACTCACTCATCCATTCACTCCTCATCCATTCACTCACTCATCCATTCACTCCTCATCCACTCACTCATCCATTCACTCCTCATCCATTCACTCACTCATCCATTCACTCACTCATCCATTCACTCACTCATCCATTCACTCACTCACTCATCCACTCACTCATCCACTCACTCACGCATCCATTCACTTACTCATCCACTCACTCACGCTCACACAATGCATTCAAATGAATTCATATTCACATAGTTTATTTTGAAATAATGCAATACATGGACAGGAAATAAACAACCCAAACCACAGTAACATTGATAGCAACAATACTAACATGACAATAACATCAATGACAATAACATCAACGACAATATCAACGGCAATAATAACATCAGCAATAACACCAAGCACAATAACACCAAGCACAATAATACCAAGCACAATAACACCAAGCACAATAACACCAATGGCAATAACATTAACACCAACGTCAATAACACCAATGGCAATAACGCCAACAGCAATAACACCAATGGTAATAACTAATGCAATAACACCAACGGCAATAACGCCAACGGCAATAACGCCAACGGCAATAACGCCAACGGCCATAACACCAATGGCAATAACACCAACGCAATAACACCAACTGCGATAGCACAAACGACGGTAACACCAACGACAATAACACCCAAGACAATAACACCCAAGACAATAACACCCAAGACAATAACACCCAAGACAATAACACCAACGACAATAACACCAACGACTATAACACCCGACGATAACACCAACGGCGATAACACCAATGGCGATAACAATAGTTTAATTGTAAATTACAGATAAATAAGTCTAGCTTATTTACATGCTGGGGGCGGGTCGTTAAACAAACAAACAAACAAACAAACAAACAAACAAACACCGATCACGAGTAATGAGTCACGCGTGCTTTCTCTGGCTGGCGCTGGCCTCCAATTGCTCTGACCTTTGACCTCTAAGCCTGACACGGTCATGGATCGTTGCTGGTTGGCCAGTGGTCGACACCGGTTGCTAGGTAGGACGACGTTCTGAACTTAACTGGAGTGGTTGGTTGTTGGAGTTTTACATCCTGGCAACATCTAAGGTCATATCAGTAACGTGCTAGAGTGAGTGGGTGGGGTGTGGGTGACTAAACCCACAGAAGTACAATACTTATGAGGCGCTTTCCCCATTTAAAAATAACAGGATGTATAATTTATTTTGCGGATATAAATAGGCGGAGGGGTAGCCCGATTATAATTACTAATTATTATTAATTATTATTATTATTAATTATTCCGCTCGCTGTATTATGTCCAATCGTTAACTTGCGTGGATTTTCCGCGCCATCTCCGGCCAATTCTGGCTCGGTCTCACTCTCCCTCTCTCATTCTCAACCTTTCCCTACCCCTCCCCTTCTCCCACCCTCCCCGCCCTACTCCCCCCCCCCCCCCCCCCCTTACCAATGACGTTGTCCGCCTGGCACGTCGCTGCCCTATCAGGGGTGCCGCCACCTGTTACATACGAACAACGCCCCGCTATGAATGAGGTCACAAGGTCAGAATCCACACTGAGGTGACCCGGTGACCCCATTCCACGTGAGGGCAGGCTTCAGAGGTTCGTCGTTCCACGCGAGACGTGGGTGTACCCTCCAGGGCCCGTATGCATGGGCCGCTGCTACGCGTAGCCGGAGCTACACGCTATATCGCGGATAGCTATCCGCGGCTAGGATGGGGTCGGTGAAGTAGGTCAAACAGTATGCACGGGTCCTCTAACCGGGGCGGTTGGCTAACCGCGTACGTATTTATAGATTTGGGAAAGCCCTCTGTAGCTGATCCCGGTGACCATCGGCGAGCACCGCTATTTTACAGTATCGCCGCCGCGGAACCAGCGAAGCCCAGCATCATTCTCGCTGTAGTTGTTGTCACAGCTCCTCAGTCGTTGACCACGTTATTCTATCAAACTCTACCATGGCATCTCCTGTAGATTTTTCGTCAGCCAGCAAGCGGCCGAGGAAAGCCAACTACGCCGATTGCGAGATCCGTGTGCTGTTGGATGAGGTTTTGTTAGCGAGGGCAGTACTTTTTGGGTCATTCAATAGCAAAATCACCGCCCAAGAGAAGAACCTCGCCTGGGACAGGGTGGCAGCTGCGGTTAATTCGTGTGCGATTGCAAGGCGGTCTAGATTAGAGGTAAAGGAAAAGTGGAAAACACTCAAGTCGGAGGTCATCGGGCGTCAGAGAAGGGCCATGCAAACAGGCGGAGGGCCTCCGGATTCTGCTGTTCTCCCCTACGAGGAGAGAGTGCTCCATATCCTCGGTAGTGAATCCAGCCTCCTACAGGGAATGACTGGTAAGTTGACAGAAAACATTGCTACTTGTTACACGAGATAGTACATAACACGTAATAATTGGAAATGTATTGGATGTAAATGCGACATTTTTTTAACTATATTATGGCATTGTTACTGTTTAAATACTGTTTATCATAATATCAGAAATCATTAACATTGTTCATAACAGCTAACACACTAATTGATTTTAGTCCTTTTATTTTCACAAATGGGTACTTTTTCTTATGCATTATCAACACACCTTTTTCTTCCTCTCTTGCAGCAACGTGTCCGGCCAGCTTCGTCAGTGAGTATATTTGGTAGCATGTGGCAGCGATACATCACTACATTATGTAATCACTACATCACTACATTATGTAATTGGTCACTACATTATGTAATTCTCTCCCTATACTTATCGTAGACTTATCGTGCATTCTGCGATACAATTAAAACCACACTGAAAATGCGTTTATTCCCTACAGTAGTAATTAGAGTAATAACGCGGACGTATCTGCTAACTCGTCAACAAATCCATGTTTAGTACAAAGCCAACCCGTAAATAAGTGCAAATACCTTTTTTCCCACCATGTACTATTCGTTTTCAATGTCAACCACACTGAAAAATAGAAATTTCACAACACCCATCTTCCCTAGATTTGGAAACAATTATCAGCTACAGTGGAACCTAGTAGCTGACCATGTCAACCTCATACTAATCATTTTCAGGGCCCTGTGTGCTGCCTGAAGGTTGTCCGATGGGCGTGTCGCAGCAACTATTTCCGAGTAATGGGGATGACGACATCTCCTGCTGCAGCCCTACCATGTCGACATCACTCTCCATGGCTGACATAAGGAGACCGAGCGCTTCATCTACACCTCTACCTGGATCATCCACCAGCGAGCCAAATACCTTCAGCGTACCGTTCTCTCTACCAGGTAGGCCGAGCGACTGAGAACACTGGGGGGGAGATACAAATGTCAACTAGCAAAAAATGTGAATATGGAAAATATACAGTATGAGGTGAATTTGTTTGGAATTGTAAACATCGACATCGATAGCGACAGTGCTTACCACTAAGAGTTATACCTCTACCACCAACCTACACATCTAGCATTTGGTTTGCGCGTTAGACAAACTACAATAAACAACACCTAAACTGATCCTTTCTCATGACAGTTGACGTCTGCGCACCTGTGGTTGTGGCGGAACTAGACAGTAACATCACCGTCACAGCGGAACCTAATGAACGGGAACGGGAACTCCACGCCGATGTGACCAGCAGACGCTGGACAGGCATCCGACGGTCTAGAGGTGTCCTTCCAGGCAGGTCGCGTAAACGACTCAGCCAGGAAAACAGCAGCGACAGCGAGGAACGGGCTTCGTTTATACAGTTTCTTCAAAGTGCATCAGACGAAAGCAAGACCAAGGTTACTCTGATGCAAGCCCAGATAGAGTCAGAAATATTAAACGCAACGAGACTAAAGGCACACACGGAACTAATCGAAGCACAGCATATACGCGAAAGGCTGGAAATCGAAAAGCTGCAAAAGGAGCTGGGGAAAACAGATTAATTACATATGTGTTTCTTTCGGTCAATACTTTTGTAAGGGTTTCATTCAGCTATAAACCGCACTTTGACCAAACCCACTTATATTCTTGTTGTTATCCATTTTACCAGCATGCCTGTTCTCCTATAGCCTACAACATATACTAGAGTGTTAATTCTATACATCTATTCCCTTACAAAGAAATTGTCCACTGTTCTCTGGCGGGCAGCTTTGCCGACAGCAGATCGAACCCGTTCCGACCGATTATAGTTGTCTGGCCGCTGGTTCACGTCCCCATCAAATTCTTCGTTGTCGTTTTCATCATCGTCCCCATCAGAATCTCCATCTGATTCCGAGTCTGGCGGAACTTCCAGGTTAAGCATTCTTGCTCGGTTGTGTAGGATGATGCATGCCGTGATAACGTTGCAAGCCTTCACTGGTTCCAAACGCAGTCTTCGCAGGCAGTGCCATCGCCTTTTCAAAATACCGATGGACCTCTCTACTAGTGCGCGTGCTGACTTGTGGTGGACATTGTAAGCCCTTTGCTGAGGCGAGTTGGGGTTCAGGAATGGTGTCAGGAGCCAATCCCGCAACATATACCCACTGTCCCCAAGTAGGACACCGTCGACGGGTTTCTGTTCATCGCTCTCGAATGCGTCGTATAGGTCTGATTCGCGAAGGATCCTAGCATCATGAACACTCCCCGGCCATTTTACGATGCAGTCGATGAACACTAGGTCGGCATCACAGATCACCTGCAAAGACAAATCACATACACCATATGGCACTGTAATCTATGGTAAGCAGTAAATGTAATTGGATTCAGATCAGTACTAAGAATGCCAAGCATTAGTCCCTTCCCAGACTGGCAGACTGGGATAGATAAGATATTTGTAAGATATTTGTAATATGGCTAACACACATACTAAAACGCAGAGCCTGCGGCACTCTTTCCGCCACGCCCCCCACCCCAAAACACACTGATGTTATTGGAAATATATCCGCAGACTGGATTAGGTTTGGCAGCTTGCAGTCACAAACAGACTTTAATCAATTAATTGCATGACACAGACATATGAATGTTGACAATATTGCGCAACAATAACAACAGAATATCGGTGTTTTTCTAAGCATTTCTCTTTACATGAGCATTTCTCTTTACATGAGCACAGTGCTATGCCATCAGGATCTGCAGTGAAACAGAAACACACACATAGCACACTGTGGAACACACACATAATACACTGCAGACACATACGCGGCCTATAAGATATATTAACAGCCACAAATTATAATACAAACGTACCTGCACATTTATCGAGTGGTAGTTCTTGCGATTAACGAACTCATGTTCGTAGTTGGAGGGGGCCTCGATCCGTATCTGTGTACCGTCTATGCACCCAAATACACCCGGAAAGCCGTAGTTAGTGAATATTTTCACCTTGCTCCTATTAGCGTTCTCCTGAGTAGGCAATTTTACAAACTGCGGCAGTTGACGTAGGAGAGCATCCGTGATTCTGGGTACTGTCCGAGACACTGTAGACTGATTGATGCCTATCAGTTCACCACATACATCTTGGAAGCTCCCTGTCACGTAGAAGCGTAACGCTACCAACACTTGCAGTAGCGGTGTGAGTGCCCCCAACCGCGGCGTATGTTCTATCTGCTCGTGCACACTGTCTGTTAGCGCCAGAATGTCATGCCGGCGAAATCCGAACTTTGTGAAAAGTTCCACATCATCGAATAACTCAAACGGATGAGTCCTGTCCCGGAAAATACGGTTCCTACGCAGTTCTCTTCTGTGATAGCGTCGTAACATAAACACCTCCATCTTGGATTGCGCCACTAACCGCTTGGGATACCCCGTTAACCCTGGTCTGGAGGAAGGCTAACTTAGCCTAGGCTACGGTCGGCGGCTAGCGCTGGCACCGGAGGAAGGCTAACTTAGCCTAGGCTACGGTCGGCGGCTAGCGCTGGCACCGGCTCATGCATGCTGATTTTCGATCGTTAGCCGCGTGGTGCCAAAATAGCCGCGGTTAGGTCCCTAGCTCCGGCCCATGCATACGGGCCCAGGGGGAGGTAGCAGCGCCAACAACTCTGTCTGCAAACTGGGTGAGCCTGCAGAGGTACAGAAGACGAGGAGGCATGGTGGCTGAATCGGTAGAACGCAGGCCTCCTGTGCGGGAGTTCGGTACCCGGTCGAGTCAAAAGCAATGACTTATAACATTGATAATTGTCTCTTCCTAGCCTGGCGCTCGGCATTAATAGGATAGGGAAAGGACTGGTTTAGTCCAGTGTCAGGATAATGTGACTGAGTGGGATGTCGGGTCATGGTGCTGGTGGCTTGATTTCCCAATGGGCCAGCACTATTAAGTTGCCATGAGTGCACACTGTCATAAGTTGGTACCTGTCCTGATATGACCTTAGATGTTGCCAGGATGTAAAACTCCGACAACCAACCAATCTAAATGAATAATATGTGTGTTCCGAGTTCTCCTGGTCGCTCGGGAAGGACTGAAGCTGCAAGTGCAACCCAACAGGCCATTACTTTCTGTTCTCCCTGATAGAGCGGCAAACACACAGAATAGGCTTCCACCTGAAATAGCCGAAGCTCCATTCATAAATGCATTGAAAAATTAATTATCGGAGGCAAAATCTGTTAACAGGCTATTATGCCTAAATATATAAACAGAAGGGGATAAGTAAGTAATGACACGATGATCTAACAATGCACTACTAATGGTGACAGTGCATTGCTATGCAGTTGGTATGATGATAATGATGGTGGTGATGATGATGATGAAAGCGGCATAATAAATAATGCACTTATAAGAACTAAAAATGGAGTACAATGCTATGAATGTGATGTGTGTTGGTGGTGATGAACATGATCACATAATTAATAGTGCTCCTACTAATAATTAAAATGACTACATTGCAATGCTGTTTGGTGTGTTGATGATAATGATAGCATAATGCTACTCATAATTACTTCAATGGCAGTACAATGCTGTACCGGTGTCGCGGTTTAGATTCTCCATGGGTTTACATTCTACGCTCGGGTTTCTGCACATGCACGTATTCGATTAACATGACCAGGGCGATTTGGGTCACCCGAGTTGCTAGAAATTCAAACAGAACACCGCGAGTGGAGTTGACAAAAACATGTGCCTTTGCTGTAGTTATATCGGTTATGTAAAAAAAAAAAAAAAAAGTTTTGGATTAAGCCACCATTTTCCTCACCCCGAGCATGGAGAAGCGTATTCGATTATTCAACCCGAGTCTGTAGGTTGATTCCTAGTCGGGTTGCAACCTGAGTTGATTAATCGAATACACCTAATTTGGTCGGAAATGCCTTCGATTTTTGCGCACGCGCAGAACTCCCGCATAGAATGTAAACCCATGGAGAATTTAAACCGCGATACCGGCGGTGGGTACCTATAACAAAGTCATGTGTCCATGCGCATGCCCCGTGCCCCAGTTAACAGTTGGCCGTCCCCGGGGAATGTCGGGTATGTGCCGTATTCACGATAGATACGTCAGTCCCGACGGCGTCCCGAGAGAGGCGCCCGAGTCAGGTGTGACGTCATTCTGCACAGCCGAGGGGCTGCACTCGTAATGCCTCAGTCACACTATGCTTACGACCTCTTGCGACCATATGAAAAACCTTTTTGTCGGTAACCAAAAGCAAAAAAAACACTGGGTGGGAAAGGATTGGTGACTGCAGGGAAGATAGGTTGGCGATCGGTCGGCGATTGGTCGACGATCGGTCGGCGATTGGTCGACGATCGGTCGGGAACTGATGTGCAGCCGGTTTGCAGATCAGTTGGTCTGTGCTCATCTGTGCACTATTCAACCTTAAATATGGATAGCCTGTAGGATAGCCTGTGCTCACCTGTGCACTATACAACCTTAAATACGGACAGCCTGTAACTTATAAGGCGGCCCATGCTCACCTGTACACTATACAACCTTAAATAGGGACAGCCTATAATTAAAGGTGGCCCGTGCTCACATGTGCACTATACAACCTTAAATACGGACAGATATAACTTAAAGGTGGCCCATGCTCATATGTGCGCTATACAAGTTTAAAAATGGACAGCCTGTAACTTATAAGGTGGCCCGTGCTCACATGTGCACTCTACAACCTTAAATATGAACATCCTATTACCTATAAGGAGGCATGTACACAATAAAACCTTAAATGTGGCAGCCTATAACTTAATGTCGGCCCATGCTAACCTATTCACTATACAACCTTAAATGTGGCAGCCTATAACTTAATGTCGGCCCATGCTAACCTATTCACTATACAACCTTAAATGCGACAGCCTATAACTTAATGTCGGCCCATGCTAACCTATTCACTATACAACCTTAAATGCAGACAGCCTATAACTTAATGATGATCTGTGCTCACCTGTGCACTATACAACCTTAAATGTGGCAGCCTATAACTTAATGTTGGCCCGTGCTCACCTGTGCACTATACAACCTTAAATGCGGACAGCCTGTAACTTAATGTCGGCCCGTGCTCACCTGTGCACTATACAACCTTAAATGTGGGCCCGTGCTCACCTGTGCACTATACAACCTTAAATGCGGACAGCCTATAACTTAATGTCGGCCCGTGCTCACCTGTGCACTATACAACCTTAAATGCGGACAGCCTATAACTTAATGTCGGCCCATGCTAACCTATTCACTATAGAACCTTAAATGCGACAGCCTATAACTTAATGTTGGCCCGTGCTCACCTGTGCACTATACAACCTTAAATGCGACAGCCTATAACTTAATGTTGGCCCGTGCTCACCTGTGCACTATACAACCTTAAATGCGGACAGCCTATAACTTAATGTCGGCCCGTGCTCACCTGTGCACTATACAACCTTAAATGCGGACATCCTGTAACTTAATGTCGGCCCGTGCTCACCTGTGCACTATACAACCTTAAATGCGGACATCCTGTAACTTAATGTCGGCCCGTGCTCACCTGTGCACTATACAACCTTAAATGCGGACATCCTGTAACTTAATGTCGGCCCGTGCTCACCTGTGCACTATACAACCTTAAATGCGGACATCCTGTAACTTAATGTCGGCCCGTGCTCACCTGTGCACTATACAACCTTAAATGCGGACATCCTGTAACTTAATGTCGGCCCGTGCTCACCTGTGCACTATACAACCTTAAATGCGGACATCCTGTAACTTAATGTCGGCCCGTGCTCACCTGTGCACTATACAACCTTAAATGCGGACATCCTGTAACTTAATGTCGGCCCGTGCTCACCTGTGCACTATACAACCTTAAATGCGGACATCCTGTAACTTAATGTCGGCCCGTGCTCACCTGGCCGTGTCACATTACTTGGTTACAAGTGTGCGCCGCTTGCCACCAGGCGACCACGACTGAGCCGGGTGTATTGAGGTCACACGATGCATGTGGCAGGCACGTACGGCCCTGCTGTTGGAGCCTGCTGCTCCACGTCTTACCTCAGGTCTTACACCAGGACCGTCTGAATAAAAATGTCATTCCAAGTTCACAATGAACAGTACTTGGAAGGGAGAACAGTTCTACCGCACCCCCTCCACACACACACACGTACCCACACACAGTACACACACACACAGTACACACAGTACACACAGACACAGTACACACACACAGTACACACACACACAGTACACACAGACACAGTACACACACACACAGTACACACACACACAGTACACACAGTACACACAGACACAGTACACACAAACACACACAGTACACACACTACCCGACACGGCAGGGATCAACACTCAATTCGGATCACACACTGACACATGTATACATATATACATGTATACACACATACACATATATACATACACACATACACATACATACACATGTACACACATGCACACACATGCATACACACATGCATACACACATGCATACAAACATGCATACACGCATGCATACACACATGCATACACACATGCATACACACATGCATACACACATGCATACACACATGCATGCACACATGCATACACACATGCATACACACATGCATACACTCATGCATACACACATGCATACACTCACACACACACACTGCCGACTGCGGTGTCTTAATGGGAGGCAAATGATAATAATGACCACGTCTTCGGTGTGCTATGAATCGAATATTATATTATTAGATAAAAGCTCGAATTCAGTCAGAAATAGGTTCTACCCAATTTTTAGAGAGAAAAACCCAATCTCGACAGGGGTAGAAAATAGTCTTACTCTATTAATTCTTCTGTTAAGTCATAGAGAGATTCAATCTATAGAAGCACACTCCGCATGCATGCTTGCATACATACATACATACATACATACTTACATACATACATACATACATACATACATACATACATACATACATACATATGTACATACATACATATGTACATACATACATATACACATACATACATACATACATACATACATACATACATACATACACACATGCATACACACATACATGCATACGTACACACATGATTGCATACATGCGCATGTATGTATCATATATGATATATATTATATATATTTGTATAATTATATGACCAAAACTCAAAAGCACTGATTATGCAACATTAAAAACAGTATTCCCATCGGGAAGTACAGTGCAACCTCTCTAAATCGACCGACTGTGGGGCCGACTATAAATGGTCCATTTAGGGAGGTGGTTGGTTTAGGGAGTTTTTCATTTCGATACAATGGTATTATGAGCAATAGTTTGGGACCCAAATAAAGCGATCGATATAGGAGAGTGGTCGATCTGTGGAGGTGGTCGGTTAGAGAGGTGTTACTGTAGTATGTTTCTACTGGCGATTGGAGGGTGAGGAGGTTGCAGCTGAGAAGTGTAAATGTACACACAAAACCCATTCCACTGCATGGGACAGATGGGATGGCCGAATGAGTTAAAGCGCCTGTCTCCCGTGCTGGTAGATCGTGGGGTCGTGGGTTCGAACCCTGGTTGAGTCAAACCAATGACTTAAAAATTGATACTTGTCGCTTCCTAGCCAGGTGCTTGGCATTAATAGGATAGGGCAGGGACTGGTTGGCTCAGTGTCAGGATAATGTGACTGAGTGGGATATCAGGTCATGGTGCCAGTGGCCTGTTTTCCCAGTGGGACAGCACTATAAAGTCACCATGAGTGCACACTGTCACAAGTCGGTACCCATCCTGATATGACCGTAGATGTCGCTAGGACGTAAAACAACAAACAACAACAATGTGCATGCCCTGGAGTTACCTACTGGTGTGGCTGTGGTATATTATGTGAGTTTCAGCCGCCCCAGGCAGCAGTGGTTTCCTCTCCTCATATATGTTTGGTCGGTGCGCCAAGGAATGCGCCCGAAAGGCACTTCCTGTTTCCCCCTTATGAACACAAAGAGGCGTCGAAATGGAGGGTTGGTCAAATAAGAGTCATGGCGAATTTAAAGACGGCGGTAGGCAAGCACGATCATAGAGTCAGAGAGGCAGAGAGGCAGATACAGTCATAGAGACAGGGATACAGACAGACAGAGGGACAAAGATGGACATACAGATGGACATAGACAGACAGAAGGACAGCCAAACAGACAGAGGGACAGACAAGCTGACAGAGACGGACAGACAGGGGGACAGAACAGACATACAGGGGACAGAAACAGATAGACAGAGGGACAGACAGACAGAGGGACACAGACAGAGACAGATAGACATACAGAGGGACACAGACAGACAGACAGAGGGACAGGTACAGAGACAGAGGGACAGAGACATGTGACAGACAGACATAGGGACAGGGATAGACGGAGGGACAGTGGTAGACGGAGGGACAGGGATAGACGGAGGGACAGGGATATACAGAGGGACAGGGATAGACGGAGGGACAGAGACAGAAGGATAGGACAGAGATCCTTGCAAATGTTATTGCAGTGTGATCGTTCAATTCTATTTTGTACTAGGTGAAGTGAGACCACTAGAGGAAGAAAGCAGCACGTTTGTTGTTGTTGTTGTTGTTGTTGTTGAGGCTTTATATCCTAGCAACATAAAGTCATATCAGGATGGGTACCGACTTGTGACAGTGCACACTCATGGCAAGATTTAAAGTGCTACCCCACTCGTTTACTAGGACACAGCACCATGACCTAATATCCTATTCAGTTTCATTATCCTGATAATGAGCAAACCAGTCATTGTCCTAACCTAGTAATGCAGAGCACCAGGCTAGGTAGCGAAACTTATCAATTTTGTAAGTCATTGGTTTGACTCGACCGCGGGTTTCGAACTCCCAACCTCACGCACGGTAAGACGTTCGGTTGGGAGAAAGCACCAGAAGGTGGTGGGGTGGGGGCAAGGTGAGGGTGGTGGTGGTGGTGGAGAGGGGGGGGGGGGGAGCGGTCGGGGGCACCCCGGGAGGCACGCCGAGGGAGGCGGGGCGTGAAGACCAGTGGGAGTCCCCGTAGGGGTGGGGGGGGGGGGGGAGGAGGCGGTGGGAGGGAAAGGGGATGGGGTGTGTGTGGGGATGGAGGTGGGGGGGGGGGGGAATTACCGTGGGCCAGAGTGCAATTAACGGGGACAGCGAGCTTTCATGTACCACCCGCCAGGTGTGGTCACTGGTAGGATGTTCCCAGCCGTGAGAACCTTAGTGGGTGGATGTGTGGGTGTCTTGTTATGGTTTAGAATCAGTCGGGCGGGAAAACCAATAATGACCAGCAAAGCAACAAGATCACACGGGCTGCCGGCTCGTAGCTCCGGGCATCACCCCCAGGTGGTAAAGTGGATGTGGCTTTATTTATTTACTTTTTTTCTCTATATTATTTTTTATTCAACTGCACGAAGTTAAGTGCTCTGTCCAGAGAACTAAGACAATGCTATGGGGGGGGGGGGGGTGAGGAGGCTCTGTCATTTAGCAGTTTGCTTTAAATATGGCGTCCTTGACACTTATCAGCATTTTCAAATTTGTGCAAAATGATGAATGTGTGTCTTCTTATGGTTTAGAATCAGTCGGGTGGGAATAATGACCAGCAAAGCAACGAGATCACACGGGCTGCCGGCTCGTAGCTTTGGGCATCACCCCCAGGTGGTAATGTGGACATGCCCTTGTTTATTTACTCTTTTTTTTTTTTTGCTTTAAAGTTAAATTTTTTTTTATCTCGCAAGAAGATAAGTGCTCTGCCCGAAAGAACTAAGACAATGCTACGTAGGGGAGGAGGAGGCTTTGTCATTTAGCAGTTTGCTTTAAATATGGCGACCTTGACACTCATCAGCATTTTCAAATGTGTGCAAAGTGATGATACTTGAGGGGGGAGGGCTAGCATACATACATATATGTTAATTACAATTCTAGTGTACAAGCTATAATTCGTAACAAAAAAAGCATTCTGATTTGGCCAAATAGTCATTTTCCAAGCATGGTATTTTCTTTGAAAACTGAAACAAGACTGAATAAATGATAAATAGTTCATATATTCATAACAGTGTAATAGCCGGGTTTTTTTTCAGAGCTCTAGCTGGAGAGAATCAAAAGATATTTGCATCCTAAAATGTCATAAAGTGTAATTGTTTGCATGTAAACAGCATCTATAAGTGAATTTTGTTCAATATTTCAATCCTTGAAAGCTCATTGCAGCAAAAGAACCTTTTGAAACTTCCTCATTTTTGGCACAGTATTACAATAACCAATCACTGAGACTAATAGATATGATTGATATCAATATTATATCCAAAAATATGGAAAATATTGAATTCTGGTTGAACATATTAAGACAAATTGTCGGAAAACCAAATATATCAATTTGATGAATTTTTAAATGTTCATTGTAGCTTAACCAATTGGTTAAACTTCTTATAAATTGACAGTGCACGTTATCTGGAGGTAATACACATTATCATATTAATATTCTGTCTAGAAATACAAAAAGTGCATTTTGATTGCACTTACAAAAGAAAAGTATACAAAATAAAAATTAAGATTTGTTCATCAAGCTTTGAACACTCATAGTGGCTCATCCAATAGGTGGATCTTCTTCAAATTTTGCAGACATAGTATATGGAACAAATGGATATTAGCGATGACAATAATTTAGCTAATAATATCAAAATCTGCATTTTGATCGCAAATACAAATTAAAAGTGTCTGAAGCCAAAAATATTGATTTAAATAAATCTTTAAATATTCACTGTGGCTAGAGAAATGGTTGGATCTTCCCCAATTTTGGCCCAATATTAGATTATATATTCTCTGATATATCTCAAAAGAGATCAATGTCATGTACATGTTTCTACATGGGTGTCACCATTGTGAAACTAGTGTGGTCAGCAAAGACCCAAACAGGTTGGTGTCAATATTCTGTCTGCAGCTCCTTGCACTAACTAGCACTATACTAAGATTGGTATTATTGGAAAGGGAATCAAATTGTCTATCTATACATACCAAATCTTATTAGGTTTTAAATATTTTTTAATTCAGTAGATGGTCCTTAAACTTTCAAAGTTATTTAAATTGCAGAATTTGACATGATTGACCTTTTTGACCTAGGGCAAACCTGTATGGTTAGAAAGCTGAGGCCATTGCGCTTCTTCTGGTACCATCCATGACTTTCTATGAGGTAGTGCAAGGAAGCACGAGCCCATTAAAGATACCCTGTTTTCACAGTCGTTTTCATTTACATCAGTAATGAAGGAATATTCACTAAATACACTCATCATACAAATGGAGTTTACTTAAATACAAACTTACTACATATTCTATCCAACAACACCAGCGGATAGAACATAGGTTGATGTTCTAGATTATGTAATTTCATCTAAATCATATACATAGAGAAATAGTTACAAGCATGTGAATATTGATGAAAAAAGCACCATTCCTGGACTTTTAATTGGCGCTGCCGGTACCATATGAGACATTGACAGTATGAGACATTGACGGTATGATACATTGACGGTATGAGACATTGACGGTGTGACCCATTGACGGTATGAGCTATTGATGGTATGAGGCATTGACGGTATGAGGCATTGCTACTGACGGTATCAGGCATTGACAGCATGAGACATTGACGGTATGAGACATTGATGGTATGAGACATTGACGGTATGAGAAATTGACGGTATGAGACATTGACGGTATGAGAAATTGACGGTATGAGACATTGACGGTATGAGACATTGACGGTATGAGACATTGACGGTATGAGACATTGACGGTATGAGACATTGACGGTATGAGACATTGACGGTATGAGACATTGACGGTATGAGACAACATTGACAATATTGATAATGCTGACAACAACAATACATGTATGGTTAATAAAAATGAAGGGAAACAAGGCGTGTGGACGGAACGTGCCGCTTAGCTCACGTGACTAGCTCTGATCACGTGACTCGGCACACAGGGCCGGGCGGGCGGAGGGGGCTGCCATTGAAGGCGCTCTTTTCATAGATAAAAGGTTAATTTGGAGGGCACGCCATGGAGAAGCTGGATCAAAGCGTGCACAGGAGGTGGGGGGGGGGGGGTGGAGGCGGGCGGGCGGCAACGGGGTCGGGCGGACACAGCAACGGTGTGTCCCCTGAGAGAACTCGTGTGTGTGCGTGTGTGTGTGTGTGTGCGTGTATGCGCTAAAGTATTCAGTTATTAGCAGGGGAGATCTCACTTTGAGTAATTGCTTCCTCCTCCCCCTGCTCCCAGACGGGCATATGGATGAACACATTGGCTGGCCTTCTCGTATGTTTAGTAAGTTGTCTAGTGTGACAAGATATACTATTTATGCGTATATATATATATATATTTTACCTCGGTAAACAGCCTCAGGCTAGCCTCAGGCTATGGAGAGGTAAGCACGTCCGGTACCAGCAATTAGCATATACAACTCACGACTGGATAACGTGTCGTTGGGTTGCTCCGGCAAAATTAGTCTACATACAAGCAAATACGCAGTAAGTATAATAAAAACTGGGGTTAGCTTAATTATGATGCATTAGAGCATCATTATGGAAAGTTTAGACTTTCGTTGGTCCATTTTGGACGAGTTATTTGGTTATAAAAAACCAAGGATAGAATTCCTCCTCGAAGGATAACGAAAACCGAGCATAGGCGGTTCTGTCAACACGCCGAGTCACCAGAGTGATTAAGGGAGAGGATTTGGGCTCTGCCTCATCTCCTGTGGAAATTCTCTCGTACTCTAATAGAGAGTAATGTTGGAGATGCTCCTGGGTTTCTTTTATAGACTCCCCACAAACCTTTTCAGGCGTTTCTCCGAGTTTCGTAGCATTTTCTCCAACTTGTTGACTTAGTAGTCACAGGTGGGAGAAGTGTGCGGAACAGAGGGATGGGCGGGACGATACACTGGTCCCGACCCCGCGTAAGGTTTGGGCTTGACCCACAATCCACGCACAAATTTAGCTTATTACGCCTGTGTTATAACGGTATAAACACGTTCTCTAACACCACTAGATGTCCAAATGAGTTTGAAACAACCATATTGAGACATATATATATACCGGGACTGACCAAAAATCTTTGTTTCAGTTCCCGATGGCCACGAAGCGGAGTAAGCGCGGTGCAGCAGCAGCCGAGGGGCGTGTTCCGAATGGATTGGACGAGGAGTACGACTCCTCACCCGTGTTGTCGGCAGTGCCTTCGACACAGCCCGGGGCGCATATTCTCTCCGAGGAGGACATAGTGCCTGATGGCGCCGCGGCTCAAAATTGGGAGACGCGGTTTGCGGCGATGGAGAGTCATATTATGGCTCTCAAACCACCGGTGTCTCGTAAACGGCGAATGCCGAGTGTCCAAGATGAGTCGTCATTTGAGGATTTCTCGGAGACAGACTCAGCGATGGAGCTTAAGGCTCCTCCTCCTCCTTCTCCTAAACGGAGGAAGAAGAAGAAACATGTCATTTCTTCTGGTGATGATTTCACCAAGGAACGGGGGAAGACTGGACTTCGCAAAAAGCGGAAGACCAAGTCCAAGAAGAAGAAGAAGAGGAAAGATTCTTCTTCTTCCGATTCTTCCACAGATTCCACTTCCACGGAATCGGACTCAGACACACAATATGAAGGTGTCTATGCTGCCATTGGTGGCAAAGTGGCTAAGAAAGTGGAGAAGCCAAAGGCTAAGCGTGTGAAAACCACTACGCTTATGCGTGAGATTATTTCCAAGTTAGCAGATGAGTTAACAGGCATTAAAGGTGTTCCGAACTCCATCATTAAGGAGATTGATCGAGATGTCAATATGCCGGATGACCGTAAGAGATTTGAGGGTGTGTTGCACACAGTGCATAAGGCGGTGCTTGGTACCCTAACAGCTATTGCTCCTGTGGCAAATAGAATGCAAAGAGAAAATAAGTTCTCATCTTTGGCTAAGACGATGGACAAAGGAATTGCATTGTTGGCGGCGGCAGGTAATTACCTGTCGTATCGAAGAAATGAAAATGTTTTCAAGTCGGTTTGCACGGATGCTGGCAAAGAAGTGGCTCGCTCAAAGAAGATTACGGATAATGATGGGAAAGAGTTTACGCTCTTTCTCGCTCCAGAGCCGATTAAAGGGAAACCTTTAGATAACACGAAAATGTTTGGCGGTCAACTACAATACCTCTATAAAGAGATAGAAACTGCAGCCAAGAGTGGCAAAAACATGGATGGCAAGAAGAAACAGGAAACCCCTCGTTTCAAAAGGTCACGAGGGGATTTTCGTCCACGACGGTTCACCAGGGGAACCAGACCGGGCTCAAACTTTGGTCAAGCTTTTCGGGGCCGGGGCGCTCGCTCAGGCTGGACCGACAACACCGCACGGCCACTAGGCCGAGGCGTCAACTCGCCGAGACCCTTCCCCAGGGGCGGGTCCAAGTACAGGTTGAAACACAGATGTTACAAGTCCTTGCAGCCTCTAAAACCACACAAACTGTAAGCAACTTTGTGGCTGGTAATATTAATAATCATATTTCTGAGTGGCACAAAATTACTAGTGACCAAGAAATTTTACAAATAGGTAGGGGTGTTCACATTCCCTTTAAATCACAGACAAATTCCTTACAAGGCAGTGATATACCTTTCCCTTATAACATTGAACCGGTTTTGACGAGAGGCCTAACTAAACAGTACAAAAAGTCTTTTGAGAAAGTGAATTATAACAAAAAGTGACATACTGTTCAGGAGGAGTTTTATTTCAAAACCATCTTCTCGAGACCAAAGCCTAATGGTGAGGTTCGAATGATCCTGGATTTAACAATCCTTAATAAAATGGTTGAATATCAACATTTTAAAATGTTCTCGCTAGATACGGCACGAGATCTGATTACGCCAGATGTGTGGATGGCTAGTGTTGATTTACAAGATGCATATTATACGCTTCCCATAAGGGAAAAAGACCGGAAATTTCTTCGGTTTCTTTGGGATAACCAACTCTATGAGTTTACCTGCATGCCGAATGGTTTAGCTTGTGCCCCTCGTTTATTCACTAAACTGCTTAAACCTGTTTTCTCAGTAATCGCGGAAGGGTCACATAATGTTTCCATACATAGATGATTCCTTTATTATAGCATCAACACAAATTGATTGTGTGAATGCAGTTTTGGATTTATGTGCATTACTCACTAAACTGGGGTTTTATGTACATCCACAAAAGTCAGTGTTTAAACCAACAAAACAACTCAAATGTTTAGGGTTTATTCTGGATACACAGTCTCTTACAGTGTCGATAACAGAACAAAAACTAATTAAGTTTTTGAATACAGCGACCCAGCTTATTAAGTTACCAAAACCTAAAATTAGACAGGTCGCAGTCCTTATTGGGATAATGATATCATATGCACCCGCTATTCTATACGGGAAGGCCCATATTAAATCTCTAGAAATAGATAAAAATTTAGCGTTAACACAAACTAAAGGGAATTTTGAGCGAAAGATGTTTATTTCGCAAGAAGGGCTACAGGATATTGGATGGTGGATGCAACACATAGTAAGTTCACCAAATCCAATCCGCATGGCCGAACCTAATACGGTAATTACTACTGATGCTTCGTTAGAAGGTTGGGGAGCTCATCGAGATGGGGTCACAACAGGAGGTAGATGGCTTGATGATGAAAAATCAGACCATATTAATGCACTAGAATTGCATGCTATTTATCTGGGCTTATGTAGTCTAGTAAAGATAAATAAATCACAAGTTAGAATACTAACTGATAATACTACTGCCATGGCATATATTCGTAACATGGGTGGAACCAAATCAAAGCCTTGCAATCAGTTGTCTAAACTGATTTGGAACTGGGCACAGGCTCAACAAGTCTGGCTGACTGTAGCGCATTTTCCAGGATCACAAAATACTCTTGCAGACCATAAAAGTAGAAATTTCCATGACCATTTAGAATGGTCTCTCTACACCTTTGTTTAACTTCATTTGTGAAAAATGGGGTACACCTAAAGTTGACTTGTTTGCATCACGAAATAATAACAAATTACCTTGTTATGTTTCTTGGCATCCTGAACCGGAGGCTTTGAAAGTAGATGCATTTGCTATTACCTGGGAAAATAATTATTTTTATATTTTCCCACCGTTTAGCATTATCAGCCGAGTTGTCAGGAAAATCGGTTTGGAAGGGACACATGCTATACTGGTGGTGCCTCGCGATTTGGGACACGCAACTTGGCTGCCAGCAGTTTCACAACTGGCAAAAGAACATATACGATTCCCAAGAAAACTCGGGAATCTGACACACCACGGACCGCTAGTGGTTCACGGCGACGTGTCAACGACGCCCCTGTTGGCATTTCTTTTCTAAGGAAACAGCTGCAGCAATTTGGATTAGATAAAATTACTGAGAATAGGATAGTATCTGATGTCTGGAGGCCAGGAACGGTCAAAATGTACACAACCTATTTAAAGAAATGGGGTGTACATTGTTTGTTAATGAAAGTCAAGCCAACAAATCCAACAATTTCACAAGTAGCTCGTTTTCTTCGCTCTCTAGAGGATGAAGGACTATCCTTTGGGTCGATCAATGTGGCAAGATGTGCGTTATCAATCATATTACCTAGAATTGATGGCGAAACAGTTGGAAAACATTATGTCCTTTGTTATCTACTTCGGTCAATTTATCAAAGGAATCCTCCAAAACCAAAGTATAGTCGGTTTTGGGATGTTTCTATAGTATTTAAGTTGTTTCAGGCTTGGCCTCACAACTCGTGGTTAGATATAAAACAGTTAGGTTTTAATGTCGCGGTCCTGTTATTGTTAGTAACCGGACACAGAGGACAGACGATTGTTGCTTTATCCTTAACTGGATTAGAAATAGACAAGCAACAAGCTACGTTTGATTTAGAAAAATTGCTCAAATCGAACACGTTTGGTGACCCTTTATCAACGGTTCACTTAGACTGTTTTCCGAATGATCGGAAATTATGTGTTGTGTCGGCCATACGGGCTTATATATACAAGACAAAGGGTTTACGTGCATCACAACAACTATTAGTGAGCTTTATAAAGCCACATAAGGCAATTTCACGAGACACCCTTGCCAGATGGACAATTACGGTGTTGAAATTGGCTGGAGTGGATACAGGCAAATACTCTTCCCACTCAACTAGAGGTGCCATGGTCTCCAAGGCACGGTTGCTAGGTATTTCTGTGAAAAGAATACTAGCTCATGCAGGCTGGAAGACGTCTAAGTCGTTTGCAAAACATTATAATAAACGACTAGAAAAGCCTACCGGCGTTGCAAAGCGTCTTCTCGCCAACTAACAAGAATAGGTGAGAACAAAAATTTAGAATGTTATAATAATAAGAAAGAATGATATTAAGGATAAAAATGAATTATGTAAAGGTCTCCCTAGCCTGAGGCTATCCTGAGGCTGTTTACCGAGGTAAAATAGTATAGTTATACGAGTCATACCTAGGTACAGTATGAGTATAACAGTTGTTTTTCCCCCGAGGTAGAAGCCTCGTGTAGACGTGGGCTATGGCCCCATCCACCCGGCCCGCCAAAGTCTAAAGAAAAAAAAAAAAAAAAAAAAAAAAAAAAAAAAAAAAAAAAGAGCCCCCGTTGGTGTACATTACTGGGAAAATCAAAGTAATCCATTGTATTGAAAGAACATTTTTATCCTGAATAAGTAGGTTAAAATTGCTGGTACCTCACATGCTTCCTTCTCCCTAGCCCACGTCTACCCGAGGCTTATACCTCGGGAAAACAACAGTTATCCATCATCTATACCCAGGTAAGATTCGTATAACTATACTATATATATGGATATATAAGATGTATCATATATAATATGTATCATATATATATATATATGGATATATAAGATGTATCATATATAATATGTATCATATATAATATGTATCATATATAATATGTATATAATATATATGCTACGGTGTATAAGAATTATACGAGTATAATAACCCGGAATATCCCTCCTCTCCCTCATCACTCACTCGGCTCTATGGACTGTGGGAGTCTCTCATAGTCATCTACTGCTCCAGCCTCCCCAACCCCAGCTCCGATGGTGGCGCCACCACATCTTCACACTGTAACCCCCACTCACTGTGCTGCTGAGGTGAGGCAGACAGCCTGACCAGTAGATGACTGGAGGAGTGTCAGTTAATAGGGAACAATCAGTAGAAGACTGGTGAAAAGTCAGAGAGGCTGAACTGTAGAGACAGTTAATAAAAAATCGGTTTCCAGATAATTATGCTCATTTAATTGCTTATACAGCACATATGTATTATATAACGTGACAAGGAATAATTGTTCTGGTTTACTGTTAAACATTATCAGATGCTAGTTTATTTCCATAGGTAATACACAGAACTGCGCAGGGTAATATGTCATTTATGTGAATCTTGTAATACGAGTTGCAGCCCACTTGAAAGGTCGTCTGGAAGCACATTAGGCGTGTCTGTCTATGTATGTATGTATGTATGTATGTATGTATGTATGTATGTATGTATGTATGTATGTATGTATGTATGTATGTATGTATGTATGTATGTATGTATGTATGTATGTATGTATGTATGTATGTATTATGTATGTATGTATGTATGTATGTATGTATGTATGTATGTATGTATGTATGTATGTATGTACATGTATGTATGTATGTAAGAATGTATGTATGTATGTATGTATGTATGTATGTATGTGTAGTCTGCACTGACCTCTCAAGCAAGTAACCACATAGACCGGTAGCCATGGGTAGTGTGTTGATATCAGGGACCCTAGGTGGTGTAATGGTTAGCATAATGGCCCGGAATGCAAAGATATGTGGGTTCGAGTCCGCCCTAGGCACAATATTTCCCATTTTCATCACCCCCCCAGAACACTGGTGCCGTGACCAGGATACTGTACAAGCTACGCACTGTATAGTTGTTGAACCTACCATGTGTATGTAAGTGCGTTGCATTGCCTCTATGTATGTAATTGTAAGCATTAAAAGACTTACAATGCACTGATCTCTCGGGCAAGGAGCCACATAGACAGGTAGGCGTGGTTAGTGTGGTGACATCAGGGAGCGTAGGTGGTGTAATGGTTAGCCCACTGGCCCAGAATGCAAAGAGATGTGGGTTCGATTCATGCTCTAGGCGCAATATTTCCCATTTTCATCACCCCCCACGACGTATGTATGTATGTAGGTAGGTAGGCAGGCAGGCAGGCAGGCAGGCAGGCAGGCAGGCAGGCAGGCAGGCAGGCAGGCAGGCAGGCAGGCAGGCAGGCAGGCAGGCAGCTATTTGTATGTCTGTATGTCTGTCTATGTATGTCTGTATGTCTGTCTATGTATGTCTGTATGTATGTCTATGTATGTATGTATGTCTGTATGTCTGTCTATGTATGTATGTCTGTCTGTATGTATGTGTCTATGTATGTATGTCTATGTATGTATGTCTATGTATGCATGTATGTCTATGTATGTATGTCTGTCTATGTATGTATGTCTGTCTATGTATGTATGTCTGTCTATGTATGTATGTCTGTCTATGTATGTATGTCTGTCTATGTATGTATGTCTGTCTGTCTGTATGCATGTCTGTCTATGTAGGTATGTATGTATGTATGTCTGTCTATGTATGTCTGTCTATGTATGTCTGTCTATGTATGTATGTATGTATGTCTATGTATGTATGTCTGTCTATGTATGTATGTCTGTCTATGTATGTATGTCTGTCTATGTATGTATGTATGTCTGTCTATGTATGTATGTATGTCTATGTATGTATGTCTGTCTATGTATGTATGTCTATGTATGTATGTCTGTCTATGTATGTATGTATGTCTGTCTATGTATGTATGTATGTCTGTATATATGTCTGTCTCTGTCTCTATTCCTGCCTGTCTCTATGTCTGTGGGGCTCTGCCTGTCTGTCTGCGGAAGGAATCGGCGATGAGTTGAAACGGGTGTGAGGAAATGAGGAAAGCGGTTGGGGACATGGATAGAGATGGGAGTGACAGCAAGACAATGTGACTCAGTGCAATGTCGGGTAATGGTGCCAGCGGCCTGGATTTCCAGTAGGGCAGCACTATATAGTCGCCATGACTGCACTGTTGCAATCGGCACCCCACATTACCTCAGATGTTGCCAAACCTTAGATGTTACTAGGACTTAAGACTCTAAAGGCCCGGTCACATACACGTTAGTGGATGTAGTTGAACGTAATGGTGGGTAACGTAGTTGAACATGGTTGAACGTAGTTGAACGTGGTTGAACATACCGGAGAAGTATGGATGCCACTACTTTCAACTACGTTCAACTACGTTCAACTACATTAAACGACGTTCAACTATGTTCAACTACGTTCAACTATGGTCAACTACGTTCAACTACGTTCAACTATGTTAGACTCCACTACGTTCAACTACGTCCACTAACGTGTATGTGACCGGGCCTTTACAAACAAGTATGACACTGGTATTTACTCTCGTTCCATATATACTCATATGGTGGCATTCGGTCCGCACTAGTCAGCCGCTTGAACATTATATATGCACATGAGGTACACATTATTCATGTATGTGCTATATAATGCACTATTTGAATATGAACAAGGCAACTAGTCTACCGGATGCCTCACTACTACTACTAGATGCCATATGTAGTCATTGCTATGGTGCATATCTACCTTACTGTACCTCACTAGTTCCTTGTTCTGACACAGTGGCGCCACCTGCTGTTAGTGTTACTGAATCGGCCAGATGTAATTGGTACTAGATTTCTTTTTAATATAATAAAAGAAAAGAAGGTGAAACTGATCGGCAGTAAATAATAAAATGTGACATTCGCAAGTGAATTGACAATGTATTTAGTGAATATTTGAGGTGCTAAGGTTGGTTGCTTGTTGGAGTCCTGGCAACATCGTGCCACTAAGGAAATACTATACTTCTAACCAACGTGGACAGTCTCTCATCGGTTTAGCACTCTGCGGGAGACCTATATATATCAGCGTTCGAAATAAGAGCTTGTCCGGGACAAGTGAAAATTCAGACAGACAAGTGAAAATCACACCAGACTTGTCCGGTGGACAAGTGACAAATTTGGCTTATTTCTATCACTGTATATAATTTAAGAAAGGAGAAAAAAAATAAAGACAATTCTGAAACCATCCAATTCGCCACACGTATACTACTTTTATTATCGAACTGAAATTGTATGCAGTTACTATTACAACTGATAGTTTCAGTTATGTATCAAGCAATTTTACTGTACTGGAAGACCGGTGCTCTGACACTGACAAGACATTATTCAATGAATAAACTATACTGAACGTATGCTATATAAATATATAATAATTTGCCTTTGGTTTTACATACCATTTACCATTATATAGACCATTTGTAATTTATTATAGAATAGTTTACACCTTAACCAATGTCTCAAATATCGGGAAATTTTACACAGGTACACGTGGATAGGGTGATTGCATCTGGGAGCCTGGATAGTGTAGTGGTTAAGCCCCAGTCACACATAGCCGGACGAGCCCCGGATTTTGAGCCGGACCACCCATGGACCAACGGCCTGGACTGTCCCGCACCACCACGGATAAAATCACTGTTTTCGTCGATTTTTGCCTCGCAGTGACACTTTTTCGGACGAGCCCCGTATGAGCCCCGGACCAAAAGCCGGACCGCCCCGTACCACCCCTGGACTGCCCCCGGAACGGCCCCGGACGAGCCCGGACTGGGCCGGACCGGCCCATGACTAACCTGGATGAGGCCGGACCACCCCCGGACTGCCCCGGACCACCCCCGGACTATCCCGGACCTCCCCCAGACCACCCCTGGCTGTCCGGGAGTGGTCTCTGGCTAGGCCGGGGGTAGTCCGGGACAGTCCGGCGATGGTCCGGGTCAAACGTGTCTCAAAGTGACCCCGAACCACCCCCGGACAGGCCCGGTCCACCCCGGACCACCCCCGGAATAGCCGGATCACCCCCGGATCAGGCCGGATTGAGCCCGGATCGCAAAATCCCCCAGACCGCCCCGGATGTTTTAAACATTTTTAAACATCTGGGGCCGAGCCCAGACGGTGCCGGACGAGCCACGGATCAGGCCAGATTGGGGGGTGTCACCACGGATGAGCCACGGATCACCCCGGATTGCCCCGGACCACCCCGGATGGCGGTCCAGGGCTCGTCCGGCCCCTGATCCGGGTATATGTGACTGGGGCTTTAGCAAGCTAGCCCTGGAATGGCAAGAAGTGTCGATCTCATAACAAAATTCCCATGTTCATCACCCCCATGACATTAATGAGGATGGGGAGCTGTCAGGCTCCATTTTGAAAGCAGTATCCTGTCACGTGGATGGTTTACGTCACTGGTGTTCCTCGGCTAAGGCAACCAATTTAGTGAAGGGTTTGGGTTTTATGTCCTGGAAAGACATAAGGTCATATCAAGAGCGGTGTTGACTTGCGACAGGGCACGCTCATGCTGACTTTATAGTGCTGCCCCATTAGGATACTGCATTTCGAGCACCATGACACGATATCCCACCCAGTGAGATGACCTAGACACTGAGCCAACCAGTTCTCGCAATTCCCCGTGAGATGTGAGGTAGCGAGCTGCCTAGTGGGGTACTTTTAAAACTGGGGATGATTGTGGGCTTTGATAAAAGAAAAGAAAAAAAGGGGACTGTGGCGAGTGATAATAGGGTCACAACACTGACCTCACAAGACTATCCAAGCAGAGTCTTGGAGAATGCTGCATGAAATTTCACTTTGGTAATTTTACACCATTCCATTATAATATATATATATTTATATAAGGTATATGTGGTGTTGGTGATCCATTACTGGTTTAAGATAGAAATTGTGTATTATAATAGATAGTGTGAGAGAGGCACTTCTTGAAATGTACAGAGTCTTTGGAGTTCTGCTCACATACCCCCTCCTCTCTCACACCCCCCCCCCCCTCCCCCCGAGTGTTATTTACGGATCACTGCACACCAGACACAACAGGGCACTGTAGCCAGACATAACCATGCCTTGGTTACAAGGTTCTGGAATATCATTGGTAGATATAAGATACCTGTTGCTGATTGGAGGTTTTTGATCAGGTGTGTACGACTATCTTGATTCTTGAAACTATAAATATAATAAAGAAGGGAGTCTAGCTCTCCTACTTTCACTCTATATCTGCTTTCCTTCCTTGCATGTAGTGATTTCCTCTTAGCCTACCTACACAACTAAAACTGCCAGCCGAGGACTTTACACCTGTCTATGTGGCTCCTTGCCTGAGAGGTTACTTGAAAACTACTACATCAATCCCAGTTTAGTTTGTCTGTTGAGGGTGGAGGGGGGCTATATTTCCTAGCAAGACCAAAGTTCAATTCAGCAGGGCATAGAGGCAAACATTGCATTTGTTGTAAATTAGTATATTCTGGTTCTAGTATAGATTATATTGGTGAACTTGGGCTTATTTATTATGATTGTGACATTCGTGGTTTCGTTAATCGATCCTGGATGGTCTGATTGGTGATTCCACTCACCCAGTGGTTAATGTGCTGTGGAGTAAGGAGTGGGGAGGGGGATGGGAGTGGGTGGAGGAGAGGGTACGCTATTATTGCTCACTATGAACTCGACCATAACTCATCACACCCACTCACAGCCACTCGCGCAGCTCAGGGAGCAGCTTGTGTAGCTCATGGAGCAGTTCAGGGACCACTCGTGCAGCTCAGGGAACAGCTCGTGTAGCTCAGAGAGCAGCTTGCGCAGTTTGAGGCACAGCTTGGTGAGCAGGTCGTGCAGCTCAGGGAGCAGGTCGCGCAGCTCGGGGAGCAGGTCGCACACTCGGGGAGCAGGTCACTCAGCTCGGGGAGCAGCTCGGGGAGCAGGTCGCGCAACTCGGGGAGCAGGTCACGCAGCTCGGGGGGCAGGTCACGCAGCTCAGAGCAGGTCGTGTAGCTCGGGGAGCAGGTCGTGCAGCTCAGGGAGCAGGTCATGTAGCTCGGGGAGCAGGTCGTGTAGCTCAGGGAGTAGGTCGTGCAGCTCAGGGAGCAGCTCGGGCAGCAGCTCGGGCAGCAGCTCTGGCAGCTCAGGGAGCAGGTCGTGCAGCAGGCCATGCAGCAGGTCATACAGCTCACCAGACAAGGCAATTCAATTTGGTTGCCGGAGAATGGTTGGTCTCCGGCAATCTAAACAGTTGGGTGCTTCTAGCTAATCGCTTAGGCACTGTGAGGGCTCAACCCGACCCACTGCCCTACATCGCTGTGGTGGCAAGTAAGTAGTATAAGGAACTGGGAGTTATCCCTTGCCCTTGTTAGTCAGCGCCATCCTCATTCCCGCCCCCACCCCACCCCACTCTACCCGCTTAACCCCAATCTCCCTTGCCCTTTGCTCTTTGCTAAGTGCAGCTAAGCACCCAAGTGATTGCGCATTCTGGCTGATCTCAGAATTGCCACAGACTAATTTCTGCTAATGGCAGAACAAATCCACAAAGAAAACCCACGGGTGTGTTTGTGTATCGAAATAGACCATTTTCATGTGCGATTCAAAACGAGGATGCGCACAGTATGCTTGATGAACCTACCCTGTGTAATGTATGTATGGGAAGCACATTGTCTGTATACTATTATAAGCATTAAGCGACTTATCGAAGTAAACCATTTAAAAGACTTGCAATTTTAGGGGCGGGGGGAAGGGTAGTAGTCTGCTCTCACCTCAGGCAAGGTTGGATGGTACTCACATAAACAATCTCACACTTACAACACACCATGTATTGCTGCATTGGTGCGCTTTGACTGCTGTACCACCCCACTCACACATACAATCTCACACTTACACCACACCACATATTGCCGCAATGGTAAGCTCTGACTGCCATACCATCCCACTCACACATACAATCTCACACTTACACCACACCACGTATTGCCGCAATGGTAAGCTCTGACTGCCGTACCACCACACTCGCACATACAATCTCACACTTACACCACACCGCGTATTACGACAATGGTAAGCTCTGACTGCTGTACCACCACACTCACACATACAATCTCACACTTACACCACACCACATATTGCGGTAATGGTAAGCTCTGACTGCTGTACCACCCCACTCACACATACAATCTCACACTTACACCACACCACGTATTGCCGCAATGGTAAGCTCTGACTGCTGTACCACTACACTCACACATACAATCTCACACTTACACATGTATTGCCGCAATGGTAAGCTCTGACTGCTGTACCACCACACTCACACATACAATCTCACACTTACACCACACCACATATTGCTGCAATGGTGCGCTCTGGCTGTTGTACCACCACACTCACACATACAATCTCACACATACACCATGTATTGCTGCAATGGTGCGCTTTGACTGCCGTACCACTACACTCACACAAGTATAATCTCACACTTACACCACAACACATATTGCGGCAATGGTAAGCTCTGACTGCCATACCACTACACTCACACAAGTACAATCTCACACTTACACCACAACATGTATTGCTGCAATGGTGCGCTCTGACTGCTGTACCACCCCACTCACATATACAATCTCATACTTACACCACACCACGTATTGTCGCAATGGTGCACTCTGACTGCTGTACCACCACACTCACACAAGTACAATTTCACACTTACACCATAACATGTATTGCGGCAATGGTAAGCTCTACCACTACATGCACAAAACACGCAGACAAATAAATAGTGGTTAAAAAGGCGGGGCAGAATGAAGCCACTCGATAATGGTGTAAATAGACTGGCGTGCCTCATGTCGGGGCCGCCCCTGAATACAATTTACTCAGCAGGCCGCCTTTTACCAACAATTTGTCGACCATTGGTGTCAACTTGTCCATCGATCGACCATTGGTGTCAACAATGGTGGTGCTTGTGAGTGAAATAATGGAGGTGTGTAGGAGTTAGATAACCACGTGCAATGCATTCTGGGACTCCTAGAAGCATGCGTCCTTTTATGACGGGAGTCATAGGGTGCTTTTGGCGGGAGTGTGTAGGGGGGACGTGGTCTAATTCTGGCTTATTGATATTTTTTGCAATGATTTTGAATTTGCTGCCAAATGGTGCTATGGGTGGATGCCAGTTTATTTTGTTTGTATTGGAGGTAGGATCTGGTATTTATAGAATTGAAAAAAAGAATTTTAATGTATTCTGAAAATGTCCTCTTTAGCCCGGATGCAGGCCAATCATTATGTTCAATTCAATATGTTAGTTATAGATTTTGTTTCCTTTTTTAAAATATTTTTTTTTACAGAATGAAATAATGACAATAGAAAATAGTTGTACCTGTGTCTGCAAATTCATTACTTGATATTCATTCACATTGTCTTTTGGGTTTCGTGTTACTAGCTCGTCAGTTTGGTAAGGTACATTAGGGGGTAGCACCTCGATGCACTATTGGTTTACTTACCTTAGTGGGTAGTATCAGGGTGCAGTGTTGGTTTATTTATGTCAATAGCGGCATCTTCTTGCACTGTTGGTTTAATGACGGTAATAACATTTGTGTGCAGTGTTGGTTTAATGACATTAATGGCAGCATCTGGGTGCAGTGTTGGTTTAGTGACGGTAATAACATTTGTGTGCAGTGTTGGTTTAATGACATTAATGGAAGCATCTCTATGCACTGTTGGGTTTAATGACGGTAATAATATTTGTGTGCAGCGTTGGTTTAATGATGGTAATAACATGTGTGTGCAGCATTGGTTTAATTACATTAACGGCAGCATGAAGGTAAAATTTTGGTTTAATGAAGTTAATGGCAGCATCTCTATGAACTGTTGGGTTTAATGACGGTAATAAGATTTGTGTGCAGTGTTGGTTTAATGATGGTAATAACATTTGTGTGCAGTGTTGGTTTAATGAGGTTAATAGTATTTGTGTGCAGTGTTGGTTTAATGAGGTCAATGGCAGCATCTCTATGCACTGTTGGTTTAATGACAGTAATAACATTTGTGTGCAGTGTTGGTTTAGTGACATTAATAGTATTTGTGTGCAGTGTTGGTTTAATGACGTTAATGGAAGCATCTCTATGCACTGTTGGTTTAATGACGGTAATAAGATTTGTGTGCAGTGTTGGTTTAATGATGGTAATAAATTTGTGTGCAGTGTTGGTTTAATGAGGTTAATAGTATTTGTGTGCAGTGTTGGTTTAGTGACATTAATAGTATTTGTGTGCAGTGTTTGTTTAATGACGTTAATGGAAGCATCTCTATGCACTGTTGGTTTAATGACGGTAATAACATTTGTGTGCAGTGTTGGTTTAATGACGGTAATAACATGTGTGCACAGTGTTGGTTTAATGACGCTAATGGCAGCATCAAAGTGGAGTATTTAACGCTATTATGAAGCAGAAGGCTTGGAGTGACGACATAACGCAGCATCCACATACGATTGCTCATGGCTGTGACTCTGGCCCTAGTCAACGCCAGCAGAGATGGAGTGGTGCTGACAAGAGGTGTTAACATCCTAGTTGGTCCGGGCAGGTCAGCACCGGACAGGACGAGTCCTTATAACAGGATGGGGTTGGGAGGGTGAAGGTGAGAGGATGGTTCAACAGACAGATGAGCAGTAGGGCAATAAACGGGTCCTTGGTCGAGTCTATTACAGTAGCAGGCAGGGGTGGGAGGATGGCCGTCGAAGGAGGTGGTGAGATGATGATCAACAGGCAGTAAGGCAGACAGTAGATGGGCAGTAGCCAGTAGGGCAGTAAACGGGCCCTTGGTCGAGTCCATTACAGTAGCAGGCAGGGGTGGGAGGATGGCCGTCGAAGGAGGTGGTGAGATGATGATCAACAGACAGTAAGTAATTACTGGAATAAAACAAATTTGACTAAACTCCTTCACAGAGAGATGCTTAGCTTGCAGTAAGCTGTCGGAATAAACAGCAATCAGGAGAACCTGTTAACAATGAGGAAGGAAAACTATGGAGAACCACCACATGAAGTTTGTTAAAGGTTGTAATTATACACGTCTCCATTAGGAGAGCACTTTTCTGTACATGCATTGTCCTTAAACCAGATGGGATGGCCGAATGAGTTAGAGCGTCCATCTCCTGTGCTGGTAGATCGTGGGGTCCCGCCTCCACCGCCCCGCCTCCACCGTCTCGCCTCCACCGTCTCGCCTCCACCACCCCGCCTCCACCGCCTCGCCTCCATCGCCCCAGCACTTTGTGGTGATCCAGAAATGACGTGCACATTACAGCTTGTTAAGGGTACAAGGATCGGGGTGGTGGTGGGGTGTCTAGACAAATGTTGCCAACCCTCTCCGCTAAGAAATGAACCTTATATGGTAGGTGGGTGGGGCAGTTGTAGTTAGTGCTGCCCAACGAGTGAAATAAAGCGAATAGTGGGTGGGTGGGGAAAATTCGTCTTCTGGAAGTACTTCTTTGTGGTGTGGTGCGTCACAATCAGTGAACTAATGTGAATGGTGGGTGGGTGGGGCGGTTGTAGTTTGTGCTGCCCAACGAGTGAAATAAAGCGAATAGTGGGTGGGTGGGGAAACGTCGCCTTCCGGAAGTACTTCTTCGTGGTGTAGTGCTTCACAACCAGTGAAATAAAGTGAACAGTGGGTGGGTGGGAAAATGTTGCCTTCCGAAAGTACCTATCTGTGGTACAGGTGAGAGCGCCCAAATGCACCCCCGCAGCTGCGCCGCCTGGGCAGCTATACTGCGCTGATGAACCAGTGTAGCAGTATAAAACTGCCCCTGACAATGATATACCCGAAGAAACATGCTCCCTGCCCTCCCCGGCCCCGTACCGGACGAGGTGGCAGAATCGGTAGAGCGCAGGCTCCTGTGCGCAAGGTCGGGAGTTCAATTCCCAGTCTAGTTAAACCTATGACTTACAAACTTGATGCTTGTCGCTTCCAAGCCTCGCGCTTGGCATTAATAGGATAGGGTAAGGACTGGTTAGCTCAGCGTCAGGATAATATGACTGTGTGAGATGGCATTGTGCCGGTGTCCTGCTTTCCCAGTGAGGCAGCACTATAACATCACCATGAGTGCACACTGTCACAAGTCGGTACCCATCCTGATATGACCTTATATGTTGCCAGGACGTAAAACTCCAACAACGAACCAAACGGCTGTGCGAGACGAGGTGTGTTAATAAGAGCAGCCAGGCGGACCTAGATCGCACTGCCATAAATCAGCACTAAAAATAGAACTCAGGTGATGGAGAGCGCCCTGAGGTGTAGGTGAAGGCATATGGGGGTGGGGGGGGGGCTATGGAAGTATATATAGAGATATGCATATTAACTTGGCGTCTAGCCGAGAGAGACCTGGGACGCACCTCCAGGTCAAGCAAATCCAAGACTATATTTTTCAGCGGTACAGACTCGATCAGTCCATGGAGCTGAGTGAGTGATGAGGGAAAGGAGGGATATTCTGGGTTATTATACTCATATAATTCTTATATAGCATATATAATTTAGATATAAATTTAGATATCTATTTAAATTAGATGTATATATATATAATTTAGATATATATATCATTTGGATATCTATCTAATTTAGATTGATGTTCGGACGCAGTGCCCGAATTGCTAGAGTACAGGCTTCCTGTGCAGAAGGTCAGGAGTTCGATTCCCGGTTGAGTCAAACCAATGACTTACAGCATTGATGCAAGTTTTTTGTTACCTAGCCTAGTGCTAGCCATTAAGAGGATAGGACAAGGGCTCAGTATCAGAATGATGTGACTGAGTGGGAACTTGGGTCATGGTGCCAGTGGCCGACTCTTCCAGTGGGGGAGCACTAAAAAAGTTCTTGCCCTATCCTAATAATGCCGAGCGCCTGGCTAGGAAGCGACAAGTATCAATTTTTAAGTCATTGCTTTGATTCAACCAGGGTTCAAAGCCGAGAGATCGAATCACACTGGGAATCTACCAAAACGGGAGCTAGCTAGCTAGTTAGTTAGTTACTTAGTTACTTAGTTAGTTAGTTAGTTATTTAGTTATTTGGTTAATTAGTTAGTTGTGTGATGGGCCAATCGAAGTTGCAGTAACGTGAGATCTCCTATCATGGAGGATCCAACATATATTAGCACAAGTCGGGTGTGATTACCACTTGACTCGTTCCCGTCCTGATATGACCTTAGATGTTGCCAGGACGTAACACTTCCAATAACCAACCAACTTGACTGGTGCATTTCAACTGGACTCGACCCAGCTGGTTCAGGGTGACACTGTGAAAAGTGTACCGGTAGAGCGCCATTAACTGCCTCTCCCGGGCCGAGTGCCGGCATACCAGACTACCTGCTTCCTGACCAGGCTTCTCGACATCCGACATCTACTTCCCCACCCACATACACAACTAAAGGCTCTGTCACACTACGACGTATGGCGGTGGCGTGTGCCCAATGTACAACAATTTGCCAGTACATTGGCATTCATCGAACTTTGCAGGAGCGGGGGATAAAAATGGGCATACACACAACAAACACACAACGTACACACAACATACACACAACATACACACAACGTATGTAACGTATGCAGAACATATCTCTGACCTATTGCTAGCGTATGAGAACGTTCATGTGCCTCACAAAACGTTCGCAAAACACTCGCATACCTCACGTACGCTGACCAACATTATGTCCGTTACTTCATCACTAGAAGTACGGCACATATGTTAAGTATGATGGAGATACGGCAGGCATACATTCGAAGTATGTTAGGAGTACGTTATGCATCCGTTGGCTGTACCCGGACTGCACATTCCCAACAGGCTGAACATACGGCTAATGTGTTCCAACCTATCCCGACCTACCCCTAATGTGTGCATAACATATGCCGACGTACGCCGAGCTTTTGAGAAACATATGAGCCATATGGCGACATACATTGAAAATTGTGAACATGCATACACATTTTTTAGCGGCTCGAACTACGCCGACCTATGACGCCATATGCCGACGTGTTGGTCGAAAATCGCATACGTCGGCATACCCTAAGGCCATCCATCGTAGTATGACAGCCCCTTTACTGGCATTAAAGCTGATGATGAAAACATAAATATATATATATATTCAATATAAATTTATTTATATATATATGAGTCAGGATCACGAAAAGAGGCCAATTGGGGGAAGTTGTCGGCGTCGATCATTGGATGTCGGCGTCGAACAGTATAATTATAGTTTAGCATTGACAGAGGTATTGGAAAGTCCTTAAATTTATCCTGAATATAAAGGTAGAGAAAACACAACAACCTTATTTGTGTCTAGGATAATTTAATATAAAACAAAGAAATGCACTACACTTTAAGAATTGCGATGCCAACATCTGTTAAAGTTGTTGGCGTAGAGCATTGGATGTCGGCGTCGATCGACATACTTATAATTTAGCATTGACAGAGGTGTTGCAAAGTCTTAAAGTTCATCCTGAATGTAAAGATAGAGAAAATACAACAACCTTATTTGTTTCTAGGATAATTTAATATAAATCAAAGAAATGCACTACACTTTAAGAATTGTGACGCCGACATCTTAAATAAACCACCAACTGGCCCATTTTCGTGAGGCTGACCCATATATACAATTTGTTGATGCTGAATGTTGCCATGACTGGTCGTGTGACGTGGTGCCTGTCGGGGCGCGCGTGTGTGTGTTGAGGGGGTGGAGTAGATGGCGGGGGTGGTGGTGGATATGAGAGGGGGGAGGGTAGGAAGGCAATAGACGAGATCACCGTTCCGACTGCGCATGACTAACACAAAACTAGCCATAGTTAAACATTTTGAGCTTAGAAACATACAATTCCACACAAAACAATCAGTTGATACCCACATCACTATTATTAATTCTTGTTCTAAATATTAAAAAGACCAGACGGGATGGCCGAATGAGTTGAGTGTCCGCCTCCTGTTTTGGGAGATCGAGGAATCCGAACCCATGGGATCGTAGGTTCGAACCCTGGTTGAGTCAAACCAATGACTTAAAAATTTAAAAACCAGACAGGATGGTGGAATGAGTTAGAGCGTCTGTCTCCCGTGTTGGTAGATCTTGGGGTCGTGGGTTCAAACCCTGGTCGAGTCAAACCAAAAACGTAGAAATTTATACTTGTCGCTTCCTAGCCTGGCGCTCGGCATTATTAGGACAGGGCAAGGACTGGTTGGTTCAGTGTCAGGATAATGTGACTGAGTGGGATATCAGGTCATGGTGCTGGTGGCCTGGTCTTCCAGTGGGGCAGCACTATAAAGTCACCATGAGTCCGCACTGTCAAAAGTCGGCACCCGTCCTGATATGACCTTAGATGTTGCTAGGACGTAAAACAACAAACAAACAAATATTAAAATGCTAAATGGATCGACATACACTTGTTTCAGATAAATATATAACCAATATCTGATTAACCCTATTCATTTTCTAGTTCTACATGTGTCATTAACCATAGGATATAAATAAATACATGAATAAAATTAGGAAAACTGGCTCTGGCTATGGCTCTAACACTAGTCTGAGTGCCCAGATTTGGATAAATCTATATGCACATGGCATAAGATGTGCTGATTATATTGATGTAAATGCAATGCTGGATAAAAGATTAATATCTTAATTTATTATATATATTTTTTTAGGTGGTATTTGAGATGAGCTGAAACCAGCACATTTCATAGCTGCACCCAGTGTCTTAGCATGCGCTTCTCGTGGGTTTGTTTTTCTTCCACGCATCCCTCAATGCGCCGTGCCACTAGAATGGCGATGTAGTCTATTGATGCCCTGGCGCTGCTGCTCCTGGTGCTGCTACCCAGGCACCACCACCAGCACCACCACCACTCCTCCGGAGAGGCGAGCGACGCTGCTACCACGACGCACATCGTGCGTCCTGTGTGGGAGCCGGCTGAGGGCGGCCGTCCGACTGGTGCCCGACTGGTGACTGGTACAGGCAACGGGCTTAATACTTGCCACTCGCCATCTATTCTACTCCCAGGCCTCGAGTCCCACCCGGGTGTCAGGCAAGTAACGAGAGTCCTTGTCAGCATCATGGTGTGTGTATGTGTGTGTGTACCGCCTATGGTCGTGGGATGCTCCATCTCCCTGCCACAGCTCTGGGGACGCGCAGTTGCGGTTGTTGTTGTTGTTGCGTCCTGCCTACCAGGAACCCACACCCTGCTTGCAGGGATACCAGGAGTTATGGCTAGCAGGAGCTCTGCCTAACAGGAGCTCTGCCTAACAGGAGCTCTGCCTAGCAGGAGCTTTGCCTAGCAGGAGCTTTGCCTAGCAGGAGCTTTGCCTAGCAGGAGCCCTGCCTAGCAGGAGCCCTGCCTAGCAGGAGCCCTGGCCTAGCAGGAGCCCTGGCTTCCCAAGAGCCCACGGCCTTGCAGGAGCCCAAGCCCAACCTTCCAGGAGCCCACCAGGACTACGGCCCCCCCCCCCCTTCTGGCTCCTACCCGCCTGCCACACTCCCGTACACCCGTCCGTTCGTCCCACACGGCTCCCACAATGCACCAGCGCGGGCCGGGCGTCTTGGGTTCACACGGAGGGCCCGAATAGGCGGTACTGGTATTGGTGGTAGTCGTAGTGTCAGCTGACGACGCCATTCTCAGACGCCTTACTCGCTATACTACTCACACCGCGCCACGGACGAACACGCAACCCACGGAGCGCCGTCCGCGTACGTACATACGTACACACGTACACGTACATGCGCAGCCCACGTACACATACACAGAACGCGATCCCAGTACAGGTGCCCTGTCACTACTGGTCAACACACGCATATGTACACACATATACAGACATAAGTAGTCCTGATATGACCTTAGATGTTGCTAGGGCGTAAAACAACATACACAACCCATGCATGCACATACACCCTAGTTATTATATTGGTGCCTTTATATTGCCACCCTACACACACACACATACATACATACATACATACATACATACATACATACATACATACATACATACATACATACATACATACATGCATGCATGCATGCATGCATACATGCATGCATGCATGCATGCATGCATGCATGCATGCATGCATGCATCTTTACATACATACATACATACATACACACATACACATACACATACATGCATACATATACATATACATATACATACATATACATACGTACACACATACAACTCACATACACCGGACCCACATGTAGGCCTAATATTGGGTCTCGTATTGAACTAGTTGAATATTATTAATAGGCATGCATCGTAATTGATTTATTGATGAATAGATTATGGTTTCGAACCCTTGCAACATTTGGGGGGGGGGGGGGGGTCATGTCTGACGCGGTTCAGGTATTTTTGTGTGTGTTTTTTATTTATTTAATTTTGTTTGATTTCTCTCTTGCCTCATATCACCCATCTCATCTTCCATAAAATTCACAAATCACTTAATTTGATATGTAAATAGTTTTAAGCACCATCTGGACTGGATTGTAGAGCATCATCCCTGAGGTTGCATAAGTGACCTTGATGCTCTACAATTCCATGTATTAGTTTTCTTTTGCCATCAGTTAAAAAAAAATATGTTGGGATAGGTCCAGGTATTACATTCCAGCAACGTCATGTCCTCCGGTCTGTGGAAGTAGGCGCTCTAACCAATTCGCCACCTGAGTCTGTTGTTGTGGGAGAGTTTGGGGGGGGGGCCGTCTGAAAAAGTAGTACTCTCTGTACAATCATGTAAACGTTGACAATTACCAGACGGGATGACCGAATGAGTTAGAGCGTCCGTCTCCCGTGTTGGTAGATCGTGGGTTCGAACCCGGCTCGAGTCAAACCAATGACTTAAAAATGTATACTTGTTGCTTCCTAGCCTGGCACTCGGCATTATTAGGATAGGACAAGGACTGGTTGGCTCAGTGTCAGGATAATGTGACTGAGTGGGATATCAGGTCATGGTGCTGGCGGCCTGGTCTTCCAGTGGGGCAGCACTATAAAGTCGCCATGAGTGCGCACTGTCACACGTCAGTACCCGTCCTGATATGACCTTAGATGTTGCTAGGACGTAAAACAACAACAAACAAACATTGACAATTTGGACGGCCCCTTAGACTAATGCGCAAAGTCCCAGAACATCCCCCGTGGTCATTGAGAAAGCCATCGGTTATCCTCCGACTCACGGAACTGAGGAAGTCTGGGACACATCCACTCGACTACCAAGGACTGCATGCAGAGATTCAAGGCCAGTTTGCAGATCATCTCTCCATATACACTGATGGTTCGAAAGACCAAAGCCGGGTAGCTGCTGTGGCAGTCTGCCAATGGGAAAAATTTGGTGTACGTTTGCCCGATCAGAGCTCGATTTTCACTGCAGAAGCCCGAGCACTCCTTCTCGCTTTGGAGTGTATCGAGGTATCCAACCACACTAACTATGTTATATACAGTGATTCGTTCTCTTGCCTCCTGGCTGTTGCTGGACTGAAAACGAATCACCCTATTCTAGCAACGGTCATTTATAAAATGAACCAACTGACAACGGATGGGTATGACATCCACCTGTGCTGGGTGCCTGGCCATGCCGGCATACAAGGAAACGAACGAGCTGATCGGGCTGCGAAGAAGGCCCTGAACTGTGATCTTGAACCGTGTCTGATCCCTCACTCTGATCTGAAACCACTAATAGCCACCCACATAAAATCCAAATGGCAACATGAGTGGGATGAAAACATTAATAAACTTAAAGAAATTGAACCATCTGTGGGAAAGCCACCACAGACTCATGCGGGAGGTCGGCGGGACCAAGTGGTCCTTAGCCGCTGCCGTATTGGCCACTCGTGGCTTACACATGCTTTTCTGCTCAAGGGGGAACCTCCCCCTGAATGTATTGGGTGTCAGTCCCCGCTGACACTCAAACACATTTTACTAAGTTGCGTTGATTTTTTGGCCCTGCGCCAACGGTTCTACACTGCAGACAGTATGCATGACCTTTTTACTAAGGTAAAACAGGAAAACATTTTAGCCTTTTTGAGGGCAGCTGGACTGTACCACCTTATATAGTTTACTAAATGGATTCTATTAATTATTAATGAAACTTTTCTTTTTCTATGGGAATTTGTTTCCCTTGACCACAGATATATGATTGTGAGCTTTCTAATTTAATTAGTGTCTATTGGCACATAATTGATTGTCTGCTTTTACATGTAAAAGCGATGGTTTGAACAAAAAACAAACATTTCTCGCCGTGAATATGGCCTATGCTGCCGACACGGCATAAAGCAACCACCAATCAATCAATCAATCTTCAATCAATCTTATGACTGCGTTGAGATTGGTGTTCAGTTGGTCTATCTCACTTTGATGTTCACCGACCAATAGTAGTATGTGTGATATATGCAGCCATTGGCGTGGTGTGTGTAGGGGTGGGGGTTGGGGTGAGGTAACAGGGTGTTGATTAAATAAGGTGCACGTTTAGTTAGTTAGGTATTGCGTAGAACACACCGGACCTAATGGTGCTGCCCCCTGGAGAGTATGCCAGGTACTAGCAGCGCAGTCTTGCTGCCGCCCTCTGTGAGGACCTTGCGGGAACTGTTGGGGGTCTCGGGGGAAGGGGGCGTGTTTGTATACTCAGTGATATAGCCATGGGTGAATCGCTGTGAGTGAGACGCTAGGGGTGGGGGTGGGGGGGGGGGGGCACCGAGAGTCACTATGAATCACTATTAGTCACTTTGAGAATTAATTTGAGTCAATCTGAGTGTCAATTTGAGAGAGTCACTATAAGAAGTGAGTCGCCATGAGTGATTTATCGAGGGGGCTGTCATTGAGTGGGAGGGAGTCACTATGAGTGACTCGCTATAATGGAGCCATCAAGGGTCACCATGAGTCGCTGAGTGAATCATGAGTGAGTTGCTAAGTGGAAGTCACCATGAATGAATTGCTGAGTGGGAGTCGCGATGAACGAATTGCCATGATGGGGCAACCAAGAGATACCATGAGTCATTTTGAGAGTTGCTATGGCTCATGAGTGAGTTGCTAAGTGGGAGTCACGATGAGCAAGTCACTGAGCAGGAGTCGCGATGAGTGAGTTGCTGAGTGGGAGTCATGATGAGCGAGTCACTGAATGGGAGTCATGATGAGTGAGTCGCTGAGTCGGAGTTGTGATGGAGTTGCTGAGTGGGAGTCATGATGGAGTTCCTCAGTGGGAGTCATGATGGAGTTGCTCAGAGGGAGTCATGATGGAGTCGCTCAGTGGGAGTTGCAATAGAGTCCCTTGGTTGGAGTCACGGAGTCGCTTAGTGGGAGCCGCGATGGAGTCGCTTGGTTGGAGTCGCTTGGTGGGAGTCGCGATGGAGTCGCTTAGTGGGGGTCACGATGGAGTCGCTTGGTGGGAGTCTCGATGGAGTCGCTTGGTGGGAGTCGCTTGCTGGGAGTCGCGATGGAGTCACTTGCTTGGAGTCACAATGGAGTCGCTTGGTGGGAGTCACGATGGAGTCGCTTGGTGGGAGTCGCGATGGAGTCACTTGGTGGGAGTCGCAATGAGCGAGTCTAGCTGGAGCAAGTCGCCATTGTAATAAAACAAATTAATCTTTTAAAAAAAAATATTACCTGAAGAATTATTTTGTTGGTATATAAAAATTAATAATTATTAGAAATGCATTCGTAGATTTGAGGGAGGTGAAACACTGGAACTGTCTGGGAATGTCTGCGGGTAATCAAAACTATTTAATTGTTTCTTTGCTCACTAATGCCGACGCACTTGTTCCTCTGTGGTGCCCATATGATGTGGTGATTGGCCCTTGTTTGCAGTGTCAGATGTTTGAGCTTGTTTCAGTTGAAGACTGTATTGCCACATTGCCATATTGCCATATTGCCATATTGCCACATTGCCATGCCTTGTTAGCATGTCTTTTAACGATGAACTGGTTTCGCATACAGTGGTTTCTTCGAGGTACATATATATTAGGTATTCATTTTTGTATCTGTATTAGTTAGGCGCAGATAAGGTGTAGTGAGACTGGGGTATAAGCGATAGCAGAGATTTTATGGTATCCTCTCATCCTAAATGGAAAAGATGAAATTTATGCAAGAACCTTGAGATTTGGGCCTCATAGCAAAGCCTCCCCCTCACCCCACGTTGTTTACACTGTATGCTTCTACTGTTGCCATAGTTACTGTCCCTATTACTACCTAATGTACCTTGTGCAAACAGAGGCATGCAGAGTCAACTGTATGCTTTTCCTATGTGACATTAAGCTACTAATTGCCTACTTATCCATAAGTTCCCATTCTTTTAAATCTAATACCAAAGGGCAAGCCTGTACTGTGACTTGCTGTTAGTATTAACATGTGTGTGTGAGGGTGTATATATAATATAAATATATATATATATATATATATATATATATATATTTATATATATATATATTATATAATAATATATATATATATATATATATGCTGAGATGAATTCTAGATTTTTGTGGATGTCACTATTACTGACTGTTCTTAGTGTAATGTATCTAAGTCTTTGTACTTTACCATCAGCTTTGTTAACCATGTGTTGCTAAGAAGTGAAACACTGTTTTCACCGGCATAACCCTGTTACAATTAAATGTCGTGTGTGGTGGCTACGTGAGTGAATGTGTGCGCACAGGTTAATTTCTGGGTGGTATGACCTTAGATGTTGCTAGGATGTAAAACTACCAACAACCAACCACCATCTTACATGGCCTGACGCTAGCGCTTGTTCGTTTGATGTATGGCAAAGTAAATTGCCGTAAATTGTTTTTAATAACTTTTCTGACTGGGCTACTCAAAATTTAATTGTAATATATTTACTAAATTGTTTATTCATCGATGTGACGCTAGTATTTGTACTATTTAGGCGGGTCAGGAATATTTTAGATGGGGCAAGTTCAAGTCGAGTCACTTGTCCTTGATAAAAGGGGACGTGGAGAATTAATGTAAAGCTCGCTTTTAGAACTGTATTGAGCAGTTACCGAACCGTGTGCAGTTTGAGGCCATTGTGTAATTTAGATGAGTATTCAGTGACCTCATACTTATAGGAAGAAAACTGACATTAAACTCTGTACTTGAGTTCTTATTAAAGTTGCATAGTGCGAAGGTTTTGCGCTTCTGTCAATTTTCTGAGATAAATATATTAAATTAGTCGTTATAATCAACCTTAATTTAGTTCGAAGTAACTTATTTTAAATCGCTATCTTTTGAGCTATTTGCGGTGAAAACATGTCAAATTAACTTTGGCAAGCACACCAAAACTCTGCCACCATAGGCTTCTCCCATAACAGGTTATATTAACTTTACTCAGTATTCCCTTTTATGTGGCGACAAATACTTGCTAAGTATCTAGGTTAGATATGTAGAATCAAATCTAGGTAATTGTTTTGGTTTAAAAAAGTTGATGTTTTCATCGGACTATGCAGCTTTAAATAAATTGAATCAAATTGCTTTTCCTTTAAAATTTCAGTCATTCTGATCGAGGTAGAATTTGACATTTTCATAACGGTGTGTTTGGGTCTTGTAAGAACAGGTTAGTTTCGCGGAATTTTTATAGGCGGAATTCCTGAATGAGTTGAGCATCCGCTTTTGGTAGGTCGTGTGATTGGAACCCCAGGTTCGAACCCTGGCCGAGTCGAACCAATGACTTAACAATTGATACTTGTCGCTACATAGCCTGGTGTTTGGCATTACTAGGATAGGGCAAGGAGCAGTGGAATGAGGAAGCCCAATTATTTGCAGTTGGAATTTCCCCTGCTTAATCAAGTAATGTACCAAAAATTAATTTAAAAAAACACTAAAATCTTTCCCCGTGGTATTTGAATGGTGTATGTATGTGCAAGATTAGCTTTCTTTGGTCATGGATAAATTTGTTTCTCTCTTTTACTATTCATTGACCTTGACCTTGCCTTGGCTGGAAATGATTACCATTAGGCATGTGCTCCCGTTTCAGGACATACGCTGTGTGTGACCTTGCCGCCACCACCAATCACCAACCACCACTACTAGCAATACTACTACTACTACTACTACTACTACTACTACTACTACCACTACTACTACTACTACCACCTACAACCTTCAATCCACCAGACTCTCACCATGTCTAACATAGACTCATTACTTGACCTTGATGACATGAACTCTGACCCTCCTCCTGAGGTCAAGGACACAGCTGGGGCCACCTCCCCTCATGCGGGCGATATTTTCGATCCGTTTGCCACCCAGTATGACCAAACGGTAACGGTAAAATACAATAACACACAACTACTGCTTTGTAGCCTGAGTAGACCTTTTTAGACTGGCTCTGTAAATGTATTCACAATCACTATTGATACCTAGTAGCATACCCATAATAATCCTCATTTTGAACTTGTAGAATGTTGTCTACCACCACCCGACCCCGTTTAATTTATTTTCTCCCTCATTTATTCACATTTTATTTTAAATCAATTTACACATTGCACCCTAACAGAAGTACACATAATTATCACAATAACCTTTCTCTGTTTTTATGTGTGTTATCTTTTTAAAATTCAATAACAGTTTTAAGCTTCTTATTTCTATTTTAAAGCAATACACTGTATTGTGTCAATTTCCTCTACTTTATGCATGTTTTTGTTTGTGTGTGGGCTTTTTTTGTGGGCTTTTATTTTGTTCTTGGGGGTGGGGTGGGGGGGGGGGGCTTGTTTTGTTTGTTGTTGCTGCTAAGTGGTTTGTTACCTGCATGCTATGTGCACAGCGTTCGTGATTCCCATTGCAACCGATTTACATTTCCACATGACTAGCTGTCATAGTTAGAAACTTCCTTTTACTCGTCCTCATTATGGGAAAAGAATTATCAGGTTTCAAGCTAACAGAAGAAGCAACAAAAAAAACGAACAAAAATAACTTTACCGAATTTTTTTCCCAATTAAAAATTGCCTTTAGTAGATTATGGCTGCCATGTGCTTAACACTGCCAAGACACTAGCCTCTTTGATTCTAACAATAACCCTCTCATTTTTCCTACGTAAGTTAAGTCTGGTTAATTCACCTACTACTGTTTGTTTCATAATACGCTTGTGTCATGTTGGTGTGGTTTCTTCTGTTTCAGCCTAGCGAAGGTGATCAGAAGGCCCAGTTCACCGGCTTCGACCCATTCGCACAGATCGTCGAGTCCCCGGACACCATCAGTCCAAGCGATCCATTCGCTAGCACCGATCCCTTCGCCCAAAACCTCGCCGCAAACCCCATCGTGGAACTTGGGGCTATAGGCGACCCGGTTGACAACTTTGATCCCTTTTCGGGTGCGTTCATCAAAGACCTAACCAACACCGAACTTCTCAGTGGCACCATCGCCTCACCAGAGTTTGAAGGCCCCGAGGGCTCCTACGACCTCATCCAGGGGACCACCACCACTAACGATCCCATTGAGGAAGAGGACGAGGAGGAGGACGACGAGGAGGAAGAAGACGACGACGACGAAGAGAACTCTGTTGTCGAAAAGGACGATTTACCTGAGAAGACGACTGCGTCAGTGAATCCTGTCGTGGACGACAACATGGCTGGATTAAGAGATGCCGAACACCAAGCTTACGAGTCGCAGTTCAATGACCTCATGGGGGACATGAGCGACGACTCACCGCAAGCGGCCCGCAATGGGCACTCGGAGTTCTACGAGCAGGAAGATGACATCACCGGGGAGCAGTCCTTTATCATGGAGACGAAGGAGGACTACACCCCGCCTGCATCACCGGAGGTGAGTACGCGCAATTACCATTACCGCACTCTCGAAGAAGATTTCAGTATTAATAGCTCAAGTAAAAATGGTTACTTTGTTGTTTGAAGATGTCTTTATTTCATTAAGTGATGTCTCTCCAACACACAGCGGCACAGAGGAATGGCTTTGTTTCTTTTTGAAACATTGATTAGGCCAACGCCATTTTTAGTGAAAGCGTCCTTCGAAGCAAAGACGGCCCAGAAACCATACCATGTATGTGATGTCCTGTTGCTGCTGTGTTTATGTTTCAGTGTCTGCTTTCATGTTGTGTCTTTGTTGTTCTTCTTACAAATAGGCTAAAGCATTCTGGGTAATCATGAAGAAAGAGTGATTGCTGTATTATTGCTTAGAGAAAGATATGGTTTAGTTATAAAGGGCAGGGGTTGTTTGTGCCATTTTGTAATCGAAGGAGCAAGCTATTCTCTTTTTGTAATTTTTGGCTCTTGAGATGCATCAAAGGTGTCTTTATATTAGACAGTTATTGCTAGATATGAGATAACTGAGGTGAAACCGAGGTGGATGCACATTCAAGGGAAACTCAACTCCAATATCAGCCCAGTGAAGTGTCTGTTAAAGTTGCATAATCCGATGATTTAGAGTTTCTGCCATATTCTTTTGAGATACAAAAATATTAGGTTGATAATTGTAATCTACGTTACTTCAGTTTGAAGTAATTTTCTTTTTAAAGGATTAACTTTTGAGTTTTTTAATGAGGCGCAAACGTGTGAAATTAATTTAAGTGTGCACATCGAAATGCTAGACACCATATCGGCTTCAGTAGGGATAAATTCTATTACCGTATTCTCGTGGTTTAACACCCTGGGCATTTAAATTGGCACATGACTGAAGTGGGAGGTGGGCATTTACCCACACATGGGCGTTAACCAGCGAGAATAAGGTATATTGACTTAATGTGCGTAGTAGATTAATGAACCTCGAATATCTTATGGTGGATATTTGAATCAAATCTCGGTAAGTGTTTTGGTTTTGAAAATGTTGATGCCTTCATCGGATTATGTAGCTTTTATGTATTTAGCTTGCAAGCTTCACCCGTTGTTATCAGTATAAACTGAAATAATATAGCAAGCCACCAAGAAGTGATAGTAAATGGTTGGCCCAGTCTGATACGAGTTTGATTGAACTCCGCAGTTCTAGGCATTGCTGTGGTTTTCGGGGGGAGCAGGACGTAGCTCAGGCGGTAGCGTGTCCACCTGTGAAGGTGTGGGTCATCCGATCGATTCTGCTCAGTGGATCCATTTGCAGTTTGGGCTATTTTCTGTTCCAACCAGTGGTCCAGAACTGGTTCATCCAAAACTGTAGTATGTGCTGTCCTGTCTGTGGGAAAGTGCATATAAAGCCCCCTTGCTGCTTATCAGAAAGAGTAGCCTATTGAGCGGCAGTGGGTTTCCTCCAAAGGAAATGTCAGAATGACCATATGCTTGACGTCCAATAGCCGATGATAAAAATCAATGCGCTCTAGAGGCGTCGTTAAATAAAACAAACTTTCCTTTGTGCTATGGAGATCACTATAGAAAAGCCAGTTGGCCGCTTATTGAACCACTCTGTAGATGATGTACTAGAAATTAGTAGAATTTAATCAAATTGAATATACAATATTGAATATAGAATATTGGCATGTTAAGGAATGAGCTATCATTTACATGGCAGCTTAGTGAATTTTTCTTATTGTTTTTTTTTTTTACAGCAATTATTACTGTATATTTCGACAACACTTGTCAGTCTCCGAAATAAGCAAATTCAATTTAATTGAATTCAGTTGCTTTTATTCCGGGATATTTAATCTATATAAAAATACTAGAACAAAGTGGGCTGAAACTACTTGTATATATCACATTTCTCCAGTGGTTATACAGTGGTGTTGTGTTTAATGCACTTATGCGTTTAATGGATGTAACTTACAGCAATCAAAATACTATTTCACGGGCTTTGTTCTTCGTTTGATCCAACAGATATATGTCTATGTATAGATTTAAAAAAAAGAAATTTAGCTTGTCCTGATCCACAGCAAAGCAATGTAATTGAGTCAATCTGGGAAAAGTCCTGGAATTACCCTGGAATGTAATTAGTCTCGAGCAGTAAGAACCATGGCAGGCAGTTGGTGTTTTTTGTTGTGCCAACTATTTTTGTTACAGTATCACAACGCCTTGTAAAGGCTAAGGCTCGAATCTGTGGTTGTGTAGGCAGGCTATAGTGAAATCAATACAGACAAAGAGAAAGGAAGAGTATAAAGTGTAAAGGAAGAGAGAGAGTCAAGCCCTCTGGTTTATAATTTATATTGTTACATGGGTTCATTGTAGAGTATCACCCCACCCTTTTCCCCCAATGGGAAACAAGCATTCTTGGCCCTACCAATAGGGATCCAGCATTCCTGGTCCCCATGGCTACCAGTGGTCTGCCCACCACCTCCAAGCTGTGTGGCCCCATGGCCACCACCAACCTTGACCCTGAGTGTGGTGATCCTACCCAGCAGAGGGGGAGGGGGTAGGCCCTGAGTGCCCTTACACACAGCCCTGCCAGCACCACTATGTCTATTTACATCCCACTCAGGCACCACCAGCACTTACATATATATATACACATACATGCACTTGGTCACATACACCTGTTTAGTAATAGAACATTTGCATTCCCCCCGATGCCGTTCAGCCTGTTGGCAAGCTACAGTGTGTTATGCCAACATTCCTAGTTCCCCCAAATGCCACCAGTCGGCGCCACAGGTCCCGTCTGAGGCGGGGGCCCAGTCTAGTGATTGTCCGTACAGCTATTCAAAGGAGAACTCCCCATTCAGGCCCATGTTGCCCTGACATACCACGTGTCCTGTTAAATGAGACAACAACAATTGGTACATTTCAACCTGACAGGGGTTCGCCTATCACAAGGGTCACTGAGGAGAGGTGCAACTGTAGACTGCGCTGTCGCCTACAACTAATTCCCACTGGGAATTGAAGGAATTCCCGCCATGAAAGGTGAGCCTCGCATTGATGACGTCACAACGGGGGGTGGGGTGGCAGAACGGTTGTTTATAAGTACATTACTGAATTCAAAGTTAATCGTCTAACCGAGCGTGGTGGTCTAATCGGTAGAACGCGGACCTCGCGTACGGAAGGTCGGAAGTTCGGTTCCCAGTCGAGTCAAACCAATGACTTTAAAATTGGTACGTGTCGCTTCCTAGCCTGGTGCTTGGCATTATTAGGATAGGGCAAGGACTGGTTAGCTCAGTGTCAGGATAATGTGACCGAGTGGGATATCTGGTTATGGTGCCAGTGGCCTGATTTCCCAATGGGGCAGCACTATAAAGGCGCCATGAGTGCGCCATGTCACAAGTAGGTACCTGTCCTGCTATGACCTTAGATGTTGCCAAGGTGTAAAACACAACTAACCAACCAACCAACTCAATCATCGATGATCTGAAAGAAAGTGATATAATGCTACTTGATAGAAATATAGTGATAGAGAGATAGAGATAGGGGGAGAAATGGGGGAGATAAAGAATAGCAGAAAATGAAAAGCTCTGGTACCAGTCAGTGCCAGTGTTTGGAGAGCCGTAGATTCGGCTGGGAGAGTGTCGAGGCTTGAGTTACTTGACCAGGAAAAAGATGGCTTCCGGGCTCTGGCTGAAACTAAGGGGATTCGGTTACAACGCGGAATGTTATCGCATACAGCAAAGAAAATACGCGAAATGGCCGAGAGAAAAGTTGGCTCTGAAGTCTGTGGGCGATGGCCTGGGGAGGGCATGGAATCTGTAGATGTGGGCTCAAGGGAAAGGTATGAAAATATGCAATTTGTTATTTATATTTTTCTGTTTCCTCCTGTCTGGCCCAGCCATTTTCCGTCTGCTCCGGGCAAGATGTTGAAGATCCATATTAAAGCTACATAATTCCGAAGAAAGCATTTAGTTTTTGTTAACCAAAACATTTAGTTAAGCTTGATTCTTTACATATCCAACTTAGATACTGGTGCACTTGCTCAACGTTTCTCAGTTTAATAATAATAACAATAATTAATAATAATAATAAGAAGAATAATAGAACATGTCACCATTGAAGTTTATGATGTCTAGCCCCTGAACACGAATGCCACAATTAATAACCCGACGGGATGGCCGAATGAGTTAGAGCGTCCGTCTCCCGTGTTGGTAGACCATGGGATCGTGGGTTCGAACCCTGGTTGAGTCAAACCAATGACTTAAAAGTTTATACTTGTTGCTTCCTAGCCAGGCGCTCGGCATTATTAGGATAGGCAAGGACTGGTTGGCTCAGTTTCAGGATAATGTGACTGAGTGGGATATCAGGTCATGGTGCTGGTGGCCTAGTGTCCCAGTGGGGCAGCACTATAAAGTCGCCATGAGTGCACACTGTCACAAGTCGGTACCCGTCCTGATATGACCTTAGATGTTGCTAGGATGTAAAACAACAAACAAACAAAAACAAACAATTAATAATTAACCATATAAAGTAAAATTCACTTCAACCATAAGTAAAGTGGATTATAATGATCAACTTAATATATTTATCTGGTAGAAACTCAAAAACCTCGGATTATGCTACTTTAATAGTTATTTCTCACTTACTTGCTACTTTTTTTAAAAGTCGTGGAATCCTTTCAGTTAGTGACGTGTCTCTGTTGTCAGAGTTTCTATGGAAACATTATACAAGGTGAGATTTTATTAGTGGACACGGCCCTGGTAGCCACACTCGGGTCAGACTGGGGCGGTGCAGGGTGGCCGGGGCAGGGATTGAGTGAGTGGTGGTGCAATGACCAGCAGGTGACGCGATGCCCGTCAAATACCTGACTGAGCCGACATAGTACAGGGATGAAAGATCTCCGCGTTTTCGCGAATTTCCACGATTTAGGATATTTACCCATTAACGTTAAGCAAAATACCATGGATGAATATGACATGGATGAAGATGTTACTAGGACACAAGACCCCATTGAACCTAAACTAATTGCGACCATAGCAAAGTGTTTGATTTGCGAGATGGGCAGTATCTTTAACAGTATGCTTGAGACCAATGTTGTATACCAGAAACCATGTGTAGTTCAAGGAAGCTTCTTAGAGAGCAGAAGTTTCCTGCAGAGCAGACCTTTCGAAATCAATGCTAATTGGGCTTGTCTGTAAACCCACTAAATGTGTAGGACAGCTTATGTTTAGTTTGCTGCGAGTCATAGAATCAGGGGAGTTGTGAGCACCTCTGAGCAGCCCGGGGAAGCTGTGATCAGCTCGGGGAAGCTGTGAGCTGCCCGGTTAAGCTGTGAGCAGCTGCGTTAAGCTGTGAGCAGCCCCCTTAAGCTGTGAGCAGCCCCCTTAAGCTGTGAGCAGCTCGGTTAAGCTGTGGGCAGCCATTAAGCTGTGAGCAGCCCCGTTAAGCTGTGAGCAGCCCCCTTAAGCTCGGTTAAGCTGTGGGAAGCCCCATTAACCTGTAAGCAGCCCCGTTAAGCTGTGAGCAGCTCGGTTAAGCTGTGAGCAGCCCCGTTAAGCTGTGAGCAGCCCGGTTAAGCTGTGGGAAGCCCCGTTAAGCTGTGAACAGCCCCATTAAGCTGTGAGCATCCCCGTTAAGCTGTAGCCAGCCCCGTTAAGCTGTGAGCAGCCCCGTTAAGCTGTGAGCAGCCCCCTTAAAGCTGTGAGCAACCCCGTTAAGCCATGGGAAGCTGTGCGTAGCTGTGAGCAGCTCAGCAAAGCCGTGAGAAGCTCGGGATAGTTCTGAGCAGCTCAGGGATGCCGTGAGAAGCTGAGGATAGCTCTGAGCAACTCAGGGCAGCTTCACGCAGTGGTGAAGAACTCAGGCAATCTAAGCTGCTGTGAACTGCTCTGAGCAGCCGTGATCTGCTCTGTGCAATGGCGCTTTGAGCAGCTCTGAGCAATTTGACAGATGGCAGCAGATGTTCCACTCCATACCTGTCTGCAGCTCCGACAGATATATGCTAATAGTTAACGCACTCAGACCCTGATAAGCAGCCTGTGTGGGACAGAGCCTCAAAGAAGTTTCTCCACACAGAATTCTGCCGACGTCGTATTTTGATGTTGTTTTGCTTTGTTTGCTGTCTGTTCAAACCAGATACCCCGATAAGAAATCTTCCGGAGGGATGGGAGAGGGCATTCACCACCCGGATCTTTCTGTATGATTTCTTGGGTCTTTTAAAAATATTTTGTTAGTGCATTTCCTTACCCTCTGCATTTCTTTCTCCTTTTCCGTTGTTTATACTGATGTGTAGATATGTATTGCAGTACATAGCTACCGTAAATTCTGTGCATGTTTATTTGGCAGGCGTACGTAGGTCTTTGTGAAGTCTACCTCAATGCGCAGTCGACTTTTATTTTGGTAAATGAATTATATTTATATATATAACTTCTGTCAGTGCTAGTTCGAACCCTGGTCGAGTCAAACCAATGGCTTAAAAATTGATACTTGTCGCTTCCTAGCCTGGTGCTCGGCATGAATAGGATAGGACAAGGACTGGTAGGCTCAGTGTCAGGATAATGTGACCGAGTGGGATATCAGGTCATGGTGCTGGCGGCCTGATCTTCCAGTGGGGCAGCACTATAAAGTCACCATGAGTGTGCACTGTCACAAGTAGGTACCCATACTGATATGACCTTCGATGTTACTAGGATGTAAAACAACAAACAAACAAATCTGTCAGTTGCATAGAACTGGTCTTCTGACTGTAAGTGTTACAGGTATATAGATATTGTAGTAGTCTGCACTGACCTCTGCAAGTAACCACATAGACAGGTATGGTGATATCAGGGAGCCTGGGTGGTGTAGTGGTTGGCACACTGGCCCGGAATGCAGGGAGATGTGGGTTCGGGTCCCGCTCTGGGCACAATATTTCCCATTTTCATCACCCCCACAAAACTGTTTGCTGTGACCATTATCCTGTACAAGCTACGGGATGTATGGTTGTTGAACCTACCCTGTGTATGGATGTGTGGTGCATTGCCTGTATGTATGTAATTGTAAGCATTAAAAGACTTCCAGGGGGATGAGTGTAGTAGTCTGCACTGACCTCTCAGGCAAGTAACCACATAGACAGGTAGGCATGGATAGTGTGGTGATATCAGGGAGTCTAGGTGGGGTAATGGTTAGCACACTGGCCCAGAATGCAAAGAGATGTGGGTTCGAGTCCCGCTCTAGGCGCAATATGTCCTATTTTCATTACCCCCTCAACAATATTTACACAAAATGATTTGCAAGGTTTATATAGTAAATTGAAGTGCGAAGTAAATTATAAAATTAAAGTGTACAAAATGCAAAATATAATGAGTATGAGGTACATCAACTCATTTTACATTCATGTGCAAAGTTTTAGTTGTCGGTTTAGGATTTTCAATTCAATAGATACTAATTCCTTCAATTACTTAGTCTTAGTTTGATGTGATCAGACAGTCTTTTTTTATTTATTATGTTGATTTGTATGCAGGAGGTGTTAGTTGGGGTATTTTTGTGTTCCTTGTTTTCTGTAGTATATTCATATGTCCAAACCTGCGCGGTATCTGCAGAGTTGGGGTATTTTTGTGTTCATTGTTTTCTGTAGTATATTCATACGTCCAAACGTGCGCAGTATCTGCAGAGTTGGGGTATTTTTGTGTTCATTGTTTTCTGTAGTATATTCATACGTCCAAACCTGCGCAGTATCTGCAGAGTTGGGGTATTTTTGTGTTCATTGTTTTCTGTAGTATATTCATATGTCCAAACCTGCGCGGTATCTGCAGAGTTGGGGTATTTTTGTGTTCATTGTTTTCTGTAGTATATTCATACGTCCAAACGTGCGCAGTATCTGCAGAGTTGGGGTATTTTTGTGTTCATTGTTTTCTGTAGTATATTCATACTTCCAAACCTGCGCAGTATCTGCAGACTGGCAAAGAACGTCTGCACAGAAGATACTTATCGCAGTGCTGTTTTGTATGATGTTAAATCCCTGCTGTTCAAAAACATGAGAACTGTCATAGTTTTTCTCCCACCAGGTGGCGCCAGCATAGCTTAGAGCTGCATAGTCCGATAAAAGCATAACATTTTCGAAAGATAAATGCTCATCTAAATTTGAACCTACATATATATATATAGAACTTAAGATACTCGTGCACTTATTAAGTATGTGTTTCTGTATAGAAGGGCCATACTGCTATTTTAATAGAAGCCTATGGGGTCAGAGTTTTCACAAGTGTGTCAACATTAATTTAGCATGTTTACACTTCAAATATCTCAGAAGTTAGTCATTTTAATTCGAAGTTACTTAAAACTACAGTAAGATAGATTATAACGATCAACCTGCTATATTTATCTAAGAAAATGATAAAAACTCAAAACCATCAGACTATAGGGGGGGGGGAGGGTTGGTGGAGGGAGTGGGGAAGGGGGGGGGGTGTAGGGTGGCGACACCAAGGTGCCACGTCGGCGGTGCTTCGCAGGTGACCAGCGCAGCACCAGTGCTGCGGTTCACCGCGGTACCACTCGAGGTGCCCAGCTTCTTTACCTGGGCAGGCTGTGGGCCGGCATGGGGCGGCCATAAACATTGATAAACAGGCGACGGGACAGGCATGGTGTATGTGTTCCTGTGTAGGTGAGAAAAAGGCAGGGGGAGGGGAGGAGGGTATGAGGTGGGGGGGGGGGGTCTCCCTCGGCCTGAGAACACAAGCTCCTGGATCCATACTGCTGGCTCTGCGGTGTGTCCGGTGCCACTGTTAGAAGTCTAGAATGCTGGTATGCCACTAGCCATTTTTGTTTGTGCAGATACCGTATTTGTGCGATTTAAGCTTCATGGCGTTTATGGAATAGTGCTCTTGTGAATGTAGGATTCCGAGTTATTGTTCACTAGTTTGTGATTGAGGAAGCACTTAAGCTGACCTAATTTGTAAGAGCGCAGGCTTCGCATGTGGAAGGTCGCGAGTGTGAATCCTGGCCGAGTCAAATTACAAAATTGATACGTAGTGCTATCTAGCCTGAATACTAGGATATCTCAAGGACTGGTTAGTTCAATATCAGGATAATGTGACTGAGTCTGAAATTGGGTCATGGTGCCAACAGCCTGGTCTCTCAATGGGGCAGCACTATAAAACCGCCATGAGTGCGCACTGTCACAAGTCAGTGCCGATCCTGATATGACCTTTGATGTTGACAGGATATAACAGGGTTTGTACTGGTCATTAAAAAACACTAAAAAGTACAAACTTTTGAAAATGCAAAAAGTCCTACAATTATACAAAAGGTATTACAAGTCATTAAAAATTATTGATGTCAATATATTAGAACAAATGTTTTCAAAATGTTCACCTTGTTTCTAAAATTGATCTTTATTTTGTTAAAAATATATGTCCTGACATTTCATATGTTCTTTGAAAGGTGACATTTGGCGTCATTTTGAAATAATTTCTGTGGGTTACCGCAAACAGACAATCATTTTGGGAAAACCTTGGTTGTCCTCCAAAGATGACATTGGAATTTTCCCCACCTGATGGGCAATAGGACTAGTGGAGCATTTTCGGAAGCTGGAGTTGTTGCATGCCTAAAAAACTGTTGAATTTCTTCATTTTGGTCCTTAATAAATAAATTTAATGGTCCTAAATGTACTTAAAAAGGCATTAAAAAGGAAGCATGAAAAAGACTGGGAACCTTGTGTAAAACCCCAACAAACAAACAAACAATAACGATTCTGTGTTAGATCAAATACTACTTCCCTTATGGCGCTGTCACATACTAGTGGGTGAGTGGACACCCACCCAGGAGGGGTGGACGGTTCGAGGAAATACCGTGTTATTGGCAGTAATCCTCTGTGTTTAGGACAAGTAAATACTTGCCACCATTGCACAATGAACCGTCTCGCCTTACTCGTCCCTTCGGGCAAGTTGGGTAGTCGGCTCAGCCCTGTGGCTGACGTCCGGTCTGTGTGTGTGGAGGGGGCGGGGGGCAGGTGTGAGTGACGGAATTGGTTGGATTTGATGCGTGTTGCGGTGGGTATAGTTGGTGTGGGTGTCTGAGGGAGTTGTTGAATTTGATGTGTGGTGTATGTAGTTGGTGTGTGTGTGTGTGTGTGTGTGAGTTGGTTGAATCTGATGTGTGGTGTGTGTAGTTGGTGTGTGTGTGAGGGAGTTGGTTGAATTTGATGTGTGCTGTGTGTAGTTGGTGTGTGTGTGAGGGAGTTGGTTGAATTTGATGTGTGGTGTGTGTAGTTGGTGTGTGTGTGAGGGAGTTGGTTGAATTTGATGTGTGGTGTGTGTAGTTGGTGTGTGTGTGTGAGGGAGTTGGTTGAATCTGATGTGTGGTGTGTGTAGTTGGTGTGTGTGTGAGGGAGTTGGTTGAATCTGATGTGTGGTGTGTGTAGTTGGTGTGTGTGTGTGTGTGAGGGAGTTGGTAGCATCTGATGTGTGGTGTGTGCAGTTGGTGTGTCACGTTTTGTAGCATAATCTAATACTCTGCGCTGAACTCTCAGGCAAGGAGCCGCATAGACATGTAGGCGTGGGTAGTGTGGTGACATCAGGGAGCCTAGGTGGTGAAATGGTTAGCACACTGGCCTGGAATGTAAAGATATGTGGGTTCGAATCCGGCTCTAGTTCTTTAGTTCTCGGTGACCTGCCTGAACGGGCAAATAATTACTTTTCTGATCTGTATTAGCAGATTTCAGTTTCAATTGGCTGACTTGGGCTTGGCCAAGTAGCTTTGCCACTCAGGTAAGTAGAACATTCAGTCACTTGCCCGATAGTGCAAATGGGGGAATAAGTGACTGTCCTACCCTGGTGTCTGTATGAGAAGTTACTTAAATTTGATGTGTGGTCTTGTGGGGATGTAGGGTGGGAGTAAGTGGGGGTGGGGGGTAGGGGTGACGAGGCATGGGTCGGGGGATTGGGGGGAGGTTAGTAGGAATTCTTCAGCGGGTGCAGCACTTCTGGCCAGGACAACGTGGCATTTCTCACATAGTTGTGGTTGACACAGCACTACCTCGGCCTGAATCCCTGCTGTATGCAGCAACTCATTCCTGCAGTCTACTTATGATGATTAGCACCTAGAAACTGCATAGTCCGATGAGAAAATAAACCTGATGGGTATCGGTCCCTGTTTATGTGTGCCTTTTTGGCTGAATCCTCCCCCAACCATCACAGTGCAGAGCAGGGCGGGTAGGGATCCTAGTTTACGTGTGCCCTTTTGGCTGAATCCTCCCCCAACCATCACAGTGCAGAGCAGGGCGGGTAGGGATCCTAGTTTACGTGTGCCCTTTTGGCTGAATCCTCCCCCAACCTTCACAGTGCAGAGCAGGACGGGTAGGGATCCTAGTTTACGTGTGCCTTTTTGGCTGAAGCCTCCCCCAACCATCATAGTGCAGAGCAGGGCGGGTAGGGATCCTAGTTTACGTGTGCCCTTTTGGCTGAACCCTCACCCAACCATCACAGCACAGAGCGGGGCGGGTAGGGATCCTAGTTTACGTGTGCCCTTTTGGCTGAACCCTCCCCCAACCATCACAGCGCAGAGTCGGGTGGGGCGGGGTGGGTAGCGGTCCCTGTTTACGGGTGCCCTTCTGGCTGAACCCTTCCCCCCCCCCCCCTCTCCCCAACCGTCACAGCACGGGACGGGGTGGGGCGGGGCGGGGCGAGGCGGGGCTGGGCGGGGCGGGTAGGGGTCCCTGTTTACGTGTGCCGTTCTGGCTGAACTGGCTGGGGCCCTGGAGTTGTTCCTCTGTACACACCCACGTGACGTCACTCCTCATGCTCTCTGTGCTCGTGCCATTGCCGCCAACGTCTTTGTGGGACGGCGGGTGGAGAGTATACCCTGAAACCCTCAAGGCAACAAACCCACCGCGTCCACGTGTAATGCGCAATTGTGAAGTGGGGTGTCGGGGTGTGTGGGTGTGTGGGGGTGTCGTTAGGGACTCACAGGTGGAGCTTTGTGTGTGGGAGACATGTCCTCCTGCTGGTACCACTTAAAACTCCATAATCCCATGAAGGCATTAAACCGGACGCGGTGGCCGAATCGGTAGAGCGTAGGCCTCCTGTGCGGAAGGTCGGGAGTTCGGGTCCCCGTTGAGTAAAACCAATGACTTATAACATTGATACTTGTCGCTTCCTAGCCAGGCGCTCGGCATTATTAGGATAGGGCAAGGATTGGTTGGCTCTGTGTCAGGATATTGTGACTGAGTGGGATAGCAGGTCATGGTGCTGGTGGCCTGGTCTCCCAGTGGGGCAGTGCTATAAAGTTGCCATGAGTGCGCACTGTCACAATTCAGCATCCGCCATGATATGACTTTATACGTTGCTAAGACAAAAGGCCTCAATAAACCAAACCAATATATAGAGAGTGTAGAGTCTAGAATACATTCTTTAAGACCTCAGAATTATCAGTTTAAATAAAAGCTAAAGTATTGATTATGATTATGAGCCTAATAAAATATACTTATCTTCAAAAATGGCAGAAACTCAAAAACATGGGATTATGCAATTTTAAAGCTACTCGATGATATATCATGAAGAAAGGATCTCACATTTATCCATATTTCAATATGTGTATAACACTAACAAACTCAGTCTCAGGTAATGAATTCAGGTTGAGTCAAACTGATGACTTGATATTTGTCGCTTCCGAGCCAGGTGCTCGGCATTATTAGGATAGGGCAAGGACTGGTTGGCTCAGTGTCAGGATAATGTGACTGAATGGGATATCATGTCATGGTGCTGGCGGCCTGGTCTCCCAGTGGGGCTGCACTATGAAGTCACCAAGTGTGCACACTGTCACAAGTTGGTACCCATCCTGATATTACCTAGATGTAAAACAACAAACAAACAAGGGAATGGAATACACTGGGAGTAGAAGAAAGAAGTCCAGGGACAATAGAGACATAAAACATTAATCAAAAGAGAGCTAAATGCACTGCTAGACTAATGACAACAACAAATAAAATGAATTAAAAAAGAAAAAGAAAGATAGATAAATAAATAAATAGAAAATACACTGATAATTTAAGCAAAGTTTTAGAGGGTATAGATGCTAGGTATGATACATACAAAAGGTAAACTTTAAACTTAAAATCAAAACCTAATGACCACTAACACAGCAAGGTGAATGAATACATTCAGAGAAATTAACTATTGGTAGCCAAACAATTATCCAATTGTAGGACCAACAAACTCACAGAGGTTTGGGGGATGTGGGAAAATGCTTACAAACAGAGAAAGAATACATGCAGTAGTTAGCTACACAGCAACTGAAGTTGATAAAAAGAAGGGGAGTCACAAGACTATTACTGTCTATCGGTGAAAACAAGTCATTAGACTTAACCGTTATGGGCAGCATAAATACACCCATCACCAAAAAAGAACACACAAAAAACAAACAAGCCTTGACATTGACAGGCCTCTTACTGGCAGGTCGGTATCTCCCATGATTGGTTTCAACTCACCTCAAAGTGACTGGCACTGAAATGTTTAGTTTGTTAGTTGTTCCAGGTCCCCCCCCCCCACCTCCCCACCTCCCCACGTCCCCACGTCCCCACCTCCCCAGGCCTTTGCCCATGCGTAGGTCTCAAAGCTGGGACCTGGCGTTCCTTGTCACAGACGCCCCCTGCCTTAAGCACTTTTTCTACAGCTATATTCGCTTATGCAGAACACAATACTACAGTGTGCATATGTAGTAGTCCGCACTGACCTCTCAGGCAAGGAGCCACATAGACAGGTAGGCATGGGTAGTGTGGTGACAGGGAGCCTAGGTGGTGTGATGGTTAGCACACTGACCCAGAATGCAAGAGATGTGGGTTTGATTCCCGCTCTAGGGGCAATATTTCCCATTTTCATCACCCCCATGATGCTGGTTGCCGTGACCATGATCCTGTACCAGCTATGCGTTGAATGGTTATTGAAATACCCTGTGTAATGTATATAAGTGCATTGCCTGTATCTATGAAATTGCAAGCATTAAGTGACCATTTGAAAGACTTATAATTCGAGGGGGACGATTGTAGTAGTCCGCACTGACCTCTCAGGCAAGCAGCCACATAGACAGGTAGACATGGGTAGGATGGTGACATCAGGGAACCTAGGTTTTGTAATGGTAAGCACACTGGACCAGAATGCAAGAGTTGTGGGTTCGATTCCTGCTCTAGGTGCAATATACCCTTTTCATCACCCCTACAGAACACACACACACACACAAAGTCAACACATGGGCTCCCTCTACAAAACATTACTGACAGGTAGGCGTGGGTAAGTGTGTATGTGTCAGTGAGAGAGAGAAAGAAATGCATATATAGACTCTTGAACGTGCTCACCGGATCGTGACCAAGAAGTGAGCCCTAACCATTAGCATCTTCTCTCATTAACTCTTATGGGGCCGGTGTATCAACGATCCACAAGCAAACCTGTACTACTTCATAGTTTTAGTGACATGTGCCAGCTTTCGTTTAGAAAAACGATAATGTCTCCGATGTGTGTGTCTGAGTGTGTGTATGTGTGGTGTGTGTGTGTGTGTGTGTGTGTGTGTGTGGACCCCTCCCTTTTTGTAGTTGCAAACTGCTCGCGCTCACACACACACACGCACTCTCACTCACACACACACACACACACTCACGCACTCACATACACTTACTCTCCCGAACGACTCCGAGTGCCCACCTGGATACAGGCTGTCAACAACATGGAATATACGAGGCAGGTTGTGTACCTGCGCAGGAGGAAGGGTATGCTGACAGAACTGTGACACTGCTGTCACACTACCATGACACAAGTGCACCACTACTGTACCACCACTGTCACTCTATTGTCACACTGCCGTGCTCTGTGACACTGAGACTGTACCACCACCACTGTCAGTCTATTGCCACACTGCCATGCTACTACTGTGACACTGATACTGTACCACCACTGTCACTCTATTGTCACACTGCCGGGCTACTACTGTGACACTGAGACTGTACCACCACCACTGTCAGTCTATCGCCACACTGCCGTGCTACTACTGTGACACTGATACTGTACCACCACTGTCACTCTATTGTCACACTGCCATGCTACTACTGTGACACTGAGACTGTACCACCACCACTGTCAGTCTATTGCCACACTGCCGTGCTACTATTGTGACACTGATACTGTACCACCACTGTCACTCTATTGCCACATTGCCGTGCTACTACTGTGACACTGAGACTGTACCGCCACTGTCACTCTATTGTCACACTGCCGTGCTACACCGATTCTGTAGCACCAGTGGTCCACTGCAACAACACTACTATCACACTTTTATGACACAAGTGTGAAATTACTTAGTCTACTGTAATTTCATGGAGCATACTTGGAATGTATAAAGTCATTGGAACTGAAAGAAAACATGGTGACACTGTTGGGGCACTGTTGTACCATTACCATGACACTGCTTGGACATTTTTTTAAACACTGCTTTGACACTACTATGGCACTGCCACTAACAGTGTTATGAGACTGACATTATAGTGACATTGTTGTGACACTACTGTGACACTACCATGCCACTATCATCACACTACCATGACACTATCACATTATTACGACACGGTCATGACACTACCATGGCACTACGATGACAACCACTATGACACTGCCATGACACTACTTTCTAAGTGTCGTGACACTACTATGATACCTCCATAGCACTAGTGTGACACTCTCCTAACATTACTGTGACACTGACTTCGTCACACACACATACACACGCGCGCGCGCGCACACACACACACACACACACACACACACACACACACACTTCAGGTGAGCATCATTCACGATACAATATGCACCGAGGGTTCACTTATCGTGGATACACCACTACACTGTGCATCATCACATCGCGTGTATATAAATACATGTCGGTACAGCAGGCTCGGCTTGGCGCGATGTTGGGTTCAATATATATAGCTCAGAGAGCCCGCTGAGGGGAGCCTGGACTCTTACCAGCCTGTGAGCTCACACACAAACCCACAAACTCACAACCCACAACCCACAAACACACACACATACACCAACAACAACACCAACACCAACAGTCACTGCGTACCACTGAGAGCTGGGTGTCCTTCCTTCCTTCCTTCCTTCCTTCCTTCCTTCCTTCCTTCCTTCCTTCCTTCCTTCCTTCCTTCCTTCCTTCCTTCCTTCCTTCCGTCCTTCCTTCCCTCCTTCCTTCCCTCCTTCCTTCCTTCCTTCCTTCCTTCCCTCCTTCCTTCCTTCCTTCCTTCCCTCCTTCCTTCCTTCCTTCCTTCCTTCCTTCCTTCCCACCTGCACCCATCCCGCCATCCCTCCTCGCCCACCAGGGGGCGTGTCGCGTGTGACCTGCCGCCTGGCGGGCAGGTGTGGAGACGAGGCGGGGCGGGGTGGTGGCGCCCCCTGGTGATGGCGCCTATGCGCGTTGCGTGACACACTGGGCACCGTCGTGTGATGCCACGATTATACAACAGCGCCAAGCGGCGGTACTTGGCTGAACCACTGCTCACCTAGTGGGGACTGGCTTGAAACCGCCTCCGCCCCCCGGCCCCGCCCCTCCACGCCCCGCAGTGAAGGTCATCATCACCGAAAAGCGCCCCAGACCGCGGCGACTGGCACCATTTCCTCCAGAAGGGTCACCAGCGAAGCCAAGTTACGTCGCGACGCCTGACACTGCGTATTGAGCACTGCGTTTTTGGAGGCTTTATATATTTCAGACTGTGTATGGGACACTGTTTTGTGGACGCTCTTTTGTGGACTTTAATCTGTGGACCTTAATCTGTGGATACTATTTTGTGGATGCTATTTTGTGGAAGCTGTCCTTGGGACGCTGTTTTGTTGGCGCTGTGTAGTGGACACTGTGTCGTGGATGATGTTTAGTGGATGCTATATATTTGACGCTGTGTTGAGGACGTTGTATATTGGACGCTGTATATGGGACTCTATATATATTGAACTCTATATATTGGACACTGTGTTGTGAGCACTGTATATTGGACAGTGTATATTGGACACTGTATATTGGACGTGGGCGCGGTGTCATGGCCACTGTGTTGTGGATGCAGTGTTGTGGCGATGGTGTCGTGGATGCGGTGTCGTGATCATGGTGTTGGGACACTGTTGTTGACGCTATGTTTAGCAGGCCATGATGTAGATACTGTGCATGATGTTGTGGTTTGGACGCTCTCATGTGGAAGTTGTTTTTCGAGACATTGTGAATTTGGACGCAGAATTTGGGACAGCGTGTTGGGATGCTGTGATGGGAAGCTCAGATTCATAAACAACCACCTATGTGCCTAGCCATAATGCCACCCCCCCTTACAGGTTCAAACTACCCGGATGTAACTATGCATACCCCTGTCATCGTGATTGTTGCTAGGACAGTCTATCTAGTGAACTAGTTTCAAGTCTTGTTTGCAGCTTTTGAGATAATTATTCAAACTAGTTGGTCTCAATTGGCCGAAATAACCTGTTCCTCACCCCCCACCCCCCCCCCCCCACCCCACCCACCCGCAAAAGTGTTATGTGGGTCTCCATGGGGCTGACCCTCAACCACAGTCCGCCCAGCATTGCCTATTGGTTACCTGGTGTGTCACATGGTACGAGGGGTCTAACCGGCCCGCAGAGCAGTGGCAATTAGGTGGGTGCTAATTAGGTAGGTTGGTAATTAGTTGGCGACAAAACCGGCTCCTGAGCAATGTTTAAAAAAATGTAGTCTCTCTCTCTGAGTTCCCTCTCCTCCACACCAGTGCAGGCTGGTACAAGCGAGAGAAGCACAGTTTGTAATTTGTACACTTGGATTTTACAACGCAGCCTGGCTATCCAAATTAGGCACGAACACACACACATACACACAACCACACAACCACATCCAACTTCCTGTGCGTGCTGGATCAGCAGGAGTGAGAACAGGACCGGCATTGTGGGATATCACTGGCAACAGAGTAAAAGCCCACCACTCTTTCACGATCTGCAATTGTTTGTGGTTTAATGTCGCGAAAGTTTTGTGTTGCGCACTGTGGTTGGATCTACTACACTGAAGGGATCATTGTTATTTATGACATAATTGTCCAGACAGGTTGGTTGTAGCGCTATATACACTGGTGATGTTTTGCTGGTGTTCTGTGGTGTTATACTAACTTGTGCGTGTGTATATGTGTGGAGAGCATTCGGTTAGTGTTGACATTTTTATATCCTGTTGGCAAAAGATTCGAACTGGAAGATTGTAAAGACTGAGATTCTTATTTTACTTGTGATGAGAAGTTGGGAACAAGAACCACCAACGTTGACTCCTACGTGGAAAACTGCCCCCGATTTCATTTGATTTGATTCATCCCGATGGACAGATAATTAAGAGTGGCATTCGTATGTCCTGATCTGAGAACCTGTTGACTGATCCATGCCCTGAGACTGATCCCAGTTCTCGCCTAAACCTGAGGTGTGAAACAAGGCTTTCTGGATTCCAGGCTAATTGTAATTAGACACAAGTTTGGAACAACAATCAGAAACAATGAGGGTGGCCCGGCTTAGGTCATCATCTGATGTTGAGAGGCAGTTGCCTTCGCTATCGCTGCAAGAAAACAACAGTGGATCTGCAGATGGTGGTTTGTTACCAACCGCTGCCACATGGCTGGATATGGATTATAACTTGCAATCTAGTCGCGGGACTTTCCCAATTGTGGGATCTGAGGACTTGTCGATGCTAACCAATGTGGATTGTTGCTCTTCATTCTCCTCCCCACCACCAGAGGAGGTGTCCTACTCCTCATACGCGTACCAGTCTGCAGCGGTGATGAGCCTCTCTCAGCCCCACGGTGATGATGCATCCTTTGTCAGGGAGGCTGAAGTACCTTTGCAGTATGCCGCCTCACCAAAGGGTTCGCTGTCCAAGACGCAGAAGTTCATGAAGGCCTGGGACTCCAAGACTCAGGAGATGAAGGCACTAATCAAGCGCTCAGGGTCATCCAGGAAGAGGACATCGTCACAGGTGGAAGAATCATTGCAGTCTCCTAGCAACACAAGGGAATCCCCATGTCTCACTGCCTTGAATTCTTCCACGGAAGTCCCTGAATCCGGTTTCAACAAGGTCAAGAACTCCTCACACCCCACCGCTAGGTTGTCTGCTTTCCAAACTAGTAAATCCCAAAGTACCAATGTCAGAAGCAAGGAGTATCCACATACCGCCTGGGAAACCGCTAAGCCCAAGGAAACCCCACTTGCTACGACTGCCATGGATTCCCCTGCCAAGACCAAGGCATCTCCGCATAGCTTTGCCTCCGAGTTCCCACGGTTGGCTGCCTGGGAATCCCGGCGTTCTACCCACAGGGATTCCCCGTCCAAAGTCCAAGAATCTGCAGTGTTAACCACCTCGGAGTCCTCTCGTTACGCTGGATGGAAATCGTCGTCCGAAGTTGAAAAGTCAACATTGTCTTCAACTGCGGTAGACCAATCCAAACTGCAAGAAGTTGCCTTTAAATTGGAATCACCACGTTACACTGCTTGGAAGTCTCGATCCAACATATGTGGATTGCCACGGTCAAATTCCTTTGACTCTCCACGTTTTGCTAACTTGGAATTAGCATCCAAAGTTCAAGAACCTACACCGCCTACTGCATGGGAAATCCGATCGGAAATACAGGAGTCCGCGCAGTCTTCTACTACCTGGGAAAGCCCTACTTTGACTAGACGCAAATTGCAATTCAAGCCCCATGAATGCGCACCGCTCACCGCCTGGGAAATTCCCTCAAAATCCAACAAATCTACCACGCAGTCCAAATCCAGAGTCAAAGAACCATGGAATTGCTCCACCCGAAAATCATCCCGTTCTGACAGTTTGGGATCCCAATCCAGAGTCAAACAATCCGTCAGTTCCACCAGATGGGAATCCCCACTTTCCACCAACTTGAAATCCCAATCCGGAATGCATGATTTCTCACACTCCATTATCAGGGAATCACCACTTTCGGCCACCGTGGAATCCCAATCCAGCATCAATCAATCCTTGAGGTCCACCGCCTGGGAATCTCCATGGTCTGCCTCATGGAAAACCCACACCAAGGTGGTCCAGAGCTCTGCTGCACCTACTACTATGAATACTACTCCAACCATCACCACCACCAGGAAAGCTGGATCCAACTTCCAATATCCTACTTTGGAATCTCAGTCCAGGCTGCAGGAATCCTCATATTCAACTGCCATGCAATCCCAGTCAAGAACGCAACTTTTGTCTGCGAGAGACGAACAGTCGCCCACGAAGGACTGCATAGTGTGGCACAGGAGCCCCTGGTCACGACACAGCGTGGAGTACAACGAGGGCGCTGGACGTGGGGAGGGAGGCGAAGATTCGGAGGAGTCGGAGGAGGAGATGATAATGGAAGCATGGTCAGAGGACCAGACCAACTGGGACATCACCACTGAGACGGTGAAGCGGAAGAACCTCAATGCGAAGAAGGTACGTAAGTGCAGTGATAGCCCCCCCTCCCAACTGTTGCTATGCAGCCTGATAGCTTGTTCTCGGCCTTAAAGTTGCATAGTCCGATGGTTTTGAATTTCTGTATTTTTTCTTAGGTAAATATATTAGATCGATCGCTAGTATCTACTTTACATTAGTTTAAAGTTACTTTTATTTTAAATGGTAAACTTTTGAGATATTTTGAGTGCAAACATGGAAAATTAGTTTTGGCAAGCTTGTCAAAACTCTGACACCATAGACTTCTGCACTAACAGGTTCTGTTAAATTGACTCAGTATTACCTTCTACACAGAAACAAATGCTTAATAAGTGCATCAGTATCTAAGTTAGATATGTAAAATCAAATCTAGTTACTTGGTTTGTTTTTGAAAATTTGATATTTCATCAGACTATGCAGCTTTAAGATTAAGATTAGAATTAAAGTGCTGTTGAGGATGCTCTGTTCAGTTTTGTCATATGCAGCAATGAGTTTGAATCTGCTGTTGTTAGCTGGGTGTATCCTGGAACCTGAGGCCTTGTGAATTATCCAACAAGAGTTCGGCATTCATCTCTTCTGATTGGTCAATGATTGGTTTACTGATTGGTCAATGATTTGTTTACACACAAAATATTGCCATTTAGTACCATTTTCTGTCCTTTTCTAAAGTGGCACCGGGCACGGTGGCCGAATCGGTGGAGCACAGGCCTCGCATGCGGAAGATTGGGAGTTTGCGAGTTTGGTTCCCGGTCGAGTGAAACCAGTGACTTAAAAATTGATACTTGTCGCTTCCTAGCCTGGTGCTCGGCATTATTAGGATAGGGCAAGGACTGGTTAGCTCGGTGTCAGGATAATGTGACTGAGTGGGATATCGGGTCACGGTGTCGGCGGCCTGATTTCCCAGTGGGGCAGCACTATAAAATCGCCATGAGTGCGTACTGTCACAAGTCGGTGCCTGTCCTGATATGACCTTAGATGTTGCTAGTATGTAAACCAACAACAAACAAACAATTTAAAGTGGCTGGTTACCTGCTGGTTCCCACATCATGGCTGCTTGGTCACAGGATGCTGGTGAGTAGTGCTGACTATGTGTAGTACTGTTTGGAACCTGGAAGTATCTAATTTACAGTCGGATACAGTTGTCATATTGCACATTATCACAATTACCAACTAGTGTGGAAGACTTGATTGGTGTTATTTCACTGTTAAATACTTGTCACTGTTGAATACTTCTGTTTATTGCAGTAATTGTTTTGTAAAACCTCAATATACCCCTCCATGCATCCATGTTTTAATGTAAATAACATGTCAGATCTATGTACAAATGTAAAGCATGAACAAATTTGAGTTTCTAAGGACAGCTGGACTATATATATATATATATATATAACCCCTTGTAATGTTAGCCATGTCTTAAATTTTGTTGTCATTTTAAACAAATTTATCCAATTCAAAATTGTAACTGAGATCAAATTTCCCATTTTAATTTCATATATATTTTTATGTGAACATATAAATGTGATCGGAATTTTTCATGGAACCAAAGGGACAAGTTTTGCTAAATCTTTACTGTGAATATGGCCTTGTGGTGTGTGAGGGAGGGTGGTGTGTGAGGGAGGGTGGTGTGTGAGGGAGGGCGGTGTGTGAGGGAGGGTGGTGTGTGAGGGAGGGTGGTGTGTGATTGAGGGTGGTGTGTGACAGAGGGTGGGGTGTGAGGGAGGGAGGGAAGGTGGTGTGTGAGGGAGGGTGGTGTTACCAACACTATTTATCCATTTGCAGAGAGGAAAGGGGCCATCCAAAGTTGTCAAAATTGTCACGGTCGTACAAAGATTACTACTTTCCAGACCCCTCTCCCTACACCCACACCGAAAGTAGTACAGATCAACATTTTACATATGATTTGATTTACGCTATTAATGTAAATTAAATATCAACATTTTATTCAACGATAAAATGTGTACATTACTGATACCCCCTCTCCCACTACCGTACGCTTGTCTACGACCATGAAAATGTTGATAAGTATCGGGGTGGGGAAGATAAGATTAAAAAATGTAATTTCAAATTGGCTGTGAGGGGATGAGATGGTTGTCGCTGAAGAAAAGGAAAACACATACAAATTATGACACAAAAAGAAGAACCCGCAAAAAGCAAATACAGTACAACCCCGTTAAACCAAGCTCGGTTAAACCAAACGATCGCTTAATCCAAACTTTTTTTGGCGGCCCGGCAAAATACTACCATTTATCATATAAAAAAAGTTGGTTAAACCAAATTCGGTTAATCAAAATTATCGGTTAATCCAAACAAAATTGTCAGACCCCAGGCCACTCCGGTATGGTTAAACCAAACTTTCATGTGCTTATAAGGTCATCTGAGACCCCACCAACTTTTTTATATGATAAATGGTAGTATTTTGCTGGTCCACCGGAAAAAGTTTGGATTAACTGATCGTTTGGTTTAACCGAGCTTAGTTTAACCGGGTTATACTGTATACACATTAAAAAAAAACAATAATCAAAGTTTCCACATGCATTGTATATTACATGTGCAATACATGCTTACTCAAAGTCAAAGTCAAAGCTAAAGCTCGGTTAAACCAATGATCGGTTAATCCAAACACATTTCTAGGGTCCCTTCAAGTATGTTTTAACGGGGTTATACTGAGTAATAACAGCAACAACAAACAAAAAAGGTCTCAACAAGATCTAACGTTAGCGATGTAATCATCAGGCTTAGTCACGGATCGTAAAACTAATTAGCAGCTTGCGATGTACGCTACCATTTAAAGCTGCATGATCCAATGAGAGCAAAACATTTTCTAAACCAAAGCACTTAATTACACATTTTATACTACTATTATTACTACATATCCACTGGTGCACTCATTAAACATTTATTACAGTTTGGTGCTCATAGGCTATGTTCGAAAATTGCCAACCAAATTCTATGTCCGCCATTTTGGTGTGCACACAAACATTAATTTTGCTTGTTCAAAAATTGGCATCCAAATTATATGTCCGCCATTTTGGTGTGCGCACAAACATTAATTTTGCTTTTTGTCACTTCAAATATTTCCAAATTTAACCATGTCCAGCATTTTGGTGTGCACACCAAAATTAATTTTGCTTGTTCAAAAATTGGCATCCAAATTATATGTCCGCCATTTTGGTGTGAAAACAAACATTAATTTTGCTTGTTCGAAAATTGCCAACCAAATTCTATGTCCGCCATTTTGGTGTGCGCACAAACATTAATTTTGCTTGTTGTCACTTCAAATATTTCCAAATTTAACCATGTCCAGCATTTTGTTGTGCACACCAAAATTAATTTTGCTTGTTGCCACTTAAAATATTTCCAATCTTAAAATATTTCCAAACTTAACTATGTCCAGCATTTTGGTGTGCACACCAAAATTCATTTTCTTTTTGTTACTTCAAATATCTCCTTACTTAACCTTTAGCAATAAAAATTACATGAAGCTAAAAGTAGATTATAACGGCCACCGTAATATATTATTTACCTTAAAGCGAATATTGCACAAACTCAAACCTCCGGATTGTGCCCCTTTAAGCACTGGAACTAGGTCCCTAACGGTGCTGTTGGGGCCGGTGTGTACTGTGTGGAATGTTGTAGGGCTGGGTGTGACAGTCCTGCGGTGTGGTGAGTACTAGTGGCAGTTCTTACTGGGGCGTCACAACAGTTTGGTTTATTATACCCATTGCTGCATAAAAAGAAATTATATATATAATTTACATGCACTATATATAGATATTATAGTACACGCACACACTCACACACTCACACACTCACACACTCACACACTCACACACTCACACACACACACACACACACACACACACACACACACACACACACACACTTAGCCCATCAGTCCTTGCACCAAGTACAAGCATCACATTTTGTCAGGCTTTGGTTTGACTCAGCCTAAGATTAATCCCATGATCTCGGTAAGCGAGTACTCTACCCAGTCGGCCATCCTGTCTGGTCAGCAGGCAAAATGGAGAGTGAAGAGAAGACAGTATATATATATAAAGTATATGAGGCAGCAATATAAAGCTACATTGAGTGTGCACTGTCACCAGCTGGTGCTCGTCCTGGTACGAGCTCTGTTGTTGTCCTTAAAACATAAAACCGCCACCAATCACGTGGACATGTGTGTGACGGTGTTTTTTCCCCTTATTTGTGTGTGGTTCCCCCCCCCCCCCTCCTGTTTGTTCGGGCACAGTCGACCTTTGACCTCCGCTGTCCCTGTCCCATCTGGTGCCGCAGTTCCGGTTCCTGTCTAGTAGTAGTGAGGCTGCTCCGCTACACTCCTGACACTCCATCACTGCGCCATTGCACAGACTCTGTGGTTGTCCTGCACCAGTCTAGGACACTGCGTAATAGCCAGCTCATCGCTCTGCGTACCTTTTCCCAACAGTACCGAGGTACCAAAGTTGGTGTCCACCCAAATACTAGCCAGGCCCTGACCGGACGCGCTGGTCGAATCGGTAAGAGTGCAGGCTTCCCAAGTAGAAGGTCAAGAATTAGAATCCCAGCCGAGTCAAACCGATGACTTACAAAATTGATACTTATCGCTACCTAGTTTGGCACTCTGCCATACTACGATAGGACAAGGACGGGTTGGCTCAGTGTCAGGATAATGTGACTGAGTGGGAAATCAGGTCATGGTGCTAGTGGCCTGGTGTTCCAGTGGGGAAGCAGTATAAAATAAAGTCATCATGAGTGCGCCCTGACACATGGCAGTAACCATCCTAATGTGACCTTACATGTTGCTTGGGTGTAAAAGTCCAACAAACAACCACAAACTAGTCAGGTTGCTGGCGGTGCTAGAGTGGCGGTTAAGTGCACTGCACACTGCTACACAAACATACAGGAAGTGGTACTTTATCTAATGGAAGTTATTCACTACAAATCGATACTAGAAAGACTGGTTGACTCGGTGTCGGAATAATGTGACTGAGTGAGATATCAGGTCATGGTGCTGGCAGCCTGATCTCACAGTAGGGCAGCACTAGAAAGTCGCCATGAGTGCGCACTGTCACAAGTCGGTACCCGTCCTGATATGACCTTAGATGTTACTAGCACGTAAAACTACAACAACCAACCAACCCAGTGGGGCAGCACTATAAAGTCGCAGTGTGTGTGCACTGTCACAAGTCGGTACCCGTCTTGATATGACCTTAGATGTTGCTACAACGTAAAACTCCAACAACCAACCGACGATACTAGAAACAAGTGTAAGACACTACTCGAGTTTGGCGATCAGGAACCATGAGTTAAAAGTGAGCCTAACTCTCCATAGTCCGATAAAGGCATCACATTGTCTGAACCAAAGCAGTTATCTATATTTTATTCTATATATCCAACCTAAAGTTCCATTGTTCGGTGGTTTTGAGTTTCTGCCATTTTCTGAAATGAATTAAGTTAAAATAGGGTGGTCGATATTATCTACCTTGCTTTTGGCTGAATTAACTTTTTTTTTATAGCTAGTTTTGGAGATATTTGAACTGAAAACATATTTGCCAGTCTTGTCAAAACTCTTGACACCATAGGCTTAAACAGTTACAAGTTCTATTAAAATGACTTATTATGGCCTTCTATGCAGCAACAAATGCTTAATAAGTGCACCAGTGTCTAAGCTGAATATTCCGAATCAAATCTAGGTATAAGTGTTTTGGTTTTTAAATTTTTATGTTTTCATCACACTATGCAATGTGTTAAATATTCAGTGTTATATAGAAGGGTGTATGTACCAAGTCAATTTAACCTGCTAATGCTGAAGCCTTTTTTTTTTTTTTGGTACATTTGTTGTTTAAGCAGGGGAAATTTCAGTCGCAGACGACTGGTCTTCCTCATTCCACTGCTCCTTGCCTTATCCTAATAATGCCGAGCGCCTGGCTAGGGAAGCGACAAGATTCAATTTTTAAGTTATTGGTTTGACTCGACCAGGATTCGAACCCATGATCTACCAACACGGGAGACTGACACTCTAACTCATTTGGCCATCCCATCTGGTTATTGGGGTCAGAGTTTTGACAAGCATGCCAACATTAATTTGACTTCAAATATCTCCAAAGTTAGCCATTTATAATAAAGCTTTACTTCAGACTAAGGTAAGGTAGATTTGATCAATCAACCTAATATATTTATCTTAGAAAAAGAACATTAGCTGAAAACAACCAGACTCCAATTTTAAAGTAGAGCGCTGAGAGAGAAGGGCACCCCCACTTCCGGTTGTGTGAGCCCGCCAGGTGGCAGCTTCACGGTCGGACACTAATTCAGAACACATTTGTTGACGCTGTTGTTGTTGTTCAGCAGATTCATTTCTCAACTTCATTTCTCTTTCCATCACCATCATGGTTGTGTCACGTGGATGCTACCCTGTACACCTTAAAGTTGCATAGTCCGATTCTTTAGTTTCTGCCATTTTCTGAGATAAATACATTATGCTGACCGTTATAATGTACCTTACTTTAGTTTGAAGTAACATTTATTTTATATGGCTAACTTTGGAGATATTCTACGTCAAAATATAGCAAATTAATTTTGGCAAGCACACCAAAACTCTGACACCATAGACTTCAGTAGTAACAGGTTCCATTAAATTGATTTATTACAACCTTCTATGCAGCAACAAATGTTTAATAAGTGCACCAGTATCTAAGTTGAATATGTAGAATCAAATCTAGATAAGTGTTTTGGTTTTGAAAATTTGATGTTTTCTTCGGACTATGCAAATAATTATAATGAATAAATGCTCATTATAGTTTAGTTTCTGACAAATAGACGCGTATGTGGTAAATATAACATACTGCGCGTTAGTATGCCAGTGATGTATGTCTTCACTGTACACTAGTCTGACAACGACAGGGGTATATGACAAATGTCTTACTAAGGTAGCAGGTTTATGGGGTATCCATGGCAACGCCACCTGTGGAGTGTTCCTGTGATGAGTTGGTGTAATAAGGCCACTGCTTGTCCACACGTCTCAGCACCCAAATTCCACTATTAACACACACTCGTCTCATTCCTCTAAGTCCTAATTTACACAGAAGGGTGCTAACATTTTATATGATTGTGTGTGTGTGTTGGGGGGGGGGGTTCTGAATAATATTTTCATAGACGAATCTGTTCTGTTATTATGGCGAGATGGTGGTTTTTGTGGTTTTCGTATTGTTTTGTGTGTGTAGGGAGGGTATGTGGGGTTTTGGGGGTTAGTTGGGATGGAATGGATTTAGGCTAAAAGGGTTTGGGGATGGTGGGGGGTGTTGGGGGAGGGGATGATGGTAGTGAGGGTGGTGGGGTGAGGGTGGTGTGTGTGAGGGTGGTGGGGTTGGGAGTTAGGGGGTGGGGGTGGGAGTGGGGTGGTGGGGGTGAGGGTGGTGTGTGTGAGGGTGGTGGGGGTGGGAGTTAGGGGGTGGGGGTGGGAGTGAGGGTGGAGGTGAGGGTGGCGGGGTTGGGAGTTAGGGGGTGAGGGTGAGGGTGGGGATGGTGGTGGGGTGAGGGTGGGGATGGTGGGGCTGAGGGTGGTGTAAGTTAGCCCGCTGTGTAGTGGAGATGAGCTAGCAACATGTCGGACTGCCCCCTGGTGGTGTGTGCGTAGTATCACGTGACCTGGTGCTCCAGCGGCGGCAGTTTTCAAACAAAGCCGCTTGCAGGAGACTGTTGAAGCAGACATTTACTCTGCTCCAGGAACGCCACGTTGCAGAAACCAGCAATTCATGCCTCGATTCAAAAGAAGCAAACCATTGGATGTGACAGAGTGAGGGTTTCTGGGCTGTGATTGGAGATGGCAGAGTGAGGGATTCTGGGTGGGCTGTGATTGGAGGTGGTAGAGTGAGGGATTCTGGGCTGTGATTGGAGGTGGTAGAGTGAGGGTTTCTGGGCGGTGATTGGAGGTGGCAGAGTGAGGAGTTCTGGGCTGTGATTGGAGGTGGCAGAGTGAGGGATTCTGGGTGGGCTGTGATTGGAGGTGGTAGAGTGAGGGATTCTGGGTGGGCTGTGATTGGAGGTGGCAGAGTGAGGAATTCTGGGTGGGCTGTGATTGGAGGTGGTAGAGTGAGGGATTCTGGGTGGGCTGTGATTGGAGGTGGCAGAGTGAGGGATTCTGGGTGGGCTGTGATTGGAGGTGGTAGAGTGAGGAATTCTGGGCTGTGATTGGAGGTGGCAGAGTGAGGGATTCTGGGTGGGTTGTGATTGGAGGTGGGGGAGTGGAGGATTCTGGGTGGGCTGTGATTGGAGATGGGAGAGTGAGGGATTCTGGGTGGGCTGAGATTGGAGATGGGGGAGTGGAGGATTCTGGGTGGGCTGAGATTGGAGATGGGGGAGTGGAGGATTCTGGGTGGGCTGCGCTTGTAAGGGGAGGGTGGCGGATTCTGGGAGAGTGGAAGATTCTGGGTGCGCTGTGATTGGAGGGGGAGAATGGAGGATTCTGAGTAGGCTGTGATTGGAGATGGAGAGTTGATTCTGGATGGGCTGTGATTGGAGGAGGGAGAGTGACGGATTCTGGATCGGCTGAGCTTGTAGGGGGAGAGTGAGGGATTTTTGGTGGGATGTGCTTGTAGGTGAGAGAGTGAGTGATTCTGGGTGTGATGTAACAGCTTGTAGGTGAGAGAAATTGGGATTCTGGGTGTGGTGTGCTTGTAGGTGAGAGAGTGAGGGGTTCTGGGTGTGATGTCCTTGTAGGGGGGAGAGTGAGGGATTCTTGATGGGCTGTGCTTGTGGGGGGGGGGAAAGGGAGGGATTCTGGGCGTGATGTCATTGTAGGGGGGAGAGTGAGGGATTCTGGTTGGGCTCTGCTTGTAGGGGGAGAGTGGGGGGTTCTGGGTGTGATGTCTTTGTAGGGAGAAGAGTGAGGGGTTCTGGGTGGGCTGTGCGTGTAGGGGGAGAGTTGGGGGTTCTGGGTGGGCTGTGCTTGTAGGGGGGAGAGTGAGGGATTCTGGAAGAGTGGGGGTTTGTGGGTGGGCTGTGCTTGTAGGGGGGGAGAGTGAGGGATTCTGGAAGAGTGGGGGTTTGTGGGTGGGCTGTGCTTGTAGGGGGAGAGTGAGGGATTCTGGGAGGGTGAGGGATACTGGGTGGGCTGTGCTTGTTGTTGACAGCAGTGATGGCGAGTGGGCGGCTCCCCTCATTCAACTCAGTGTCTAATTATACATCCACACCCGACCAGATCCTCCCTCTGGCCATGGGGTTATAGCACCTGCCTCACCCAACCCAGAGTGGTAACATGTGTGACACAATTGTTCTTGTCGTTGCCTTGCCTGGCGCTCCGTATTAATAGGATTGAACAAGGACTGGTTGGCTGTTAGGATAATGTGATTGAGTGGGGTATTGCTGGTGGTATTGTTAGCCCACTGAGGCAGCACCATAAAGCTGCCAATAGTGCCAACTATCACTAGGTATTCGTGCTGATATGATATCAGATGTAAGCGGATAGGAGGCATGGAATGGCTGAAGTGTGGGCTAGATTCGCAAACACATGTCGTGACATTTATATATATACACTTTATGCTACTAAATATGCCTCGCCCCATAAACTCAGGAAAGGAGCTTATTTCAACCTGTGAGAGGTCGGTGGGGATAGGGGGGAGCGGGGAGGGAGGCAAGGGGTGGGAGGAGGTGTGGTGAAGTTATAGTAACCACGGATACATTACAGATATAGCCATGATATTGATAGTATCTATAGCCGTCCTGATATGACCATAGATGTTGCTAGGACGTAAAACCCGAACAACCAACCAACTAGTATCTATCGAGTGTAGCGAACTGGTCAAATCAACCACCAGAAGACCAGTCTCTCCGTACTGACAGGAGGGACCTATTCTGACGAATAAACATCTTTACCAAAGAAATATATGTTGCAAAATAAGACCTTATGGTTTGATATTTAATAAATATCGCAAAGTTATATGGTGGATGTTTGATATTTGATGAGATATTAGCAGCAAAAATAGACTGGAACTGGAAAGGATGGCCGACTCAATAAGTGATGGCTGGCTTCCCATGTGGAAGATCATGGGTTCGAACCCTACCCAAGTCAAACCAATGATTTACAAAACAGATACTTGTCGCTACATAGTCGGGCGTTCAACATTATTAGGATAGGGCAAGGACTGGTTTGCTCAGTATCAGGATAATGTGACTATGGGGGATATTGGTTCATGGTGCCAGTGGCCTGGTCTCTCGTTGAGGGCAGCACTATAAATCCACCAGAAGTGCACACTGTCACAATTTGGTAACTGTACTGATCTGACCTGAGGTGTTGCTAGGGCGCAAAGCTCCAATAAACCAACAAAACAGCAATAATTGCCTGAACCTCGATGCCTTGTCTGCCACATCTCTGGGGCAGTCCACGCATGGCGACACACCTCGCCAGGGGGCGCACGGAGCAAGAAGTAAACAAGGCGCATGCGCACCCAGCCATTACGTGTGGGGGTGGTGGGGTGGTGGTGAAGGGGCATGGTAACGTGTGTTGGTCCACAGCCATAAAAAGAGGGTTGGGTTATATGGGGTAGCATAGGGGAAGGTGTTGTATATGATGTGCGATTTGTATTGTGCCACCTGACCTAGTGTTTGAGGCGGTAGAGCGCAGGCCTCTCGTGCGGAAGGTCGGAGTTCAATTCCCGGTCGAGTCCAACCAATGACTTACACAATTGATACTTGTTGCCAGGTGTTCGACATTAGTAGGATAAGGCAAGGACTGGTTGGTTCAGGGTCACGATAATGTGACTGAGTGGGATATGAGGTCATGGGGCTGGTGGCCTGGTCTCCCAGTGGGGCAGCACTATTAAGTTGCCATTAGTGTGCACTGTCACAAGTCGGTAGCCGTCCTGATATGACCTTAGATGTTGCCAGGACGTAAATCTCCAACAACCAACTCAGTATCTATACACTAAGACTAAGACTAGTAAGAGCCGTAGTTCCTTCGATTGGACTATATGGCTGAATCAGAATCACTGGCTGGCTTCCTATGTAGTAGGTCGTGTGTTCAAACCCCGGCTGAGTCAAACCAATGACATACAAAGTTAATACATGCCAAAATTAATTTTACATCTTTTCTCATCAAATATATCCTAAGTTAGTCATTTCTTTTAGAGCAAAGTTACTTCCATCTAAAGTAAGGTAGATTATAGCAATCAACCTGATGTATTTAGCTCAGAAAATGACAGAAACTCAAAACCATCGGACTATGCAAATTTAAATAAAGGTACTCACTCACATGATATCTGATTATTGTATATTTTGTATTTTGCACATTTCTCATGACGTTTGTCCGTGGACTGGTGGTGTGCTCAGTGTCATGATAATGTGACTGAGTGGGATATCAGGTCATGGTGCCGGCGGCCTGGTTTCCCAGTGAGACAGCACTATAAAGACGCCATGAGTGCGCACTGTCACAAGTCGGTACCCGTCCTGATATGACCTTAGATATTGCTAGGACGTAAAACAACAACAAACAAACAAACAAACAAACAAACAAACGTTTGTCCGTGCGATTAACAATATCATTACTATATGCCATACAACTATACAAGCAGACGAACATTAGGCATGAGTGAGTTAACCGACACCTACTGTGGTGACCTCTTGACCTTGACTTAGCCTGACATGACCTCCTACAGCGGGTAGATTTTGGCTTTCTCATTATGAGCATGCGCATGTAGCCACTTTCTTTATAACTCTCGCTATTCTTTCACTTTATGAGCCATCGCCTCCCCTCCCTTCGCCTCCCCTCCCCCTCCCCTCCCCTCTCGCCCCCCCCTCCCCTCTCCCTCCCCCCTCTCCTCCCTCTCCTCCCCCTCTCTCCTCCCCCCTCTCTCCTCGCCCCTCTCTCCCCCCTCTCTCCTCCCCCTCTCTCCCCCCTCTCTCCTCCGCCTCTCCTCCGCCTCTCTCCTCCCGCCTCTCTCTCTCCTCTCTCCTCTCTCCCACCTCTCTCTCCCCCTCTCTCCCCCCTCTCTCCTCCCCCTCTCTCCTCCCACCCCTCTCTCCTCCCCTTCCTCCTCCTTCTCTCCTCCCCTTCTCTCCCCTTCTTCTCCTCCCCCCCTTCTCTTCACCACTTCCTCCCTTCCGCCCCCCTCTCCCCGCTCTCCTCCACCCTCCCCCGCTCTCCTCCCCTTCTCCTCTTCCCCCTCTCCTCCTCCCCCTCTCTCCCCCCCCCTCTCCCCCCTCCTCCTCTCCCTCTCTCCTCCCCCTTCCCCCCCTCCTCCTCTCCTCCTCCCCCTCTCTCTCCTCCCCCTCTCTCCTCCCCGTCTTGTCCTTCCCCTCTCCTCCTCCCCCCTCTCCCTTCTCTCTCTTCCCTCTCGTCCTCCCCCCCCCTCCCCTCGCTCCTGCTCCCCCCCCTCTCTCCTCCCCCCTCTCCTTCCATCCCCCCCTCATTTTTCCCCCTCTCATCCCCCTTTCCCCCTCCCTACCCCTCTTCCTACCCCTCTTTCCCTACCCCTCCACATCCTCCCCCTCTTTCCTACCCCTCTACCCCTCTTTCCTACCCGGCCTCCTACCCCTCTTCCCTCTTTCCTACCTCCTACCCCTCCTCCTTCCCCCCTCTCCCCCCCTAGTGGCCTCCCCCTCCTCCCCTCTCTCCCCCCCTCTCTCCCCCTCCGCTCCGCTCCTCCCCCTCTTCTCCTACCCCCTCAGACTCCTCCCCCTCTCTCACTCCCGCTCCTCCTCCCCCTCTCTCCTCCCCCCTCTCTCCTCCCCCCCTCTCTCCTCCCCCTCTCTCCTCCCCCTCTCTCCTCCCCCTCTCTCCTCCCCCTCTCTCCTCCCCCTCTCTCCTCCCCCTCTCTCCTCCCCCCTCTCTCCTCCCCCCTCTCCTCCCCCCTCTCTCCTCCCCATATTCTCCTCACCATACCTCCACCCCATCTCCTCCCCTCACCTCCCCCTCTCCTCCCCCTCATCCTCCCCCTCTCACTCCCTCTCTCTCGCGCCCCCCCACCTCTCTCCTCCACCCTGCCACACACTCGCTCCTCCCCTCCTCATCCCTCCTCTCCTCCCCTCTCCCCACCCTCCTCACCTCCCCCCTTCTCCCCCTACTCCACATCCCCCAACATCCCTCCCCCCCTAACCCCCCTCTCCTTCAACCCCTTCCCCCACTCTCTGTCTGCCATAAAACGCTTATTTTAATGGGCTTGTTTGCCGGGCTGTTGTGCCTCCGGAACCCGTACACTAACATGAGCCTGTATGTTTGAGGTGTGAAGGCAACAACCACGCTGCAGGAAGGAGCATGGGCCATTTATCACAAACCAGTGGCTATTTTCCATTCCGACCAGTGATCCACAACTGGTTCATCAAAGGCTGTGGTATGTGCTGTCCAGTCTGTGGGAAAGTGCATATAACAGGCCCCTTGCTGCTTATTGGAAAGAGTAGCCTTTGGGATGGCAGCTGGTTTCCTGCAAAATCAGAGTGACCATATATTTGACGTCCAATAGCCGATTATACAACAATCAATGTGCTCTAGAGGCATTATTAAATAAAACAAGTTTTACAAGTTTTGGGAATATTTAAAGTTAAAACCAAAAATTATTTTTAAGATCCACTGTCGAAAATGCTGAGCATTGTAAGTTTTAGAAATAACTGAATCTGTAAAATTGACTTAGTATTTCCTTCTGTTTAGCAATAAATGTGTAATAAGAGCACCAATATCCAATCTATCATCAAATCTAGGTAAGTGTTCAGGGTTTAAAAATAAAAGGTATTTTCATTGCACTATGCAGCTATTTAATAGTAAGTTCACGTGAAAACATAGAATGCAAGGAAGTGACAATATAATAGATAGGCTCCATCCGAAATAATACCAGCATAACTTATGCGGCACAAAAAGCAAACCCCAACAAAGCCCGAACACACAAACCCAACACGACCAGACAGGGATGGCCAAATGAGCTGAGCGTCCGTCTCCTGTTCTGGTAGATCGTGGGATCCCAGCCCACTGGTTCGAACCCTGGTCGAATAAAACAAATGACTTAAAAATGTATACTGGTCGCTTCCTAGCCAGGCGCTCGGTATCATTAGGATAGGGCTAGGACTGGTTGGCTCAGTGTCAGGATAATGTGACTCAGTGGGATATCAGGTCATGGTGAGGGCAGCCTGGTCCCCCAGTAGGGCAGCACTATAATGTCACCATGAGTGTGCACTGTCACAAGTCGGTACCCGTCCTGATATGACCTTAGATGTTGCAAGGATGTAAAACTCCAACACCAACCCAACCTAACCAACCCAAACCAACCTAACCAACCCAACCTAACCAACCTAGCCAACCCAACCTAACAAACACAACATAACAAACACAACCTAACCAACAGAACCTAACCAACACAACCTATCCAACACAACCTAACAAACACAACCTAACAAACCCAATCCAATCCACCCAATCCAATCCACCCAACCCAATCCAACCAACCCAACCATGGTGAGGGCAGCCTGGTCTCCCAGTAGGGCAGCACTATAATGTCACCATGAGTGTGCACTGTCACAAGTCGGTACCCGTCCTGATATGACCTTAGATGTTGCAAGGATGTAAAACTCCAACACCAACGCAACCTAACCAACCCAAACCAACCTAACCAACCCAACCTAACCAACCTAGCCAACCCAACCTAACAAACACAGCATAACAACACAACCTAGAAACGGACCCTGGTCGCTAGGCCATTACATATAGCCCCTCCCCCCATCCTACCTCTACGCGCCTCGGAACCCAGTGCATCCCAGCTTTGCCCATATTATCGACCCCACCCCCACCCTCCCACTCCAGCACCACCCTCATTATTGCTCACCCAGCGCTGCAGCAGCCGACCAGCTCAGCAAGAAATGTCAATAAAAATCTTCAAGGGCATGGTGCTCCCCTATTTTGACTATGGCGATGTAAACTACATGGGTGCGAGAAAAGAACTACTAAAAAAACTGCAAACACTGCAGAACAGAGCCCTAAAAATCTGTCTAAGAGTAGACAAGCTGCACCCAACCTATGACATACACAAAAGAACCAAAGTGAAACTACTAGAAAATAGGAGAATAATTCATTTGAAAACATTAGCATATAGCTATAGTCAAAACAGTAAACTTCTAACAAAACCACAAAGGGCTACTAGAGCAAATAATGCACCACTACTAAAGCAGACCAGAAGCCGAATAAAAGCTCATGAGAGAAGCACGCTGGAAATGGCTGCCAAGTTGTGGAATGCCCAAACGGTAAAGGAACGACAAATTCCTGACCTAAAAACCTACAAAAAATATCTGTGCAAAATAAGGCTAGGAAACCCCCAGTAAGCTGCACTGCAAAGGGGCATGTGATATGTCACGGCCCACCAGCGGGATGCCCAATGGAAGGTAACCATGCCAAAAGTAGCCAGATAACACACCACACAGCTACGTACAAGCCTATGATATGTAAATAGGAGTAGGCTAGTCTAGTAATAAGAGTAGAAAAAATAAAACACATATATGCCAAGAAAATCCAAAAAACTAACATAGGCTACTAACCATACCAACCAATTATCTATCTGCTACTGAAATGCAGGCAATCAAATACCTTATCAGCAGCCACTGTGTGGTAAGATAACACCAACACTACAACTGGCCAGCATTGAAAACAAGCCTGGGTACCCGGGCTTATATGCTATGGACAGTATAAATACAGCCTCAATAAAAAAACACAAAAAAAAAAAAAACAAACACAACCTAACCAACAGAACCTAACCAACACAACCTATCCAACACAACCTAACAAACACAACCTAACAAACCCAATCCAATCCACCCAATCCAATCCACCCAACCCAACCAACCAAACCAACCAACCCCGACACATCGCTCACTTAGCATTCGAACTATCTTCTACCTCCGGCGCAAACCCGACCTGTTATCAGTTAAGGTGTATCTATGTATACACACGATCCAGCAAAGCAATACCATCCGCAGCGCGACCCATTACCACCAAGTGTCCGTCCGACCTGCGTCACCGAGCCGCCACCAAGACAGCCGGGTGGGTCATCGAAAGTTGTCAACATTTTCACTGTCGCGCAAAGCGTAGCAGTCTATGATCGGGGATGAGGAGGGCTGGGGTGTCAGTCAAGTACGACTTGTTCACTGTCGTACAAAGCGTAGGAGTCTATGATCGGGGATGAGGAGGGCTGGGGTGTCGGTCAAGTACGACTTGTTCACTGTCGTACAAAGCATGGGAGTCTATGATCGGGGATGAGGAGGGCTGGGGTGTCAGTCAAGTACAACTTTTTATCGTTTAATGAAATGTTGATTTAAAAAAAAAAATTATTTTTTATTTTATTGTTTGCATTAGTTGATTAAAGTTGCAGTCTGATGGTTTAGAGTTTCACTCGTTTTCTGAGATAAATATATTAGGTTGATCGTTATAATCTACCTTACTCTAGTTTGAAGTAACTTTGATTTGAAATGGCTAAGTTTTGAGATATTTGAAATGCAAACATGTCAAATAAGTTTTTGGCAAGCATGACAAAGCTCGGACACCATAGGCTTCAGCAGTAACATGTTCTATTTAAATTGCCTCGGTGTTCCCTTCTGTGTGATGAGAAATGTTTAATAAGTGCACCAGTGTCTCAGTTAGATATGTAGAATCAAATTTAGATAATTGGTTTGGTTTTGAAAATCTGATGTTTTCATCGGACTATGCAGCCTTAATGAGGGGAATTTTCAATCACAATTGGTCTTCCTCATTTCACTGCTTGTTGCCCTACCCATGTAATGCAGAATGCCAGGATATAGGTAGCGACAAGTATAAATTGGTTTGACTCGACTGACGGGGTTTGAACCCAGGGTGCTTGAATCCCATTACCGACCAAAACAGGAGGCCAGCACTCAACTCATTTGGCTGCCCAGTCTGGGTTTGTTGTAAAATGTTGATATGTTCTACTTTGGGGGTTTGGGAGGTGGGGTAGCTGGAAAAGTAGTACTTTGTGTACTACTTTGAAAATGTTGAAAACCCTAATGCCGCTAATTGTAGGCGAACTCGTTAGGGAAACAGGCCCTCTGAGGACCCGGGTTGACCCAAGCTCTCCGGTGGTGATAGTTACCGTTATCGCCGCCAGGAGGACATTGCTAGGAAAGGGGGCGCCATCGGAGGTGTTACGAGGTGCTTGCTACCTAAAGGCCCTGTCACACTACAACGTATGGTGTCAGCGCGTGCTCAACGTTCGAAAATTTGCCACTATGTCGGCATTCGTCGAACTTTTCAGCGGCAGGGGATAAAAATGGGCGTACACACAATGTACACACAACATACGTAACATATGCAGAACGTATCTCTGACCTATTACTAGCATATGAGAGCGTTCATGTGCCTTGCAAAATGCTCGCATACGCTCACGGTATGCTTACCAACGTTACATATGTTACTCCATCGTGAGAAGTATGCCCTATACATTAAGTACGCTGGAGATATGGCTGGCATATGTTTGAAGTATGTTAGGAGTACGTTATGCATCCGTTGGCAGTACGCGGACTGTATGCGGACTGCACATTCCCACCGGCCCAACATAGGGCTAACGTGCAGCAACATATCCAACGTATCCCTAACATACTCCCAATGTACGCCAACGTATCCCAAACGTGCACACAGCGTACGTTCAACGTACAAGCCACACATTGACACACGTTGGAAATTTTGAGCATGCACAACATATTTTCGGAGCCTCAACGCATGACGACGTAAGATGATTTATAACGACGTACCCGGAATGTACCCGAAGTACACCCAACATATACATACCAAATGACGACGTACACCAATGTGTTGGTCGAAAATCACATACGTCGGCCTACGCTAAGGCTATACGTCATAGTGTGACAGCCCCTTTAGAGACGCTCCACACCCACGCGGTACACTTCTTCCACACATCCCCACCCCCTCCTCCCTCCCAACCCACTCCGGCACTCAGGATACTTTATAATATGGGGGTGCATTAATATAGCTTGACTTCTGGGTTGTTTGTAACCTTAGAATGGTTACTGGTTGCAGAACTGCAACATTATAGAGAGGCTCCGATAAATCGGCCCAATCTTTGGTTGAAGATTAATCTTCAGTAGGGGCGGTTGTAGAAGCTGGGGACATCTTTACAACATTGTAACAGCGAAGCGTTGGGGTGGCCCCGAATCTCTTCGGTCTGGCGGTAGTTGAGCACTTGTATCCAGCAGACAGCAGCAAGGGTTTCGAGGAAGGGCGGGTAAAGATGGGTGCAGCGGTGGTTCCAGCAACGAGAACACAGCGAGAGAAACGTAAAGGTACAGGGCCCCACCCAAGCACACAACTCCCCTGGTCATGGGGAGAAGTATGCCTGGGAGAAATAGAAAGGGTAGAGTCTAGGAAAGAGAAATGAGGAGAGTTGAGTCAAAGGACCATGTCTATTTGCTCTATGGTCACCAACCAGCGAGCCCTAGACACGGACAGAGTAAGAGTAGAAAGTGAAATGCTGGCGGGCTCCCTCCCCCCCCCCCCCCCTAGAACTCTTTTCAGACATATCAAGGAGGAGCAAGGCCATCGGAGAGGAGATAGAGAGAGGTGTGGACGAAGTGTGGTCTGGATAGCAAGTGGCATTTATATAGCTATGTAGGTAATTTATATATTTATATATGAGGGGGGGGGGGGGGCCCGCCCGGCAATTTACCCGACAGCTGGGATGGGGGGCACTGCACCAGTATCTAAGTTGGCTATGTTGGTTCAAATCTGCATAAGGGTTTTACTTTTGAAAGTGTTACGCTTTCATCGGACCATGCAACTTTAAGATGGTTAGAGAGAAACATTAAGGGACTGCCATTATTTATATCCACATAATAAATTATATAGTACACACAAGGTTCCTCCAGTGTGTGTGGCACGAGGGGTGTCACCCGTATACAACTCCCCGACAGCTGGGTGGAGGGGGGGGGGCACTCCACCAATGCGCCGATGGAGGAAGTAGCAAAGTATATGTTCCCTTAGCATTTATACTTGTATAATGCGTTATACATCACATGTATAATGCGTTATTCTGGGTCATCTACTGTACTGATCGGTTATTAATTGTTCATCTACTATGCAACCGGGCCGATTGTGTCGCCCTCTGCCTGCAAACGCTGGAGGAGGAGGAGGAGGAGGAGGAGGAGGAGGAGGAGGAGGAGGAGGAGGAGGACGTGCAGGCCTGACGGTCTGACGTCGTCTCGTTATGGGATCCGCCTGACCTCTGCCCCTGTCTGCTACATCCACACACACATATATATACAACTCGGGGTGTACCAGTGTGTGTGCGCATGTGCCACAGCGTACCACCCGAAGGCCGCCAGGTGGGGCGGGTGGCCGCCGGCAGAGGGAGCTGAGATCGCCGCCTCATTGTGTCGGAATGCTGCACCTCGGCTGGGGTTACGCTATAATATACACGCACTTCGAAGTAAGTAGGTAACCTGGCCTGATTGGTTTAACCAAGGGAATTAATTAATTAATTAGCAATCAATTAATTAATTAATTAATTGGGATGTTTGCGTGTTAATTGCTGCCCAATGATCACATTGTCCATTTTTAAAAGGTCACCTTCACGTGGCCTGTATTATGAATGGGTTGTTTGGGAAATTGTTGCGAACAATTTTCATTTGATGATGTTAGTTTTTTCCCTGTTTTTTTTATTGTCTGCAATTTGTTTCATATGTGAAATAAAATTGGTGGCTTGTGAAATGTGTTTTGATTGTTAGTAATTTGGATAGGTATGCGATTTGAAATGGTGACAGGGTGGCCAAATGTGTTGAGTAGCCGCTTTTCATTTAGCTTATAGGCTTAGAACTGCAGATTGAATCGGAATGAGGAGAAATTTACAGTAAGTCAAGATTAGGTCACTTCCATCCCTGGGGCTGTAAATATTACGCATTACAGTAAAACCTCTCTAATGGGACCGACTTTAAATGATCCATTTAGGGAGGTGGTTAGTTTAGGGAGTTTTTTAAAATCATTACAATGGTATTGTATGGGCGATCATTTGGGACCCAAATAAAGCGATCGATATAGGGGAGTGGTCGATCTGTGGATGTGGTCGGTTAGAGAGGTTTTACTGTAGTTGGAAATTCAGTTGAGGACTTGGGTGTATGAGACTAGATAAGCACATCTATTCAAACATGATCACAGTAGAATAACCGTTTCAGTTCCCTGATACAACCTAGACATTCCTGTCCAATTAATGCCTCGGTCACAAATACGTTATGGCGTGCTTGCGGCGACTGTAAGTCGCCGCATCGGACAGACCGATAGGTTACGGTCACAGTGTAGTTTTTGCTCGCCACAAGGGTTGCATGTTTTTAAAGTTGGAGTTATCTTAACTTCGAAAAATCGCTACGGCGCAGGCCGGAATCCTGACAGTCCCAGCAATCCACGCAATCCATACTCGACAACACTGTGCGATCACCTTTGTTGACATCATTAAAAAGGTTGTAAAATGAATATTAATATTGTACAAAATTCATGTTTGTGTGATCAATATTAAGAAAGTTATGACTTTTTATATTAAATACGTGTACGATTTGTGAAGAGATAAACCGCAGACCCTAACGCCGTAACATTTGCATAAACCGCAAGACACACCGCAGACTGCAGCACCGTACGGCGCCCGTAGCATTTGTGACCTAAGCATGAAGTTGCCTAATTTGGTGAAAGCATGCACTTTTTGAAACTAAGGCACTTACCTAGATTTGATCCTACATAGATATTGGTGTACTCATTACGCACGTGTTGCTTCATAGAAGGGAATCATACTAATTTAATTTAATAGAACTTTCCGACCTCATAGTCATATAACCTTAGATGTTGGCAGAAGGTAAAACTCCAACAAACAAATCCTTAACCCGAGAACCATTGGACCGACATTTATCACGGCGAAGGCCCATGGTGTGCTTGTTGGTTGGTTGGTTGTTGGAGTTTTACATCCTGGCAGCATCTAAGGTCATATCAGGACGGGTACGGACTTGTGACAGTGCACACTCATGGTGACTTTATAGTGCTGCCCCACTGGGATACCCGACTGCCATGGTTTTGAGTTTCTGCCTTTAAACAAAATAAAGATAAATATATTAGGTTGATTTTTATCTTATAATTGACCTTACTTTAATATATTAGGTGATTGTTATATCATAATTTACCTTACTTTAATATATTAGGTGATGGGTGATTGTTATATCATAATTTACCTTACTTTAATATACTAGGTGATTGTTATATCATAATTTACCTTACTTTATTGGATGTAACTTTTGTTATAAATGAGTAACTTTGGAAGTATTTGAAGTGAAAACATGACTTAATTTTGGGATACTTGTCAAAATGTTGACACCATAGACTTCAGCAGTAACACTAGCAGGTTCTATTGAATAGGCACTAGCAGGTTCTATTGAATAGGCTTAGTATACTCTTCTATGCAGCAACAAATGCTTAATAATCACACTAGTGCCGAAGTTGGATATGTAGGATCAAATCTATGTAATTAGTTTGATTTAGAGAATTTGTTACTTTCATCGGACTATGCCACCTTAGAAGGTATAATCTCATGTTTTTTTAATTTTCCCCATATTCTCCCAAAATTAAGGTATTCCTCATTCCACCGCTTCTTGTCCTGTCCTAGTAATGTAGAGCGTCAAGCTAGATAGCGACAAGTATACACTTTTAAGTCTATCGGTTTTTATTCAGCTGCGATTCAAACACTGGGGTTTGAATCTGACATTCGGGTAATAAATCATGCAGCACATATGTGACTAGACGTGGGGGAGTACGCAAATTCTTTTCAATTTTGTGATCAGTAATATATAATTATATAAAGTCCACCCAGACCTGCGCCATCTAGTTTGAACTCTGTTTGTACGATTGAGATGGAGATGCAGCAGCCCTCCCGCCTACACCCCTCCCCCTACACCCCTGCCCCTACACCCCTCCCCCTACACCCTTCCCCCTACACCCTTCCCCTACACCATTCCCCTACTCGCTTCCCTTACACCCCTCCCCTACACCCCTCCCCTACACCCCTCCCCTACACCCCTCCCCCTACACCCCTCCCCCTACACCCCTCCCCTACACCCCTCCCCCTACACCCCTCTCCCACACCCTTACACCCCTCCCCCTACACCCCTCCCCCCACCTCCCCCACCTCCCCCCACATCCACCCAAACAGTGGTACACAGCCCAGGCTCCATACACTCTTGAGACTGCCTCACCCGCCTGCAGTTACCATGGCAACTGCATGCATTGCTATGATATGTAGCCTTGAAAAAAGCATACTACTGCTAGGCTGCAGTGCCTATTAAATCACCTCATAATATCGCCCACATGTATTTAGCCTCGTTGTATACAAATCTTTGGGTAAGGGCATGTGTGAAGCCGAATCAATGTTGCCCGGATGGGTTGAGGGTGGTGGCGTTGAATGATACAGAGCTGCCAACCATTAGGATTTCTGCGGAATCATTATGGTGTTTCTTGCAAACGAAGGGAAACATGATGACTAAAGCAGGCCGTGAACCCATACTTCTGCCATTCAGGGGCTAGGGTCTTAACCATTAGGCTCTCTAGGCCACAAATCCCATGTGGAAATGCGCTATGTGTGCAACATGTCGCGATTCACTCAATTTGTCACAATTCTCGTGAACAAAATTACGCTTTCGCATTTTCAAATGTTGGCAGGTGTGATGATAATTAGAAGTTCAGGAATCTTGTTAATTGCCCTCCTGTGCTTTCTCTTATTTCTAAAGGAGCATCGGTGGATGTAGTATATTATTTGAAAATATTTTTGTTGTGGACCATTTCTTACTTACTTCAAAGGTTGGTTCCAGTTGTCTGTTTTTTTTTTTGTTTGTTTGTTGTTTTACGTCCTAGCAACATCTGAGGTCATATCAGGATGGGTACCGACTTGTGACAGTGCACACTCATGGTGACTTTATAGTGCTGTCCCACTGGAAGACCAGGCCGCCAGCACCATGACCTGATATCCCACTCGGTCACATTATCCTGACACTGAGCAGACCAGTCCTTGCCCTGTCCTAATATTGCCGAGCGCCTGGCTAGGAAGCGACAAGTATCAATTTTGGTTCGCACCCACGATCTACCAACACGGGAGACGGACGCTCTAACTCATTCTGCCACCCCGTCTGGCAGTGGTAGTCAAGTTATCTGCGGAGATAGTAAGACCGCGTGGAATTGCTTGCTTGCTGTGAGCAATCTAGAAGGTCGCTTTCTGCGCATTTGATACGCACAGTATTAGTCCATGCATGGTAACCCTTAATGTGCTCATCTATTACTTTATTCCAAATGGTCTGTCCAGATTGTGGCACTTAAAAAAATTAAGATGTTGGTTAAAATTTCATTCGATTTTTGCCCCTGATAAAAAATGGAAGGTTTACTAAAAAAAAAAAATTAATCAAAAAAGATTCAACAGCGAGTGATGACTTGTACTCTTGGTTAAAGAGTTATAAGCAACTTGTGGTGACGCTGGTATCGGGGTAATCTGCTGGGGAAATGTGGTTAACCTGGGAATATACAATGGCGTGTTCATATGTTATTTATATTCACATAATAATATATACAGCGCATATATTTCTTTATTATTGAGAGTTGTCAGTGTCGGGAAGATCGAGTTTCCACCTGTAGGTGGCGCCACCATGTCGGATATCAGAAGATTGATAAATATTGTACTAAAACCAGACGAGATACAGTTTGACATATCCCTGATATACTGATAAGACATTGAATAGCCAGATTATTTATATTTATATATTGCAGTATATGGCGTATATATTATACCTATATAGATTTTTATTTCGTTCACAATTTCATCTAGGTTTTGAAATATAGTCAAATGTCATGTAGATGTGTGGTTATAACTGAGTAAGGGTGGTTATTATTAAAGGCGTATATATTATACCTATATAGATTTTTATTTCGTTCACAATTTCATTTAGGTTTTGAAATATAGTCAAATGTCTTATAGATGTGTGGTTATAACTGAGGAACGATGGTTATTATTAAAGGCATATATATATTATATATATATATAGATTTTTATTTCGTTCACAATTTCATCTAGGTTTTGAAATATAGTCAAATGTCTTATAGATGTGTGGTTATAACTGAGGAACGATGGTTATTATTAAAGGCATATATATATTATATATATATAGATTTTTATTTCGTTCACAATTTCATCTAGGTTTTAAAATATAGTCCAATGTCATATAGATGTGTGGTTATAACTGAGGAATGATGGTTATTATTAAAGGCGTATATATATTATACCTATATAGATTTTTATTTCGTTCACAATTTGATCTAGGTTTTGAAATATAGTCAAATGTCATATAGATGTGTGGGTATAACTGAGGAAGGATGCTTATTATTAAAGTTGCATAGTCCGATGGTTTTGAGTTTCTCTAATTTTTTTTTAGATAAATGTATTCAGTTGATTGTTATTATCTAACTTACTTTACTTTGAAGTAACTTTGAATTTAAATAATCCTGGTCAAGTCAAACCAATGATTTAAAAATTTATATGGCAAGGACTGGTTGGCTCAGTGTCAGGATAATGTGACTGAGTGGGATATCAGGTCATGGTGCTGGCGGCCTGGTGTCCCAGTGGGGCAGCACTATAAAGTCGCCATTTGTTCGCACTGTCACAAGTCGGTACTCGTCCTTATATGACCTTAGATGTTGCTAGGATGTAAAAACAAACAAACAAAAACAAATTGAATTTAAATGGCTAACTTTTGAAGTATAAACATGTCAAATTATTTTTGGCAAACATACCAAAACTCTGACACATAGGCTTCTGCAGTAACGGATTTGATTAAATTGACTCAGTATTCCCTTCTATACGACAATAAATGCATTATAATAAGTGCATTAGTATCTAAATTAGATATGTAGAATCAAATCTAATTAATTATTGTGGTTAGGAAAATGTTATGCTTCATCGGACTATGCACCTTTAACACTGCAGACTAGAACCATTTGGAATTCTGTAAGATGGACGTCTATCTGAACAAACCACTACCAGATTCTAAGGTGGTGTCAGACTGGTGCCGAGCTGGCATTATTACACATTGAAGTCAGCTCCTTCTCAAGTCTGTGCCATGACGGTAGGCTAGGGTAGCAGCTGCTGGCGCCATCTGTGGCATAATTGGGAACTATCCGCCACTTCCGATAGAAAATCACTTTAAAGCTTAAATCCGACGAAAGCATTACATTTTCGAATTGAAATCACTTGCCTACGATTGATCCTATTTATCCAACTTAGATCCTGGTGATCTTCTTAAACATTTATTGCTGCATTGAACGAATATTATTAATGTCAATTTACTGGGGCTTGTCATTAGTTTGTTTGTTTGTTGTTGTTTTACGTCCTAGAAACATCTACGGTCATATCAGGGCAGGTACCGACTTGTGACAGTGCGCACTCATGGTGACTTTATAGTGCTGCCCCACTGGAAGATCAGGCTGCCACCACGATGACCTGATATTCCACTCAGTCACATTATCCTGACACTGAGCCAACCAGTCCTTGCCCTATCTTCATAATGCCAAGTGCCTGGCTAGGAAGCAACAAGTATCAATTTTTAAGTCATTGGTTTGACTCGACCAGGGTTCGAACCCACGATCTACCAGCACGGGAGACGGACGCTCTAACTCATTCGGCCATCCCGTCTGGTGCCATCAGCACTGTCATTAGTCAAGCATATGAAGGCCACCATTTCGATGTGCACACCGAAATTAATTCTGCATGTTTTCTCTGAAAATATTTCCAAAGTTAACCCATTAAAATAAGTTACTCCAAATTAAAGTAAAGTAGATTATACCTAATATTTAAAGAAAAAGATATACGGTACAGTGAGTGGCGGTTACAGTGTGCAGGGGTGGTGGCGCCACCATCGGAGCTGGGGTTGGGGAGGCTGGAGCAGTAGATGACTAGGACAGACTCCATCAGTCCATAGAGCTGAGTGAGTGATGAGGGAAAGAAGGAATATTCCGGGTTGTTATACTCATAATTCTTATACAGCATATATTTAAATATGGCTGAACCATCAGGGTTTATATGACTATAGCTAAAGCAAGTGGCTGTCACACCTCGCCGGATTGAGCAACGGACATAATTATCTAGGCCGGTGGTGATAAGTATCAAAATGTATTAAAATGTGTCAAAGTGTTGCGAAGGCCGCCGTACGAACGGACATGAAACGGACATGAAACGGACATGAAAAGGACATGAAATGGACATGAACGTATAGCCAATGGACGAAACAAACTCAAACCAGACAAGAATCGTAGACGTCAGTCCGGCGGCATCTGTTCCTAGTTTTGTGCATGTTCAAAACTTGTACGGACACAAAACGGACTTTGTTCGGTTTCTGTCCATTTCCCCCAATCCGGTGAGGTGTGACAGGGCCTTAGTCCATCGAGGGTTGATGGTGTATTCAGGTTACACTGCACAGCAAGTAACACAATTAGTAATAATCACCTGAGTTTTTTTTGGTGTTAAACTACCCCACCCCCACCATCTCTATTTCTCTGCTATGTGATCTGGTTTTCTCATATCTTATCCGCTTCAGCAATGTTGGCCGTTTGTGTGATAAGAAGGTTACCTATGACTAGAGATTAATCGCATACAGGTGAGTCCTGGGTATGTGGCTTGTTAAAATAAAGCAGTATTTTAAATGCAAAGTCTGCAAGTTTAATGGTTTTGTGTTTCTGGCATATTTTGAGTTAAATATATTAGATTGATCGTTATGACCCACCTTACTTTAGTTTGAGGTAACTTCTATTTTAAATGGCTAACTTTAAGAGATATTTTAAGTGAAAAGCTGCCAAGTTAATTTTGGCAAGCATGCCAACATTTGGACACCATAGACTTCAACAGTAACAGCAGTAACCGGTTCTAATAATAAAACCTTTCTTTTTCTATGGGAATTTGTTTCCCTTGACCACACATATATGATTGTGAGCTTTCTAATTTAATGAGTGTCTGTTGGCACATAATTGATTGTCTGCTTTTACATGTAAAAGCGATGGTTTGAACAAAAAACAAACATTTCTCGCCGTGAATATGGCCTATGCTGCCGACACGGCGTAAAGCAACCACCAATCAATCAATCAATCAATCATTAAGGTGACTTAGTATCTCCTGCCGTGCAGCAACACACTCGCCAGTATCTGAGTTGAATATGTAGAATCAAATTTAGATGAGTGTTTTGGTTTAGAAAATTCTGTGCTTTCGCCAGACCTTGCCGCTTTGATCTCAGACTACATAAAAACAAAAGGTCGAGAAAAAAAGGGGGCAGGGAGGAAAAAGGGGAGAAGAAGTGTAGACTTGTTATACTTGCTGTCGCCATCTGTACTACCAGGATGCTATTTTTAGATTCGACTGAACCCCTGACACAGTTGGAGCACGAGAATGCTGAAGCAAAGCTAATCACACTCGTCTCCCAACGACCATTCAGCATCCGGAAATACCACCACCAGGTGCGTCTCCACGACAACAGCCATAGCAACAGCCATGGCAACAGCGACGGCAACAGCCAATGCAACAGCCATAGCAACGGCAACATCCATAGCAATGGCAACAGCCATAGCAATGGCAACAGCCATAGCAATGGCAACAGCCACGCGCCCAGGTTGTCTAGCCTCCCGCATGGACAAGATTGGCAATGATCATCATTTAGAAATGGTGAACCAGAATGTATCTATATTGTATGTGTATATTTTGTATGATTTGAACCATTGCTCACTCTCGTAGACCGGCCGCTATGGCCGAATCGGTAGAGCACAGGCCTTGCGTGCGGGAGATTGGGAGTTTGGTTCCCGGTCGAGTCAAACCGATGATTTATATAATTGATACTTATCACTTCCTAGCCTGCCACTCAGCATTAATAGGATAGGGCAAGGAGTGTGGTTAGCTCAGCGTCAGGATAATGTGACCGAGTGGGATATTGGGTCATGGGGCCAGAGGCCTGATTTCCGAGTGGGGCAGCACTGTAAAGTTATCATGTGTGCACACTGTCACAAGGTGGTACCCATCCTGATATGACCTTAGATGTTGCCAGGACGTAAAACTCCAACCAACATCACTCTCTTACTCTTAGCGGAACCCCTCACCCCGCCATCGGATGAGCGGTCGGCAAGGCAACAAACTCACTGCGGTGCACCTCGAACACTCGCAAAGAGAATGCGCTAAGCTAACAGTAGCATGCGAATAAGTTTAGCGATCCGGTGGTAGTGTGGGCATCGCTGTAACGCTTACTCCGACCGAGAGGGATGAGGGACTCAGATACTGACAGCCTCCCTCCCTCCTACACCCCCAACCCCCCACCCTCCTCCACTACCACCACCACCACCACCACCACCACCACCACCACCACCACCACCACCATAGCTGCCACTCCACCACCACCACCACCACCACCACCACCACCATAGCTACTACTCCACCACCACCACCACCACCACCACCACCACCACCACCACCACCACAACTACCACCACCACCACCACCACCATGACCACCACCACCACCATAGCTACCAGTACCACTCCACCACAACCACAACCACAACCATAGCTACCAATCCACCACAACCATAACTACCACTACCACCACCACCACCATACCTGCAACTCCACCACCACCACCACCACCACTCCACCATAGCTACCAGTACCACTCGATCACCACCACCACCACCACCACACCAACACCAACACCACCACCACCACCATAGCTACCAGTACCACTCCACCACCACCACAACCATAGCTACCACTCCACAACCACCACCACCACCACCACCGCCACCATAGCTACCACTCTGCCACCACTGCCCCCACCACTACCACCATAGCTACCACACCACCACCACCACCACCTCCACCACCTCCACCACCACCTCCACCACGACCGCCTCGCCCTCCCTCCCGGCAACCGCCGCCGCCGCTGCCCCCTCCCCCGCCCCCGGGGCCAGGCCGCGGCGTGTCGCCCCGGTCGCGCCGCCTCAGACTTAGCCCGGCGGCACCCCCTGACAGACCCGGCATCCCCGTTCACATCGCACACAAGTTCTTCGGGTGAGGTACGTAGCGCAGCTTGTGGAGTCAGCCATCGCACAGGACGAGACTGAGGTTCGGGCCATCAGCACCTTAACGACGACCACACACACTATTACAGAACGCGGCAAGGGACTCCTCACACACACACACGCACAGACACGCACACTGTCAGGTTATTGAGTGATACACGCGCGGAGAGGAAACAATCACAGTTGATCCACCATGTCGTCCATGATGAGTCAGATGATGATGGGCACTACGGTGGTGAGCAGCTCAACACTGCCGGGACAAGTAAGTACAGCCACACCACACCCCCTTTACCTCCCCCTCCCCACACACACCCGTTCACCTCACCCCCACACCGGCAATACTCTCATGGGGCATGATACAAATGGCAGAGAAATATTGCACCTAGAGCACCCGAACCCACAGCGGGAATCGAAGCCACATCTTTTGCATTCCAGTCCAGTGTGCTGCCCATTACACCACCTAGTCTCCCTGATTTCACCACCCTACCTAGCTGTCCATGCGGCTCCTTGCTTGAGGGGTGAGTGCAGACTACTACAGTACCATCAGAGGTAAACTATTATTACTGTGGGAAAACTACAATCAAGATCCTGGAGATACTGGCTGCCAAGGAACGCCTTGCTCCAGGGTGTGTACAGGTGTCTTGTGGAACAGCGGCCTTGAACTCCCTCCACGTGGGCTGCGTTTCGGTGGGCCAGCGTGGGGATCGGGGTGGGTGGGTAGGGGTGGAGGTGGAGATGTGGGAGCTGGGCTTTTTTTTTGTTTCATTTGAAATGGTTTCACCAGTTTATCTGCACTTACAGGCTTGTATTTGTTGTATTTTTGGTCGTTGCTGTGGGGGTCGCAGTCGGGTCGCAGTGGGGTGGAGGGTATTTATTCATCAGAATACAGTAAAACCTCTCTAAATCGACCTACCATGGGAGCGACTTTAGTCGGTGTAGGGAATTCTTGTTATCATTACAATGGTATTATTGTATGGGCAATCGTTTGGGACCCAAATAAAGCGATCGATATAGGGGAGTCGTCGATCTGTGGAGATGGTTGGTTAAGGCCCAGTCACACCTTACCGGACTGGGGAACTGGACGAGAACTGGAAACTGTCCAGTACTGTACGGCGATGTCCGGTACATGTCTGGTACCCATCCGGCAGTGTCCGGTACAAGTTTTGAACATGCACAAAACTTCTACCGGACACCGCCGGACTGACGTGTCCGGTTTGTCTGGTACATGTCCGGTACCCATCCATACATGTCCAGTACCCATCCGTTGGTGTCCGGTTTGTCTGTTTTGTCCGGTACTCGTCCGGTACCCATCTGTTACGTGTTGTCCGGTTCTCGTCCGGTACATGTACGGTACATGTACAGTACTTGTCCCGTTGAGTACCGGACTAGACAATTCTTTGTCCGGTGGTCTCCGGTACTCAGTCCGATACGGTGTGACAGGCGCTTTAGAGAGGTTTTACTGTATTCACTTTTTCAATACCAGCTGGTGTTTCGACCGTTAGCACTGTAAACAACGCAGGGCTATTTTATTTTTTACATGAGTTTTCCCCTGACTTTTCAGAACAACATATTATGTTTGCATCACTTATTGTTGTGGGTGTTGTTTTGACTCTTATCTAGAGTCTGTGTGTGTTTTTTGTGGTTTTTTTGTGTATGTGCAATAAACGGAAGAAGAAAGGAAAAGGTCATGTTTAGCGGATAGTCAGCTGATAATTTAGTTGGTGGGTGTATGGGGTCCATTATCTGAGTTAGGTGGTGTATGTGGGATTCAGCACGTTGGTGGAGGTACCTCAGAAAGAGGCTGTAGGGGTGTATAACTTAGACCACCCCCACTGCCCCTCCCCCGCCCCCTCTCCATACCTCTGCCTACCTGCCTACCTGCCTACCCTTACCTGCTGCCTTTCCACTTCTCCCTACGTGCTACAACTTCTGCAGCCGTTGCCATGGCAGCAGCCACGAATGTATTCCTGCACCCACTCGACCAGCCAGCCATGTGTGCGGCGTGGTGTTGTGGTGTGCTGTGGTGTTGTGGGTGTTGTTCGAGCAGGGGGCAGTGTGTGAATCTGAGCAGGTCGCTGAGCCGGTCGCTGAGCCGCCATGGAGAAGGCCAAGGGAGAGGTACCTCTACTGGGTAGCCGCACCGCCCCACCCCGCCCCAGCCACACACACACAGACAGACATACATACACACACAGACACACACACACATACACACACACATACATACACACACAGACATATACACACACACAGACATACACACACAGACAGACAGACATACACACACAGACACACACACATACACACAGACACACACATACACACACAGACACACACAGACATACACGCATACATACAGACATACACACACAGACATACACACATACACACACACACGCACAGACATATGGGTAGGGTGAATTGGCGTATTCCAAAACCCTTTCCACACATGCCTTCTCTACACACATATTCCCCTTAAGGCTGCATAGTCTGATGAAAGCATCAACTTGTTCTAAACTTATATTTAGATTTGATTCTACGCACCCAGCTTAGATACTGGCACGCCTTATTAATCCTTTGTTGCTGCACTGAGGGGAATGCTCAGCCAGTTTAAATAGAACCTGTTACAGCTGAAACCTCTGGTGTCAGCAGTTTTTACGCGCCAACAATAATTTAGCATATTTTCACATTAAAAGAAATCCCCGAAGATAACCATTTAATATAATAGTTACTTCTATCTAAAGTAAGACAGATTGGAACTCTCACTGTTTCTCTTTTTTTTAAATGACAAGCTCAAAACCATCGGCCCATGCAACCAATCACCAAACACCCACAGCTTCACCCACACCTTCACCCACACCTTCACCCACACCTTCACCCACACCTTCACCCACACCTTCACCCACACCTTCACCCACACCTTCACCCACACCTACACCCACACCTCACCCCACCTTCACCACACTTCACCCCACACTTCACCCACACCTTCACTCACCCACACATTCACCCACACCTTCACCCACACCTACACCCACACCTTCACCCACACCTACACCCACACCTACACACACACCTTCACCCACACCTTCACTCACCTACACCCACACCTTCACCCACACCTTCACCCACACCTTCACCCACACATTCACCCACACCTTCACCCACACCTACACCCACACCTTCACCCACACCTTCACCCACACCAGCACCCACACCTTCACCCACACCTTCCCCACACCTTCACCCACACCTTCACCCACCCCTACACCCACACCTACACCCACACCTACACCCACACCTTCACCCACACCTTCACCCACACATTCACCTACACCTACACCCACACCTTCACCCACACATTCACCCACACCTTCACCCACACCTTCACCCACACCTTCACCCACACCTTCACCCACACCTTCACCCACACCATCACCCACACCTACAGCCACACCTTCACCCACACCTTCACCCACACCAATATCCACATCTTCCCCCACACTAACACCCATACATATACCCACACCTTCACCACACCTTCACCCACACAATTTCCATGGCTACGGTAACCAGGGACACCGATTTCTGCGATGCACTGCTTCCCTTACTTCTTGTGCAGCAAGCAGCAACACGAGGCGTTCGCATGTCTGATTACAGCGCCTCCTGGTGACAATGCCGCGTAACGACATAGTGGTTTTTTTTGGAGGGGGGGGGGGCGCCTCGGTGGTGTGGGGGTATGTGGGGTATTGGGGTGATGTCCTGATTAATGGTGACAGAAGTGCTGACGCCTCTTTCTCTGCGAACCTCACGTCTGAGCAGCTCGGCCATATTAGTCCCAGTTCACCCGATACCCACTAGAGGGCGCTCCAGCGTTAAGTTCCTGTAAATTGCACTTTTTATTGCCCGGTGAGTTGGTCTCCATTTCTCTCTCCCCTTACCTCTCCCTTCACCTCTCCTCCACCTCTCCCCTCACCTCTCCCCTCACCTCTCCCTCACCTCTCCCCTCACCTCTCCCCTCACCTCTCCCCTCACCTCACCTCTGCCCTCACCTCACCTCTGCCCTCACCTCACCTCTCCCCTCACCTCACCTCTCCCCTCACCTCTCCTCCACCTCTCCTCCACCTCTCCTCCACCTCTCCTCCTCCCCTCTCCCCGCCTCTCCTCCACCTCCCCTCCACCTCTCCTCCACCTCTCCTCCACCTCTCCTCCACCTCTCCTCCACCTCTCCCACCTCTCCTCCACCTCCTCCACCTCTCCGCCACCTCCTCCACCTCTCCTCCACCTCTCCTCCACCTCTCCTCCACCTCTCCTCCACCTCTCCTCCACCTCTCCTCCACCTCTCCTCCACCTCCCCTCCACCTCTCCTCCACCTCTCCTCCACCTCTCCGCCACCTCTCCTCCACCTCTCCTCCACCTCTCCTCCACCTCTCCTCCACATCTGTCCTCCACCTACCTTCCCACCACCTCCGCCCATTTTCACCCCCCACCTTAGCACACCTTAGCCACTTAACCCACCTTACCCCCACCATGCCCCCCACCATACCCCCACCATGCCCCACCATGACCCCCACCATGCCTCCACCTTACCCCCATCATACCCCCATCATACCCCCATCATACCCCCCATCATACGCCAATCATGCCCCCACTATGCCCCCACCATACCTTACCTTCACTTTACCCACACTTTACCCTCACCTTACCCTCACCTTACCCTCACCTTACCCTCACCTTACCCTCACCTACCCTCACCTTACCCCCACCTTACCCCCCATGCCCCCACCATATCCACCATTCCTTTACCCTCACTTTAGCCCTCACCTTACCCCCACCTTACCCTCACCTTACCCCCACCTTATCCTCACCTTATCCCCACCTTACCCCTACCTTACCCCCCACCTACCCCCCACCTTTCCCCCACCTTACTCCCAGCATACCCCACCGTACCCCTACCCTACCGCCACCTTTCCACAACCTTACCCCCACCATACCCCACCGTACCCCCAATCTGTCACCGTTCTAACCCCACTCGGCTCCACTCCTCCCGTCACACCTCACAACCCTCCCCCGCCCCACCTCACCCCACCCCATAGTCAGCACAGGACCCTACCACCACCGTCTGGGTGAGCAGGTCATACCCCACAGATCAGACATTCACTGGGGGAGGGGCCGCGAGGTGAAGGGGTGGGGGGGGGGGGGCAGCTGTGTGTGTTGGTGGGTGTGGGGCGGGTGTGGGTGGGGGGTGGGGGGTGGCAGTAGTGGGAAGACAGATACGGGTAGGGGTCTGCGGAATGTCCAAGTGAACTTTGTATACGGTGACTGAAGTCTTATAGTTTCTCTGTGCAACTTGTAAATTTGCTAGTTGAATAAAATAAAAACACTTGTGCTGTTGTACAGGTGGTATCTGCTGACGTAGTCAATGTTGGAGGTGTGTGGATGGCGTAGTACTGTGGCGGCAGTACTGTGGAGGCAGGCTAACGGTCGTCTGCAGCCTGTACTCGAATATCCAGAACTCTTGTTTTCTTTTAGAATTGTTTAACCCACATGGGATAAGATCTAAGCAAAGTTTGAAGTTTCAAAATGCAATGGTTTTGAGTTTTTGCCATATTCCTTTTAGATACGTATGGATGTCGTTAGAATGTACTTTAGGTTGAAATCATTTTTATTTTGAAGGGCTAACTTTGGAGATATTTGAAGTGGCAACACGCCATATTAATTTTGACATGCGTGTCAAAATGATCGAAACTTAAGCTTCAGCATGGACAGGTTCTATTAAACTGACTTATTTCTTTCTTTGTAGCGGTAAATGCTTCAGTGCCAGTATAGTATCTAAGTTGGATATGTTGGATCAAATCTAGGTTAGTTAGTGTTTTGGTTCTGAAAATTTGATGCTTTCGTCGGATTTTGGACCAGACGGGATGGCCAAATGAGTTGAGCGTCTGTCTCCTGTTTTGGTACCTACATACAGCACACTATGTGGTCTGGTATGAGACAGAAGGGAGTGCGATGACACCAGCAAGGTACCTACATACAACACACTATGTGGTCTGGTATGAGACAGAAAGGAGGGCGATGGCACCAGCAAGGTACCTACATACAACACACTATGTGGTCTGGTATGAGACAGAAAGGAGGGCGATGCCACCAGTAAGGTACCTACATACAGCACACTATGTGGTCTGGTATGAGACAGAAAGGAGGGCGATGGCACCAGCAAGGTACCTACATACAACACACTATGTGGTCTGGTATGAGACAGAAGGGAGGGCGATGGCACCAGCAAGGTACCTACATACAACACACTATGTGGTCTGGTATGAGACAGAAAGGAGGGCGATGGCACCAGTAAGGTACCTACATACAGCACACTATGCGGTCTGGTATGAGACAGAAAGGAGGGCGATGGCACCAGCAAGGTGCTTGCCTCTAATCAGCGTTACCGGACTTAGACCATCTCGGACACCCTTCATACTCCCGTATTAACACACATGCGCGCGGGCGCGCGCGCACACACGCACACACGCACACACACACACACACGTGCCCACACACACACGTGCCCCCCCCCCCACACACGTGCCCACACACACACGTGCCCCCACGCGAGCCCACGGAAGCTGAACGGAGTGAGACCATGTTTCACAAGTAATTGCATTATATCGTAATAGGATGTTAATTGTTAGTTAGTTCAGAGGTTCTGCCATCTTTACTTGTATAGATGATTATAATTTATATCAAGTTGATAGTTATTATCTACCTTACTTTAGTTTGAAATTGAATTAACCTTTATTACAAATAGCTAGTTTTGGAGAATTTGAAGTGAAAACATTAAGGATTACTTTGGTGTGCGTGTCAAAAATGCTGGACACCACCGGCTTCATCAGTAACAGGTTCTATTAAATCGACTTAGTGCCATCCCCTTCTGTGCAGCAATGCGTGTTTGATGAGTGCATCGGTATCTAAGTTGGATACGTAGGGTTGATTCATTTTAGGCGTTTTGTATTCGTCAATCTGATGCTTTCGTCGAACGATGCAGCTGTAATGTGGAGCTCAGGGTTTTAGTTGTTTCTATAGATGGCACTGCGATGTACTCCCCCTCTGCCAGTGTCTAGTGTCTCCACATATACCCCAACACTTAGTTTACAGCTACATGGGGCTGGAACTCGGGGGGGGGGGAGGAGGGTGAAGGATGGCGGCGAGGGTTGAGGGTGGGGGGAGGGGGGGGGGGTGAGAGTGGGGGGGAGGGGTTGGGGGTGAGGGTTGAGGGTGAGGGGTGAGGCCCACCGGGCTTATCTGTAGATGGAGGTGGTTAGGGCCTGTATGTTGAACCCATTGCCATGGTTACTGTACCTCAACTGTTTGTCGTCCAACTGAAGAGTGCCAGCTTATTTCTCATTGGGTGGTCTAAGGTATTCATTTCCGAGAATTCCCTAATTGACCGGTGTATGATAGTTATTAAAGATGTGCAATATGTTGTTATAAGGTGGTTGCTGAATTTCATTTAATTACAAAAAAAAGTATTTTCCTAAGAGGTAGATATTTAGGTCTCATGTTGGAAATATGATTATTTTATGTGCATACACGCACACACGTGCATACACAGAGGGACACACATGGACACACACTGAAGCACCCACACACGCACGTGCACCCTTCCTCTAGTCAGCCACAGGCCCTATGAGTATGAACTGTCTTGGTGTACGTTGCTGGACTAAGGTTCATCAAAAGTCGGTCATACCTGAGGAAGATTGAAGAAACGCGAGTAGCTCTGAGCCAGATTAGAAACAGACCATGTACAGTCCATGAGCCACGCCCTCTGTAACCAGACATGATCACCGAGTGGTTGGGGCACCCACTTCCCATGTGGGAGGTTATGGGTTCGATCCCCGGTTGAGTCAAACTGGACACTTAGAAAATTTATTCTAGTCACCGCCTTTCCCATAGTATTACTAAGATAGGGCAATGACTGGTTGGTTGGCCTACTCAGTGTCAGGATAACGTGACTGAGTGGTATATTGAGTTATAGTTGGCACTTGTGGCTTGATATTTCATTTTGTCTTTTTACATCAGTTTGACTCTCTACACACAACTTAGTTCCTAGGAAAACCAGCGTGAGCGATAATAAATACACCGTGAATATGGAATTTGCTGCCCACGCTGCATGAAGTCATGCATCAGTCAAGCAATCACCAGTCCCACTGGGAGCAGCACTATTAACGTGCCGTGAGTGACATGACCGTAGATCCTAGTGAGGTGTACCCTACAGGTGAAGTTGTTCCGAGCCATTCAGATCGGGCCAAAGCTGTTCCTACATGAACTGCTCATACCTGCTAACAACTCTCACATCAGCTCATAGCTTATCACAGCTTATCACAGCTGTTCATAGCTGTCCACAACTGCTCAGTTGCTCATAGTTGCCCATAGTTGCTCAGTTGCCCATAGTTGCTCATAGTTGGTCACAGTTGGTCATAGTTGCTCAGTTTCTCATAGTTGGTCACAGTTGGTCATAGTTGGTCACAATTTCTCACTGTTATTCACAGTTGCTCGTGGTGGCTTATAACTATGACTGCTTATATCTGTACAGAACTGCTCAACTGCTCTCAAATCACACAACCTGACACTGACTCACAATCACATGCCTGCCCCCCTCCCCCCCCCCCCCCCCCCCCCCCCCTCCCTGTCTACCTCATAGGTCAGTGGTTCAACCAGGAATAGCATACGCTGCCAAGCGCGCAACATATACAGCATCAGCGCCTAGAATGATGCCCCCCCCCCCCACCCTTCCATACACACACAACACACCAACACACACACACTCACACACTCACACACACACACACCGCACACACACACACATCAACACACACACACACACACACACACACACACACACACACACACACACACATTTACCTGCACTACCTCACACCAGGGAGTTTGGATTGCAGACTCTTAGCTCGAGCAGTGTGTAATATAAACTAGGAGCTCACTAGATGTCACTCTCAGTGGTAGTATTAGTAATTGTCTTCTTTTCAGATTTGTTTTTCCTGTGTGTAGTTTTTTTTTGGGGTTTAGTTTTTTCGTTCTCAAGCATGTACTTCGTCTGAATGACATTTCCCCAGCAGGGGTGTGCGAGGCAATTTCCATTGTCAGGGTGTGTGGCGTTATGGGCAAAAATGTGTTGATTACAATTAATATCCTAGCCCTCTCCCCCCGAACCCTCCTAGTCCCGGTCACTACGGGATGTGTGAGTGGATAGGACCTCTGCTTTCTGTGCGGGAGGTCGCCGGGTTCGATCCCCGACAGTGTCAAACCAAACACTTCTAAAATTGAAACTTGACGCTATCTTGCCTGGTGGATAATGTGAGATATTGAGATATGGTGCTTGAAGAATGACATGGCACTAAGGCAGCACTATTAAGACACCATGAATGTCGATAGCCATCCTCATATGCTGTTGAGTTTGTACTACATGTGTACACGCGGCGTGCTGTTGAGTTTGTACTACATGTGTACACGCGACGTGCTGTTAAGTTTGTACTACATCATAGTACATGTGTACATGCAGTGTGCTGTTAAGTTTGTACTACATCATAGTACATGTGTACACGCGGCGTGCTGTTGAGTTTGTACTACATCATAGCACATGTGTACATGCGGCATGCTGTTAAGTTTGTACTACATCATAGTACATGTGTACATGCAGTGTGCTGTTAAGTTTGTACTACATGTGTACACGCGACGTGCTGTTAAGTTTGTACTACATCATAGTACATGTGTACATGCAGTGTGCTGTTAAGTTTGTACTACATCATAGTACATGTGTACACGCGGCGTGCTGTTGAGTTTGTACTACATCATAGCACATGTGTACATGCGGCATGCTGTTAAGTTTGTACTACATCATAGTACATGTGTACATGCGTGTGCTGTTAAGTTTGTACTACATGTGTACACGCGTCGTGCTGTTAAGTTTGTACTACATCATAGTACATGTGTACACTGCCCACCCTGTTTGTGGTTGATGTATAACCTGGTGATTAGTCCGCGCTTAGTTGTGCTGTGCCGAGACAAAACAAAACAGTTATATGTCTCTTTCCCCCCCCCCCCCCCCCACCAACGTCCCTACCCCCACCCCCGGGCTCGTGCTCGTGCTCGTGCGATTTATCATCTTTTCACTACAAGTTTCTCCTAAGACAACCCTTTAAAATAAAAGTGCCTTTGAACAATAAAATAAAGTAGATTATATCAATCAACCTAAAACATATGGCATCAACTCAAAACCATTGGCTTATGAAACGTTAAAATTGTGCAATTCGCCTAAACCATACTATTTTCAAAATAAAAAGATTTACCGAAATTTGATACTCCATATTCAAATTAGATATTAAGGTGCTCAATCATCATTTCTTTGGGGATTTGCCTCTTTAATCGTGTTAAAACTCAGTCGGTTCGAAAGGCGTTGTTGTGACCTAATTAACATTGTTGAGCTACCAGCTATGCTCCCGTCTTGATATGACCGTAGGTGTTGCTAGGAGATAAAACCCCAACAAAAAGCAGCTATGCTGTGTCTGTCTCTTATCAACGTAGTTTCTTAATGCTTCAGGAGCCTATTGCCTTGAGTCACCCTGAAAGTTGGTGTGAGGGTTTTTGTTTGTTTTTATTGTGTGGCTTTTTAGGGGGGGGGGGGGGTTGCACATACACATACATACAGCTGTTGGATGTCATGGGTGTGCCGTCCTGACCACCTGTACAGGTGCTTAGTCAGCATGACCGATTGATACAACATCCGGTTTCAGTAGGAATTAGGTCAAGTGGATTAAAGTTTCATAGTTCGACGGATTTTTAGTTTCTGTCATTTTTTATAGATGCATATGTGTTAGTTTGATCGTTATAAACTACCTTACTTTAGTCGGAAGTAACTTTAATTTTAAATGGCTAACTTTGAAGATATTTGAAGTGAAAGGACAACATTATTTTGGCATGTTGTCACTTCAAATATCTCCAAAGTTGGCCACTTTAAATAAGTTGTTTCTATCAACTGTGCCAGCCACAGGAAAAGATTAGAAATGTGATTATTTTAGTTCCAAAGTGTCATGGAATTTTGTAATAATTATCAATGGAGGGGGGGGGGGGACCATGGAATTTACCTATTCGAAGATGCATGAGGAATTGAACTTGAATATGTGGTACTGTGTTCAAATATTCCAATGCAAAGTTTAGTTAGAAGGAGCTTCAGATTGATCACTACCCATGTCATTGGACCAGGGACTGTTGGGATTGATTGGTTGGTTGTTGTGGATTTTGGACTGTTTGCAATCTACAAACAGTTACAAAACATAAACAAGAAGCAAGAGAACCTAAATTATTACTAAAACTAAATTCCAAAGATTTGAATCAAATTGGACTAGTGCTGCCCAGTGGTGAAAACAAGTATTAACACACTCCATTATGAGTAGGGTAAATAAATTCATCAGACAAAAAATAAATAAAATAAGATAAATCATGGCAACATCTAAGGTCATATCAGGACTTTATAATGCTGCGCCACTGGGAGACCAGGCCTCCAGCACCATGACCTGATATCCCACTCAGTCACATTATCCTGACACTAAGCCAACAAGTCCTACTAGCATTATCCTAGTAAAATCGAGTGCCTGGCTAGGAAGTGACAAGTATCAATGTTTAAGTCATTGGTTTGACTCGACATGGGTTCAAACCCGTGGGTTCTAATCACACGATCTAGTAAAACGGGAGACGGACGCTCAACTCATTCGGCCATCCTGTTTGGTATTTGGATTGAAGGGCCCGGACTGCCATGGGAAGGCCACTCTGTGGGGTGGGGGGTGGGGGGCGGGGGGGGTAGTGACCTGAGCTTCTAGGAAGAGTTTGTGAATCCGTGTACAGCACACTGCCTCGTCCCTCGGCCACTCATCACCCCAGTGTTGTAGGAGCCAGTGGCAGTGACTGTGAGCAATTCGCTGAGTGACACACTTCTGGGTCTCAACACGACATGAGCTCATTTTTTGTCAAGTGTTTAAAAACAGCTCCTCGTGGTTTACTCACATGTACCGTCAATAAATCCAGGCATCTGGTTTGGTACTGACTTTTCGCCGCTAACCTAGAAATCCCCGCCAAAACCAGTTTTGGCTCGCTAACACCGCCCCATGAATACGGGCCCTGGTTGACATTATTATGAGGTTTGGGGTAAAAGAAACTGCCCTGGGGACTTGTTGGGATAGTGGAGAGGAGACAAGAGAAATGAGCGAGCGGAGGCGTAGGGATAGGGGTGAGGTGGGGAGGGTATGGGATAGTGGAGGGGGGGGGGGGGGGATAGGGGGGAGGGAGTAAAGGGCCAACTTCAGCTGGGTTTGTTTCTTTAAAGCTGCATAGTCCGACGAAGCATAACATTTTCAAAACCAAAACAATTATCTAGATGTGATTCTCCATATCTAACTTAGATACTGATGCACTTATTAAGCATTCGTTGCCGCCTAGAAGGGAACACTAAGGCAATTTAATAGAACATGTTACTGCAAAACTCAATGGTGTCAGAGTTTTGGCATGCTTACCAAAACTAATTTTACATGCTTACATTTCAATTATCTCAAAAGTTTGCTATTTATAATCAAAGTTATTTCAAGCTAAAGTAAGGTACATTATAACGATCAACCTAATGTATTTATCTCAGAAAATGACAGCAACTCAAAAGCCATCGGACTATGCAACTTTAACTGCCGGAGTTAATGCACTAGGAGTGTGTGTTTACTATTGATCTGAAGGTCCCGTGTTTAGGTCCCATTTTAAAACAGATTTTAGACCAGACAAGATCTTAACTTAGAGTAAGCCAGACTAATATGTGGCACTGCATGTAGTGGCTAAGGTATCATCACAATGCTGACAATTCATTGGCTAAAACATCACCATGCTCACTATTCACAGGCTAAGACATCACCATGCTAGCAAATCACAGGCTGAAGCCTCATCTTATTAACTATTCACCGGGTGCGGTGACCGGATCGGTGAAGCGCGGACCTCACATGTGGGAGATCGGTTCCCGGTCGAGTCAAACCAATGAGTTATAAAAATTGATACTTGTCGCTTCCTAGCCTGGCGCTCTGCATTAATAGGAAAGGACAAGGACTGGTTAGTTCAGTGTCAGGATAATGTGACTGAGAGGGATATTGGTTTATGGTGCTAGTGGCTTGATTTCACAGTGGGGTAGCACTATAAAGTCACCATGAGTGCACACTGTCACAAGTCGGTATCCATCCTGATATATTTTTTTTGTAAATATTTGTATTCACCTGAATACATATTTTGTCAGCGCCGAGGCACTGGTCTTCCAGCCGTTGGAGCGATCACATTTGATTTGTACATAGTGGAAGTGGAATGTGTTGCATTGTGTGCAGCCCAACCCATTCTGAACATAAAAAGAAAGTGAGGGAACAGCTTATGCTGTATAGTGTACAGCATAGGTACTCAACATAGTGCAAGGTATATGCATCAAGATAGAGTACACAGTAATGTACACTAGTGGTTAAATCATATGCTGTGTTTGTATATCAGTTAGATTTGGTTTGATTAATGGTTAGTCTTTTAATAGTGCCATGTTGTGAATGCGTAGTGGTTTATATTTCATGCAGTGCTGGTTGAAGATGTAGTTATTCAGTGGTGGTAGCGGGTCTTAAATGTTATTATGTCATTGGGTTATAATAGTTGTTTGTCAAGCTCCAACAACCAACCAACCAAATATTAACTATTCACCACGTTTTATGTGTGGTTGTACTCTTTAATACCTGACAAGTTTAGTTTTTTCTAGGAATGCCCAAATGTCGGGGTTAAATACACAAGAACACAACGTCAGGCAGGCATAAGGTAATCAGACTTTGCATGAGAATGTAATGGCGAGCACTGGTGTTTAGTCTCAGTGGTGCAGACATTTCTCTACACAGCTGTGCTGGTCGCTGTGTTTGACACTGGGCTGTGTTACAGCTGGTCAGCATGTTGACTGCCCAACTTTGTGTGCGCCTCCAGGCAGGGTGGGCTAGTTGGTAGAGCATCCGCTTCATGTGAGCAAAGTTGTAAGTTCGATATGGATGTCATTAGAATAATTGTCATTACCTGGCCTGGGGCTTGGCATTGCTGAAATAGGTCACTAATCTATTGGAACATAGGTTGGAACTGATCGAGTCAAACTAATGACTAATGAAAAAATTGATAGGTCTACTTGTCGCTTCCTAGCCAGTCGCTCGGCATTATTAGGATAGTGCAAGGACTGGTTGGCTCAGTGTCAGGATAATATCAGGTCATCATACTGGCACCCTGGTCTCCCAGTGGGGCAGCACTATAGAGTCACTGAGTGCACACTGTCACAAGTCAGTACCTGCCCTGATTGACCTTAAATGTTGCCGGGATGTAAAACTCCAACAACCAACCCTACCGAAAGCCCTCCTCACTCATCTCCCCCCACTACCGCGAGATCGCACCCAACCCCGTCACTACCGCACCCACTGCACCGCGCTCCTTCAACATAAAAAACCACAGCCGACTGACTAGAAAGTGGTCGGGCGTTGCTGCAGTGCGTGCATGACCTAGCGTTTATTGGTGATTTAGGTGGTCACGGCTGGTTGCGCCATCTGGCGGCTCCCAACGTGACAACAGCCGTGGGTTCGCATTATTAATGCTGAAGCCTATGACTGTGAGAGAGGTCCAGTCGATATTCTCCAGCCAATGACGGCAGACACCGGACAGACAACCCAGTTTAAACTAACCTACGCTGATCTGATCTGCGCTGGCAGGCTCAGCTCGCCGGATACGTGTGAATCCTTGTTTCAGCCGCTTGGAGATCTGATTCATGTATTGGCGCCTGTTGCCACCATCCGGGAACCTGATAATACGTGGAGTGGTTTGTGAGCATTAGTTGTTCATTTTCACTGCGAAGAGTTTACTGCTAGGCTGCCAGTGGGCTAAGGGTATCTTCTGGGACCCAGCTTCATGCGGTGGCTTTTGGTGGCCTAATTGTACATTCCAGGACTCATCGTAACACGTATTTGTCGCTGGCCTAATTGTACATTCCAGTACCTGGATTGATGCCGTGTCTCTCAGTGGCCTAATTGTACATTCCGGGATCCAACATAGTCCGATGGTTTTGAAATTCTGTATTTGTTCTGAGATAAATATATTAGATCAATCACTAGTATCTACTTTACATTAGTTCAAAGTTACTTTTATTTTAAATGGTAAACTTTTGAGATATTTTGAGTGCAAACTTGGAAAATTAGTTTTGGCAAGCCTGCCAAAACTCTGACACCATAGACTTCTGCAGTAACCGGTTCTGTTCAATTGACTCAGTATTGGCTTCTACGCAGAAACAAACGCTTAATAAGTGCATCAGTATCGAAGTTAGATATGTAAAATCAAATCTAGATCGTTGGTTTGGTTTTGAAAATTTGATATTTCATCGGACTATGCAGCTTTAATGTGGTGTCAGTCACTGGTCTAATTGTACATTCCAGTAAGTGGACTGATGAGGCATCTCTGAGTGACCTAATTGTACATTCTGGGACCCGTCTTAATGTGGTGTCTGTCACTGACCTAATTGTAAATTCTGCGAACTGAATTGATGTGGTGTCTCTCAGTGGCCTAAATGTACATTCCGGGACTTGCCAAGAACCTGCCAGGACCCCGCATCTACACCACGTGACCTGCCCGCTTCCTCCTATTGGCGGATCCTACATGTCTGTGATGCTCGCCGTCTTCAAGCAGGAGTCGCAGTTCAATACGATATTACGGACCTTCCTGGTGAGTTTCCCGCCACATGGGGGAGTGTGTGTGTGTGTGTGTGGGGGGGGGAGTTGTGGATTATAGATAATTTCTCCTTTTGCATTTGGATTACCTGTCGGTCGAGGCCGACCGTGTTATTAACACACGTGTAAATGTAACTGGAATCAGCTGAGACAAAGTCACGCTTTATGAAGGGATGAATAGGTTTGTTTGTTGTACCAACTTATGACAGTGTACACTCACGTGACTTTTGATTCATTGAGAGACTGGGTTCCCCCCCCCCCCCCCCAAACCCCCAAACCCCCAAACCCCAAACCCCTCACCATGACCTGATATCCCACTCAGTCACATTATCCATACACAACAAACCGCCCATGACCTATCCTTTTAATGCCAAATCTAGGCTAAATATCAAACTTTTAAGTCATTAGTTTGACTCGTCTGGGGTTTGAACGCGCGATCTCGTGCACGGGTAGCCACCCAGCCACCCAGCCACCCAACCAACCAACGCCCTTACCGATTCGGCATCCTGTCCGGTTCAGTTGCTGTCCTTATATGACCAAAGATGTTGCTATCATATAGAACCCCAATTACTCACTAATGTAATACTATGCCCGTGCCTTGTCAGCGGGGACTTCTAATCAGCCATTATGACGTCACAAATCAATGCGAGGCACCACAGTGATTGGCGGACGGGAGGTTGTCGGCAGCGAATTGAAGGAGCCTGACCCCGATCTGTGCCCGTACATGTGGACATTTCTGCGAGGAGTGGGCAGGAAGAGCTGGAGGGGCAGGAAGAGCTGGAGGGGCAGGAAGAGCGGGAGGAGCAGGACGAGCGAGGGTTAATTAGAGCAGGAGTTGATTTAGGAATATAAACATTAGGACTTGATGAGACTATTAGTATTACTAAACATTACTGTCAGTAGATTTGATTAGTGGTTAATAAGGAATATGTTCTGTAACATACTAGTCTCACTACCATCACCACCACCACTACCAGCATAAGTACCAACCACCACCATCACCACCACCACCACCACCACCACCACCACCACCACCACCACCACCACCACTACCACCACCACCACCACCACTATCACCACCATTCCCCCACAACCACCACTATCACCACCATTCCCCCACCATCGCCATCACAAATATATACTACTAACTGGAGAGCCCTGTTAGATATCTAGGGAATCACTTTTTAGAAAAGTGATTCATGCATTTAATTGACATTATTTTCAAGGTTATTTCTATTTGTTTTCCAGCCTTTTATGTATATAATGTACATTGTAATATAAATTTTAATTTTGATGTTACTATGAGTATGATACAACACTTTTTTTTTCACTGTGTGTCAAATACATAATTCCACACGTATTTGACTTGAGCTTCTGAGTCACTGAACGCCCTGTGAAATATATGGATTGATGATTAAGTTCATAATTAAGATCTAATAATTAGGCACTTGTGCCTTTTCCCTACATTCATGCAGGTGCAAAATGTCGACTGTAATAGATTTTTTAATAAAAAGAACCCAGTTAATACAAGATCCCCAACCCTTATCCAGAAAAAGCTGGTCCCAGATGTGTAGAGAATCGATGGGGTTTGGCAGTTGTAATGGGGTCGGCAGAGCAGGTGTTGGTTAAGCAGTAACTACATTAGTCGTTTTTAATGGAGAATATTTATTTGTAATGGCCTGTGCTATTTATTTAATATTGACCAACCTAGGGACTTTCCCTCAGTTGCATTGGGTGTCAGTGCCCACCAACACTCAGACACATTCTGCCTCGAGTGTGTAGATTTTTTGGTCTTATGTCAACACTGTTTTAATGTAACTAGCATGCAAGACCTAGTTACCAAAGAAAAGCACAAACAAATTTTGGAATTCTCCCAAACCAACTGGGCTGTATTGTGTCCTGTAATTTTAGCTGTGTTTGGTGAGTTAAGTTTTGCTGTCATTTGACGCAAATTTAACCACTTCAAAATTGCATCAGAGAAAACATTTTGCTGTTCTTTGACAAAGATCTGACCATTTTGGAATTTGGTGATAATTTAAATATAGGCTAAGTGATTATTAACAAGACTGACAGTATAGATGCCACTAGCTTTTTGCTGTGAATATTACCCTTGCTGCTGACTGTACACTAAACCATCAGCAATCAATCAATCAATCAATCTCTCCATTAGTCCTTTGTGTAGTCTTACAATAGTCATCCTGCATGGATATTGCATTTGCTGACTAAGCATTGCAACTGGTTGTCATGCCTAGTCACTTGCAAATATGAACTGATGCAACTCATTGCCCAGATCCTGCAACTCATATTGGCAACTCGTTGTGACATGTGATACATGCCTATGCCTTGCGACTAACTGCGACCATATGAAACATGGTCGGATTATGCAACTCATTATGACACTGTGAGACATGCTGCTCATGACTATGCCATGCGACTGGCTGCGACAGTGAAACGTGGTTGGACTTGGCAACCCATACCATTGTGGGACATCGCTAGGCCTTGTGACTAACTGCGGCAGTGAAACATAGTTGCACTTGGCAACACATTGTGACATTGTGAGACATGGCTATGCCTTGCGACTAGCTGCGACAATATGAAACAGGGTTGGACTTGGCAACTCATTGTGACAGTGTGAGACATGGCTATGCCTTGCGACTTGCTGCGACAATATGAAACAGGGTTGGACTTGGCAACTCATTGTGACAGTGTGAGACATTGCTATGCCTTGCGACTAGCTGCGACAATATGTAAAAGGGTTGGACTTGGCAACTCATTGTGACAGTGTGAGACATGGCTATGCCTTGCGACTAGCTGCGACAGTGAAACATGGTTGGATTTAGCAACTCGTTGTGACATTGTGGGACATGGCTGGGCTCTGCGACTAACTCAGACAATATGAAACATGGTTGCAGTTGGTGTGATGTTTGGGTATAGCCCGTGGTAGGGACCAGTGTAGTGGGACGAGCACCGCGGTGGTGGACTAGGAATAAAGCCAGTAGTCACTTACACCTCAACGCGTCTGGGCTTGCTTTATTACACTTGGCAACTCATGACATTGTGGGACCTTGTGACTAGCTGAGACTAGCTGAGACTAGCTGCTCCTTTGCGATACAAAGCTAGACTTGGCAATTTGTTGCCAGCGATGAAATGCCATGGCAAATTGAACCATGGCTTTAAAAAACTAAATTATTTAATGATGGTGTGTGGCTGGTCTTGCGTCTCCATGCACATCCAGTTGTGCACTTACTATATGGCGAGTCTACTTAATCACTCCACGTGAGTTGGTAAATACGTCACTTCTGAACTGGCATGTGGTTATAGGTGCAAAGTGAGTTTAACGTATAAGGTCTATTGTGGAGGCAGGGGTGGCTGGGGCGGCAACCTTAAAGTTGCATAGTCCGATGCTTTTGAGTTTCTGCCATTTTCTGAGATAAATACACTATGCTGATTGTTATTATCTACTTTACATTAGTTTGAAATAATTTTGACTTCAAATAGCTATCTTTGGAGATATTTGACGTCAAAGCATGCCAAATTAATTTTGGCAAGCATGCCAAAACTCTGACACCATAGACTTCAGTAGTAACAGGTTCTATTAAATTGACTTATTACGACCTTCTATGCAGCAACAAATGCTCAATAAGTGTATCACTATCTAAGTTGAATATGTAGAATCAAATCTAGATAAGTGTCTTGGTTTTGAAAATTTGATGTTTTCATCAGACTATGCAACTTTAACTTCCGGTGTGTAACCTGTCGGTCGCAATATCAGTCATTCATGAGGGCCAAGCAGGACTCACACAACGCATGTTGTATATGGGCCATTCTCAGAAAGTGTCTACCACTTTTGTCACATGGAAACCAAAAGTGAAAGCATTCCAAATTATAGCAGAAAACAATCCAAATAATAACAGAATCCATGTTCATCCGAAGGTAAATATGTTGTGCATATGTCAGTTAGAATATTTTTCTCTCACTTTTGGATTTTGATTTCATGCAAATTGAGAAAGCTGTTAAAATATCCATCCATAAGATCCTTTTAACACACACAACAAATTCAATTAATTTTTGTATGACAGTTAAGCCAAAAGAATTTTTTCTTAGAAGGAAAAAGTTTAACAAACCCATTTGTGTAGTAGATGTATGATGTCGATATGCAAATTTTCATATTTTCACTTTAGCCCAGAATCACATAGGCATATTATGGATACATTTTCTGCAATAAATTAAATACATGTAGTATTGCTAACATTCTTAATATATAGTCAACAATAACTATTTGACTTAATACTGCCCCTGTCCACCCAACCCCTCCAAAAAAGTCAAAATCGTTAATAATGTAACATGGAAACCAAAGATGTGATAGACTGTTTCTGAGAACGACCCATATATGAGCCTGTCTCAAAAGGTGCTACCTCTTAATTTGTTTGTTCATTGTAACGATTGTCACAAAACGGCACAGAAACGGTTACACTGAAAACACAATGACATTAGCTTCAAATCAATATGTATTCTATTGGGATTATGAAACACCATGTATGAAATAAATTTATCATAGCTTATATATGCATAATGAGAGTGGGATATTATTACTTTTAGTTTACACAACATTGTCCCCACTCCGTCGCCCAAGAATAATAATGCTCTCTGCCAATATACAATTCTAAACCGAAAATCCGTATATTTTTACACCTGTTTGAGACAGTCTCATGAATATATATCTCTATATACACATGGAAGGCGCTTTGTTTAAGAAGGGATTCAGTGCGACTGACAGGTTTCAGCCTCCTGTCTCCTCCCCCCCCCCCTCACCCCCCTCCCCAGGTGTTAGTGCCACTTGTCCCAGCTCCCACTGTGTGACCTACATGCTGAGACAGGACTGGTCCTGTGTGAATTATAGTTTTTCTTTTATTATTGGTTATGTTTAGCGTTTGGGAACAGCTGTCATCTGCCGACCTCCCACTGACATTGCGCACTGACACAGATCAGGACTCATCCTGCTATGGCCTCAAGTGTTGTTAGGGTGTAAAACTCCAGCCAACCAATCACTTGATTTAAAAATCAACTCAACTTCTGGTCTCGTCCTGTTTTGAGATTCATGTGGGTTGTATGCACGGATGGCCTGGTCACACCACCAATGTAATGAATGGCCCACAGTCTTCCCCACACTGCCACACACTCACGGACGAATGCCAAGATTCAGTATCAGTACGCTTCAACTTGGTTTATTACAAAGCCTCTCTGCTCTCCGCGGCGTCGACAGTCAACTGACCCACCCCCTAACTCGCCAGGTCCCACGTCGCCTCTATAGGTGTGGGGGGGGGGGGGGGGGGGGTGAGCTAGCCACATGCAGTAGAGGACAGCCCCGTTGGGGGTCTGCCTGGTGGCTAGTCTACTGCCACCTAGCACAGTTCAGTGTAATTGTGTAGCTGTGCGGCATAGTCTCCGCCGCCACCACATGGTAGTGGTGCTCATGTACAGACTACTACACTTATATATGTGTGTGTATGTGATGTACAAGGATTATGTGAGTATAAAGGTGCGTAGGGGATGTTCCCTATATTATCTTATTATTATTATTATTATTATTATTATTAACCACTGCTTTGATGTGTCCTATTCTATGGGTGACTCACCCCTGCCACCGGTGGCGTCACCACCGGTGGCGTCACCACCGGCCCAACCTTCACTAGTGGTGCAAATATTGTCACACGCGCACTGGAATTTTTCATTACACTACACGACACTGGAATTTTACATTGTTAAATAACAAATTCTCGGGCACAAATGACAATGAGCGAAGCTGCAGTTAGGGTTGGGGCCGCTGGTGGCGCCACCAATACCAGGATGTAGGAGAAGAAATGAATACATCGAGAATAGTGGTTGGTAGATAATGAATACAACAAATAATAATAATTCTCTTCCGTGCCTTTATATTTGCATAATGCTTATACATCACACACACACACATATATATATATATATATAATTATGTGTGTGTGTATATATAACTAGTTGGAAGATGGAGTGGGATGTGTAGGACACTGCTGAACAGACAGAAGTAAGTGGTGACATATGTGCCCAGAGATAGCAGCAAGTAACTCACTAACTGCCAGAAGGCTTCTTTCAATCCCTAGCGCCGGTAATGTGAACTACAGGTCCCGGGCTGGGGGCTCATTTACTAACTAACCATCTCCTCTCTCAGGCTGAGAATAGCCAGACTTCCCGCCCCACCCACCCTCATGTGAAGTGATGCTCCAAGGTGACTCGTGAGAAACTAGTATCAGTGATAGTGATAATGAAGGGAATAATAATATGATAATAATAATGTAGGACTGTTATTGTAATTGATTTTGATGGTAATTATTACTTAAATTACTTGGGAAAACTCGTTCGATTGAAAACTATGATATTTAACAAATATCTTTGTCAACTAGACCACGATGGTTGGCAATCTCTTAGTAAATTGCACTCTTATTATGTTTGTGTGTGTGTTTGTGTGCGCGTGTGTTTGTGTGTGTGGGTAGTCGTGCTCGCCGGATCAAGGTCACAAGCCTAAACCGCTAGGTGGAGTACCTGTTTGAGTTTGAGTTTGTGTTTCCTTGAATATCGTCAGGGAGAAAACATTATTTTTCATAATGCTGAAGATGCCGCTTGTAAGCTTTATTTTTAAAATAAAATAATTTCGTTTAAATTGTTTTTGTATTTTTATTGATTGTCTTCTATTTGAAATAGGTTGTTTATGTTATTGTAGTTGTTTACATTGAGATTGCTATTCAACCATTATATGTGGTTTCCAGTTGATACCCAAAATAACTCTTATTTTCTTAAATAAAAAAAAGAGGACATTTCTGGATTAAGCAGGGAAAATGTCAATCACGGGAAATTGGGTTTCTTCATTGCACTGATCCTTGCCCTATTCTAGTTATGTAAAATACCAGGCTAGGTAGCGACAAGTATAAATTCTTACGTCCTTGGTTTGACTCAGGAAGTGGTTGAAATCCCACGATACGCCACACTGGAAGCGGGCGCCCAACTCATTCCGCTATCCCGTCTGCTCCAGTGTAATGTTCTGAGGTGTTTTATACAGCACCTTCCAAGTTATGTTGTCAGCTATACAGAGTGAGCTAGCAACAGACGCTTTCCCCCATTTTTCAACTTGTAGGTCTGTGCGCATGGGCATTCTCTCTTTTATCTCTTGGTGAAAGAATTCAATGGTGGTCTGAAACATGCGCAATGCGATCCATGTGCCTCGCTTTGGGTGGCTTATGACATGGCTTCTCAGTCTGCTGGAATGTGCGCATTGACAGCTGACCGAGCTGGTTTTATGACGGATGGTGGGATACTCCAATCGCTTTTGGCATGCGCATAGCGCATGTATGATTCCTACCTGTAATGGCCGGTACACACCTACCGTTTGTGCGCGCACACCTCCCGTTTACGATCGAAAACTGCCCATTTCGCGCACAAAAATCGCTAGGTGTGCGCCCCCCGCGCACACCTAGCGATTGCGATTCGCGCATAAACTAAGTTTTTAGTGCTAAAAGTGGCCGTTTACGATTGCGATTCACGATTCGAAAAACGAATCCGCCCGTTTTCAGTTTTAAGCGGGTCGGGTCGAGTCGCGAGTTTTAGTGCGCGAATCGTAAACGGTAGGTGTGTACCGGCCGTAAGGCACCAGCTAACATCAGTGGAGGACAGGGTTGCCAACCCTTATGGTTTCGCCATAAGGTGTACAATATTTTATGTTCCCATCATCACCCTACACAGATCTCCAGGTTTTTAATTTTCCAAAGTTGGCAACCCTGCATTACCATTAATATTATATAGTAATATTATTATATAAATCTTACGCCACAGAGATTTTAACATTTTTCTGGGGGAATACTGGCCGAACTGGTAAAGCGCAGGCCTCCCGTGCGTACGGTCGGGAGTTCAATTCACGGTTGAGTCAAACCATTGACTTCAAAATTGATACTTGTCACTTCCTTGCCAGGCACTCAGCATTATTAGGATAGGGCAAGGACTGGTTGACTCAGTATCAGGATAATGTGATTGAGTGGGATATTACGCCATGGTGCCAGTTACCTAGTCTCCCATTGGGGCAGCACTATAAAGTGGCCGTAATGTCAATAATACGGCAAATTTTACGGCAAATGGCGTCGGGATGAAATGCCCACTGGGTGGCACCTTGTTCCTCTGCATCCGACACCAGGCATCAAAGGGGGGGGGCATGGGTTCGAACCCTGGTCCAGTCAAACCAATGACTTAAAAATGTATACTTGTCGCTTCCTAGCCATGCGCTCGGCATTATTAGGATAGGGCAGGGATTGGTTGGCTCAGTGTCAGGATAATGTGACTGAGTGGGATATCAGGTTATGGTGCTGGTGGCCTGGTCTCTCAGTGAGGTAGCACTGTAAATTCGCCATGAGTGTGAACTGTCAGAAGTCGGTACCCGTCCTAATATGACCTTAGATGTTGCCAGGACGTAACAACCAACCGACATCAAAGGGGTCTGGGGGTGGAGGGGGTGGGGGGAAAGGTTGCTTAGTGAGCAGAGAAACTTGCTTAGTGAGCAGAGACATTACTACTACTACAAGTATGAACCACGCCGCCATTCCCACCAGTTCTCCGGGCAGCTCGCTACAGCAGCGTCTTAGTGGATGTATGGATGGGGGGTGGGGGTGGGGCAGCGGCAGCCATCTTGCATCCGGAGCGTCTGCGTAGTTAGTGCTGCTGAGAGAGGTACTGCGCACGCAGACGCAGATTAAAAAAGGTGGGGTAAGGGCGGGGTATTACACCTCATTACCCCTTGGTGGTAGTAGTAGTACTAGTAATAATAATAATAATAATAATAATAATAATAATAATAATAATAATAATAATAATAATAAATAGAAATAGAAATAATGGGAAGAAATTATATTTTTTAGATTGAATTATTTATTATTCATAAGTGATTCTCAAAATAATGTAAATTTAATAGAGCAGCCCTTCATCGTAGAAGCCATGCTAAGGCGCTGTAAATAATACCACAGTATGATATATTTACTTGTTTTAAACCAAAATAATTAATTAATTGAAAGGGTGGAGACATTTATTTTATCAGAACAAAAAAAAACTTAAGTCTGTGAGGCATCTATAACCTGTATTTATATACAGCACTACCTGCCTTCAACGGTCAACTCTACATACATACCCAATGTTGTCCTGATATAGGTGGTGTTGTATTGGAGGGGGGGGGGGGCAGTAAAATGACAGAAAGACAGTTTGTATATTGAAAAGCTGTTCACACATAACATCGATTCGCCGATTACAGGTATCATTGAAGACAGGCTGTAGTGCGTATATACTGTAGGTAGGAGGGTGTGTGGGTGTGTGGGTGTGTGGGAGGGTGGGAGACAAACATTGGCCAAATGGGCAGCTTGCAGGGTAAGCGGCTGATTTATAGCACAGCACTCCCACAATGAATCGTCTGGTCTTAGCTTAGGTCATATTTAGTTCCCTCACTGGCCACTAGACGTCTCCCTTTACTGTAGAGAGTGGCTTGTCTACATCTCGGCAGGAAATCAAATACCATCTCTCTTCCGCCTTGGTGGTGCCTTCTCCTTTGAGATTGAACCTTACAGATTGTGCTTGGTGTGGCGCGGATCACCGCTTTGGTTGTTCATTTCCCCGTAAACTTGTAAAATAACGCATAATAAGTTCACCTGAGCACCTGCCATTGAATGTCGCGTTTCCAACATAATAAAGGTGATCTTCAGTTGAAGTTGACGTTCCGTTCTAAGTGCAGTGTGTGTGATCTTTGTGGATTGTGACTACTTTGTTTAAGATCTATCGAGTATTTGTGTAAGTACACCATGGCTGGCATCCTTAAGCTCTCTTCCACTGACGGGTTAGGCTAACTTAATCCACCACACACTAACGGATGGGCCGAGGTAAGCCATCTCCAACTGCCGACTGAGGCCACCTTAATTAGGTCGCCGCCAGGTTGGTTGGTTGGTTGTTGTTGTTTTACGTCCTAGCAACATCTAAGGTCATATCAGGATGGGTCGACGCCAGGTTGGTTGGTTGTTGGAGTTGTACATCCTGGCAACATCAGGACGGGTACCGACTTGTGGCAGTGCACGCACATTACACCTTTATAGTGCTGTCCCATTAGGAGACCAGGCCGTCAGTACCATGACGTGATATCCCACTCAGTCACATTATCCTGACACTCAGCCAACCAGTCCTTTCCCTATAATAAAGCCATGCGCCTGGCTAGGAAGTGACAAGTATACATTTTTAAGTCGTTGGTTTGAATAGACCAGGGTTCGAACCCCATGATATACCAAAATGGGAGACGGACGCTCAACTCATTCGGCTTGTTGGTCGACACCAGGTGAAAGAGAGGCTTGATTGATTGATTGATTGATTGGTGGTTGCTTTACGCCGTGTCGTCAGCATAGGCCATATTCACGCTGAGAGAGGCAGTCCACAGTGTGCTGTGAACAGAAAGTTGGATGTGACGTAATGAACCTTAATTCAGTCAGATAAATGAATTCTGTCGAATCAAAGATATTAATCGCCTGGGTAGTTGAGTTTGTGAGTGGAGTCACTGAGTGGTGGCAGTTTTAGGCTGTGGTTTTGTTTACGAAGGTTTGCGTACAGGTAGTTTGTATGGAGGGGAGTTAACAGGGCAGCATTTTTTGCTTATTTAAATTGTTTGTCATTAATTACCGAGCAAATTGAATGGATTTTTTTCTGATGACACCAGTACAATTATACTTGACTAAATTATCAAATTAACACATGTGCACTAGTCTATTAAATAATGGTATTAGTGCTATTAGACTTGACAGAAAGCACTATGTTATCAAAGTAACATGTGTGTACTGAATAATGTTGCTAGTGCCGTTAGACTTGACAGAAAGCACTATGCTATCAAAGTAACAGGGTGTACTGAATAAGGGTACTAGTGCCGTTACACTTGACAGAAAGTGCTACGTTATCAAAGTAACATGTGTGCACTAGTGTGCCGAATAATGGCACTAATGCCATTTAACTTGACAGAAAGCACTATGTTATCGAAGTAACATGTGTGCACTAGTGTACTGAATAATGGCATTAGTGCCATTAGACTTGTCAGAAAGAGCTATGTTATCAAAATAACATATGTGCACTATGAATAATGGTACTAGTGCCATTAGACTTGACAGAAAGCACGACATTATCAAAGTAACATGTGTGCACTAGTGTTCTGAATAATGGTACTAGTGCCATTAGACTTGACAGAAAGCACTACTTTATCAGAGTAACACATATGTACTGAACATTGGTACTGGTGCCGTTAGACTTGACAGAAAATGCTACGTTATCAAAGTAACACGTGTGCACTAGTGTACTGAATAATGGCACTAATGCCGTTAGACTTGACAGAAAGCTCTACGTTATCAGAGTAACACGTCTGTACTGAATAATGGTACTAATGCCGTTAGACGTGTCAGACAGTGCTACGTTATCAAAGTAACACGTGTGCACTAGTGTACTGAATAATGGCACTAATGCCATTAGACTTGACAGAAAATGCTACATTATCAATGTAACACATGTACAATATGAATAATGGCACTAGTGCCGTTAGACATGTGCACTACTGTACAGAATGTGAATTCCAAAATGGATGCCCGAGTGTGGCAATGAATGTCAAACTGGCCGTGACTGCACTGAGCACCCAGAGACGCCTTCCGGCTGCGTCTTCCCCGAAGTGGCTTCCTAGAAGCGGCGACAGACGGTTTAACTGGGCGTCATGCAGGTTCCTAGTACTAGTAGTTCCTGGAACCGGTGAAATCGGAGCAGGGCAAGTTGTGGTGGGAGCAGTATTTGGTGCTGACATATGCAGCCTTCATATGAGGTCTGCCAGTGCCATGGTTTACTAAAATAATATACACCTGTCAGTGATAGAAATAAGCAAAGACTTTCACTCGTCTATATGACAAGTCTGGGGTGATTTTCACTTGTCCATCTGAATTTTCACTTGTCCACCGTACTTACCTTTGTTAATATTAATCTCCAATGGTTAATGGAATAAAACTACACAAATAAATCAAAGCGACAAAACAAATGTCATAAATAATGTCATAAATAATGTATATTTCATTTAAAGGTGACAAGAGAAACTAAATACATGTTTTTCAGCCTAAATTGTTCACTTGTCCAACGGATAAGCACAAGCCATATTCTGCTTGTCCGCGCCTATTCTCACCTGGCTCGGACAAGCGGGCACGATCATATTTCCAATGCTTCCCACATATAAACACATATTATCCTTGCAATTACAAATATCCAGGTGGTGCATTCACAGTAGATACGCAGGGGAGAGTCAACATTATACAGTGTGCAGCCTGTACTGAATCCTGGTCACGGAACCAATGTTATCAGTGAAGGTGACAGTTTCAAATTGGAAACATTTCACTGAGCGCGGGACTGAAAGGTGAAGTACACACTTCTCCCATTCCTGGGTTAGCGTTGTAACCATTAGCCTACCTCGGCCCCTCTGATGCAATCAACCTCCTCCTGCAAAATGCACATCTGTGTAGGTGGCATTTCATTTACAGAGGTCAGTGCACTCCATCTACATATGTAACATTGAATATATATAATATATAATATATATATAATATATATAATATATATAATACATATTATATGTATTACATATATTACATATATATATTTATATATATAATATATATAATATATATATATATAATATATATTATATATGAATAGTTCAGGTGCATCCCCCTAAGCACCAACCCTACAATTGAATTAAAATAAGATTTTTACCTGAAAGTAATCTTAATTCTCACTAATTCCACTTTTGTTGTGGTGAAAGGGTTATGGAACAATGAACAACAAAATATGAATGAACCAACAGATGAAACATTTCAAGGTTTCACTCCAATGTTTATCTCAATTGTTGGATTGGTGTTTACAGGGTTTTGCACCTGAACTCTTCATATATACATATATATTTATAGATAGGATATGTAAATCTGATATATTCATGTCCGATATAAGATATTGAACTAATAAATATAATAATTGATTTAGCATGTCTACACCTTGAATATCTCCTAATTTAGCCATTTGTTTCAAACTAAAGTAAGGTAGATGATTATAACGATCAACCTAATATGTTTAGCTAGAAGGAAAAAAAACAGAAACTCAAAACCATCGGTCTATGTATCTTTAACCTTGGTTGGGTCCTGTGCGGGAGATTGGGAGTTCAATTCCCCGTCGAGTTAAACAAATGACTGTCAAAATTGATACTTAGCGCTTCCTAGCTTGGCGCTCGGCATTGGCAATGACTGCTTAGCTCATTCTTAGGATAATGTGACTGAGTGGGATATCGGGTAATGATGCTCACGACCTGATTTCCCAGTGGGACAGCACTATAAAGTCACCATAAGTCCATGCTGTCACAAGTCAGTACCCGTCCTGATATGAATTTAAATGTTGCCAGGACGTAAAACTCCAATAACCAACAAATCTTTAATGTTAGCAGAATGCATGGAGCTCCACATACACCACACCACACCACACTACACACCACACACCACACACCACCCACCGCACCACACACCCCACACCACACTACACACCACACACCCCACACTACACACCACACAGCTGGTTCCCGGCAGCCACTGTGGCAGCATAGACTCGATCATCTCGGCGTGTTTATCAAACGCCCAGACTAAAGATAGCTCCGGCGCCGAATTCCTGGCGGCGGGCGCCGGGTTCGTGGCCGTGCCGCTAGGTGGCGCGTCGGCCGGTGGCGGGCTGCGGCGCTGTATGGCAGTCCTGTATGAGACGTCCCGGGTCTCCTTACAGTGCAGAGCGGTTTGGGGGAGGAGGGGGGAGAGGGGGGGGGCGGCAGTGAAATTCGATCCACTCCTGTCCTTCCTCCTTCCTATCTGCTCTCCTATTCCCTCCTCTCCTCTGTCAGCCCTTCTCTCCGCCCTGCTCTCCACCCTTCTCTCCGCCCTCTTCTTCGCTGTCCTCTCCGTCCGACTCTCCACCCCACTCTCCATCCTCCTCTCCGTCCCACTTTCCGCCCTCTTCTCCACCCTTCTCTCCGCCCTCCTCTCCACCCTCCTCTCCGCCCTCTTCTTCGCTGTCCTCTCCGTCCGACTCTCCACCCCACTCTCCATCCTCCTCTCCGTCCCACTCTCCGCCCTCCTCTCTGTCCCACTCTCCGCCCTCCTCTCCGTCCCACTCTCCGCCCTCCTCTCCGTCCCACTCTCCGCCCTCCTCTCCGTCCCACTCTCCGCCCTCCTCTCCGTTCCACTCTCTTCCCTCCTCTCCGTCCCACTCTCCGCCGTCCTCTCCGTCCCACTCTCCGCCCTCCTCTCCGCCCTCCTCTCCGCTCTCCTCTCCGCCCTCCTCTCCGCCCTCCTCTCAGCCCTCCTCTCAGCCCTCCTCTCAGCCCTCCTCTCAGCCTTCCTTGCTGCTCTCCTCTGCGCCCTCCTCTCTGCCCTCCTCTCCACCTTCTTCTCCACCCTCATGGTACTTCCAGGACCAAGGACCCTGGGGTGGCTCCACATAGTGTCGGTTGATGGCGAATCCATATGTGTGTCCTCATATTCACATAAGCCGGTTGGGTGGTACTTTAGTGCAAGTACCTAAATTGGATAATCTGACGAAAGCAGATCATATAATGTACAGAATATGTCATCAGGTGTATTCTTCTGAATATAGCCTTTTTCCAGTGTCAAGACTGATCTTCTGGCCATGAACAAGTACAGTCAATTATACAAACATATGACAAATAGGTGACAAAGAGAACATAGTATGTCATCAGGATATAGTATATAACATATTGATGCAATAACCCACCAGACCCTAACAAGAAACAATCGCAAAAACCTTGTACAGATCGAGTATCCATGTCAAACTCACGGGAAGAGTGTTACACAGTAGGAACTACACCACGGGCGCCATTAGTGAATTAGGTCAACCATGTGACCTTTTGACCATGTAACCTTTTGCCAGCCTCGGTCAGTTTAGCAGCCTGAAACCTCAGGTTCGGTGTTCAGTCAAGGTGATTTATGTCCTAGCAACATCTGAGGTAGTGTCGGGACACCTATCGACTTGCGATAGTGCACACTCATGGTGGCTTTATAGTGCTGCATTGCCACACTGGGGTAGAGCATGCTGGCTGTTGAGTGTACGCCCACTGCGATACTCTGCTGACGTCATTTAAAGTACAATACCCGACTAACTCACATTATCCTGCCACTGAAATAACCAGTCCTTGCCTTATATCATGGACCATGGAGAATAGCGGCAATTTGTATTTTTTGTCAGTCTTTTGGCTTGATTAGATCGATGACTGAACTGTTGAGACATACTCTCTCTTCACTTAGCAAAACGGGATGGACGAATGAGTTAGAGCGTCCGTCTCCCGTGCTGGTAGATCGTGGGGTCGTGGGTTCGAACCCTGGTCGAGTCAAACCAATGACTTAAAAATTGATACTTGTTGCTTCCTAGCCAGGCGATCGGCATTATTAGGACATGGCAAGGACTGGTGTGCTCAGCGTCAGGATAATGTGACTGAGTGGAATACCAGGTCATGGTGCCGGCAGCCTGGTTTCCCAGTGGGACAGCACTATAAAGTCGCCATGAGTACGCACTGTCACAAGTCGGTACCCGTCCTGATATGACCTTAGATGTTGCTAGGATGTAAAACAACAACAAACAAACAGACTCTCTTCACTTGGTGATATCCAACCATGATACCACTTACTAGGCCGATACCACTTACCAGGCCGATACCACTCACCAGACCGATACCACTTTTATTTCTTTGTCAGGAAAATGAAAGCATTTAATTCATGCTCGGTTAAAATCAATAGGATTTGAAGGTTGTGGATATTTTAATATACATTCCTAGCTGGTTGTTTAGCTTTGCCGCTGCTGTTTTGCACACACTGTGTATCATATTATGTGTTTATTTACAGGGCGTATGCTCGGGGGGCTGGGGGGAGGATGCGGGGAGAGGGAGTAGCCGTCTCCACCCCTTAAGAATCTCAAAATTGCAAGGAGACCACATTTTAAGCGATATAATTTTGATTTTGTTGTTGTTCCATATCCAGGAAGAATGTCCCTGTCCCGACCTAGCCATGGCCAGCATGTTCCGCCCCTCAGTCATGCCCTTGCTTACTACTACTAGTCTGGAGCCATTTAATGAAAATATGGGCGCGGTGACCTAATCGGTAGAGCGCAGGCCTCGCTTGCAGAAGGTCGGGAGTTCGGTTCCCAGTCGAGTCATGCCAATGACTTTAAAATTGATACTTTTCACTTCCTAGTCGAGTCAGGCCAATGACTTTAAAATTGATACTTTTCGCCTCCTAGCCTGGTGCTCGGCATTAATAGGATAGGGCAAGGACTGGTTAGCTCAGTGTCAGGATAATGTAACTGAGTGGAATATTGGGTCATGTTGTTGGTGGCCTGGCCTCCCAGTGGGGCAGCACTATAAAGTCGCCATGAGTGCGCACTGTCAGTGTCACAAGTCGGTACCCCTCCTGATCTGACCTTAGCTGTTGCAAGGACGTAAAACTCCAACAACCAACCAACCTTTAATGAAAGTAGTGCCAACCCTAGGATTCTGGTTAGCATATGGCTCTGATGTTTTGATAATTAAAGTTGGTACGATGTGGGAAAAGTCTCGTCCATCGGTGCGAAGTTTCCGTCAGACAGCTCACCCCTGCGTTCCTGCACCCCTCCAGGTGCGGAATGGCGGCTGATACAGACTGTGCTATTTATAGCTACTTTTCTTGTTAACTTGTTAACTCACATCTGCTCACCTTGAGCTCACCCACGACATGGCGACCTGCGCAATGGCGTTTTCTGTTTTTTGTTTATTTTTTAATTAATTTTTTTATATATATATATTCTTTTTTAATTATTTTATATATATATATATATATATTTATTATTATTATTATTATAATTACATTAAAATTGCATAGTCTAATGAAACCAGAAAAAAATACCTAAACTATAACACTGACCCGAGTTTGATCCTGCATATCCAGACTGGACGCGGTGGCCGAATCGGTAGAGCACAGGCTTTCCGTGAGGAAGGTCGGGAGTTCGAATCCCAGCCGAGTGACTTATAAAATTGATACTTATCACTACTTAGCTTGGCGCTCAACATTACTAGGATAGGATAATGACTGGATGGCTCAGTGTTAGGATATTGTGACTGACTGGGATATCAGGTCATGGTGTTGGCGGCCTGGTCTCCCAGTGGGGCAGCACTATAAAGTCCCCATGAGTGTGCACTGTCACAAGTTAGTACCCATCCTCATATGACCTGAGATGTTGCCAGGACGTAAAAATCCAACAACCAACCAACCATACAATCATATGATGTCCAGTATTTCAGTGGACCCTGCAAACTTATCTTATGTTTTCATTTTAAATATTTTGACGTTTGGCATTACTAGGTGACATTTGTCCTGGCTAATCAACAAATGTAGCCGGCAATAAAATTGGCACATTGCGATTTGTGATATATGTAAAATACCTCTTTTGACCCTTCGATATAACAGCCCTTCAATATAGCAGCCCTTCGATATAACAGCCCTTCGGCATAACAGCCCTTCAACATAACATCCCTTTGACATAACATCCCTTTGACATAACATCCCTTTGACATAACATCCCTTTGACATAACATCCCTTTGACATAACATCCCTTTGACATAACAGCCCTTCGACATAACATCCCATTGACATAACAGCCCTTTGACATAACATCCCTTTGACATAACAGCCATTTGACATAACATCCATTTGATATAATAGCTCTTTGATATTTTGATACAACATCCCTTTGATACAACGGCCCTTTGATACAACATCCCTTTGATACAACGGCCCTTTGATACAACATCCCTTTGATACAATGGCCCTTTGATACAACATCCCTTTGATACAACGGCCCTTTGATACAGCGTCACTTTGATACAATGGCCCTTTGATACAATGGCCCTTCGATACAACATCCCTTCGATACAACAGCCCTTCGATAGAACTGCCCTTCGATACAACAACCATTTGATACAACAACCTTTCGATACAAGAACCCTTAGATATAACAGCCTATCCATTAACCGGTCCTTCGAGCATTTCTAGTCTAGCCTCAGCCCTCCATTCATGTACAGCGCACCTGAATCTACCAGCATGCCACAACTCAAACAAGCAGCCAACCCACTGCCACATCGCTCGACCCACACCGCAAGCATTGCCATTAGCACGGTGCCCAAGCGCTGGCAGTGCACCCCGCCTAGGGCGCCAAATTTGTCGAGAGTTGCTCGGTTGTAAGTAGGTCAGGCAGGAGCTGTTTAGTGCTCAGTGGTAAACATAGTAGACAGACATATGCCTACCTCTGTACAGGTATATATATTAATACTACATATACCCACTTATGTTATTTAAGGCATGGTCAGTGTCACTGAGTGCTCTATGAGAACACTAACTATTCGGCACCATCACAAATCTGTGCTAATACCAGCTGATACTGATACTAATTGCCGGAACTACTTCAGGCTGTCAGGTGTCCTACTTTTCCCTATTTTTCCTTATTTTTCCCACGAGGCCCTATTTAGCCTAATTTTCATAAAAATTCATATTTTTAAAACTATTTTAACAAATCTTTTGACCAGTTGCATTTATTTTTTCTTTCACGAAACACCATAAATGTGTCTGTGCTCTGCACACTTTGTTCTGGATTATTAGAAACCAGGTTTGGAGAATGTCACTTTTGCAACATTTTTGTTAGGAAATGTCTATTTAAAAAAAAGAAAACTAGGGGGGAACCTACTAAGCGGGGGTTGCCTACTATTACTAAGCTGGGTAATGCTGGAGACTACAAATCAAATAGAATGAGACTTTGTTTCCTGTTTTCCTACTTTTTGAGGTGACTGCTCATTTGATGGCCTCTATATGCTATTTTTGTACCTTTGCTGTCACTGTCAGTGTTATACAAAATTCCCATTTTCTTCCTATCATTTTGTGGGGGAAATCCCTATTTTATCCCTATTTTCCCTCTTTTTTTAAATACCCACTGCCTCACTTGACGTCCTGCTACTTCCATGTGTTGAACAATTGTGATATAGGCAGCTCTTAGCCAATTCCTGTCATGAGTCTTATTAATGCCGCAAGCTTTAAAAAAGCGGGTGAAAATCCGCGGTGCAGGTGAAAGACATGGGTAGACACATAAATCCAAACAGCTGTCTTGCCCCAAACCTGACATCTCACTCAGTCACCTTATCCTGACACTGAGGTAACCGGTCCTTGCCGTATCCTATTAATGCCGAGGACCAGGCTAGATAGCGACAGGTATCACTTTTATAAATCGTTGATTTGACTCTGTCAGTATTCAAGCCTACCACCTCCTGCATTTGCTAGCTTTAGTTGGTTGGTTGTTGCAATTTTACGTCCTGGCAACATCTAAGGTCATATCAGGATGTCTAGTCCTACTCCTAGTGATTCAGCCATCCTGTCTGGTCTACTTGTTCCTGTGTTGCTTCTTAACCCCTAGTTGAGGCAAGCTTCTGGGTGGGAACTGCTGACAAAATATAAATTGAATTATGAAAATGGCACACCTTGCCTTCCCGCAAAAGACTTTCCCTGCTCTGTGTGTGTCTGTGGGGGGGGGGGGGTGGAGGGGGAGGGGAGGGGTTACCTGCAAAGGCGTAGTCACGTGTCATTGGTGTGTCACGTGGTGTGTCACGTGGCCTAGTTAGCCCCCGTGGTGCAGGTCGATAGGTCAGGTGCTGCCGGACGCTGCACCATTCATATTTGACCACCGTCTGCACAGACTTGACCTGATTGTTCTCCGGGGTGCCCAGTGTCTATGAACTTAAACTTGCATATGGCTTTGAATTTCTGTCATTTTCTGAGATAAATATATTTAGGTTGATTGCTATAATCTACCTTACTTTAGTTTGAAGTAACTTTGTTTTAAAATGACTAACTTAGGAGATATCTGAAATTAAAATATAAAAATTAAATTTGGCATGCTTGCCAAAAGTCTGATCCCTTAGGCTTTAGCAGTAACAGGTTCTATTAAATTGGCTTAGTGTATGCTTAATAACTGCACCGGTATTAAAGTTGGGTACGTAGGTTCAAATCTAGATAAGGATGTTGCTTTTGAGAATTTGATACTTTCATTGGACTATGCAACTTTTAGAAGTGTTGCGCTAATTGTGTTGCGCTAATTTGATAATATGGGTTTTGTCCTTTGGGCTGCTTTGAACTGTGTATATAAAGTACCATCCGCAAAAAGAAGAACACATGAGACGTGTCATGGGGATGATGAAAATAGTAAATATTGCACCAAGAGCAAGGTTGGAATCCACACCTCGCCATTCTGGGGCTAGTGTGCTGACCATAACACTACATAGGCTCCCTGATGCAATCACCTTATCCACGCCCACCTGTCTATGTGGCTCGTTGCCTGAGAGGTCAGTGCAGACTACTACAGAAGTATAAGAGTCACTCTCCTGAAAACTGGTCAGCATGGGATGGGATTTTAAAACAGCAATAAAAAAACGTCCTACTTATTTGTTGTCCTTATACTTTTCATATTCATGTTCAGATTTGATGTAAGAAATAAGGGAAATAAAATAAACCATGCGCAACTTTGGTCTTTTTAGTTATGAAGTGTTTTTGTACAAAAAAAACTCATTTTACAGTCAGCCATTTGTAACATGACATATGGGACATGGTTGGATCCTTACTACCATCTTGTATTGCATTGATATATCAAACAAAACAGTTCCCAAATCAAAAGGAAGTATTTATTAACATGTATACATGCTTAAATTTAAAAAGAAAATATTTGATGTCTTCAGAAATAACATTACAAATTTCCGTCACAGATGTAATCAGTGGTGTCTGGATGCCACACAAATATTGTACACTAATTATTCAGTGAATACAGCATGGCTGGGAATTACTTCTTTTTTTAATCAATATAAGCACTACATATTTCTGTATATTATGCTTCTCAGTATGAAATTATTTAATTCTTCTTAGATTTTTATTAAGGAGATTGCGTGGTGTCCTAAACATGTGTTACGTCTGAGCAACACATGTTATACTGCCATAGGACATAGCTTAATCATGGACTACACCTTTAATTTTTATCTCATCAATTGATATTTGACAGCTTTCATTTGCAACCAATAAATGTTAAAAATTCAAATATTAAATTTGAACTCTCCATGTGACACTTCTGGCCAGTTTTCAGGAGAGTGACACATAAGAACAATGCAAGGCAGGCTGTCATCTCAACAAAAAAGAGACGCATAACTAAGAAAATAATACCAGATACATGCCACCTACACCACTACTCCTTGGCACGCTTACCGGACGTGGTGGCCGAATCGGTAGAGCGCAGCCCATGGGGCAGATCAGGAGTTTGATTCCCGGTCGAGTGAAACCAATGACTTACAAAATTGATACTTGTCACTTTCTAGCTTGATGCTCGGCATTAATAGGATAAAGCAAGGACTGGTTAGCTCCGGGGTCAGGATAATGTGACTGAGGGGGATATTCGGTCATGGTGATGGCAGCCTGATTTCTCAGTGGGGCAGCACTATGAAGACACATTTATGTGTTGTGTGTGTGTTGCCAGATACATCTTTCATCCGTGAATTATATTGACACTAGACACCTCATAGACCCCAGGATGCATGTTCAATACAAGTCTGAAGAGATGCTTGATTATGCTTAGGTGAAAAATGCTGCGGGCGCCGTACGGTGCTGCGGTCTGCGGTGTGTCTTGCGGTTTATGCAAATGTTGCGGCCTGCAGTTTATCTCTTCAAAAATCGTATGGCTTGTGTTGAATTTATACACGTATTTAATACACAAAAAAAGTCATAACTTTCTAAATATTGTTCACGCAAACATTTTGAACCATATTGATATTCATTTTATAACCTTTTCAATGATGTCAACAAAGGTGATCTTACAGTGTTGTCGAGTCTGGGTTGCCAGGATTGCAACCTGCGGCGTTGCGATTTTTCGAAGTTAAGATAACTACAACTTAAAACAACTGCAACCCTTGTGGCGAGCAAAAAAAAAAACGCATGGTGACCGTAACCCACCGTGCGGTCACCGTACGGTCTGGCCGATGCGGCGACTTATGGTCGCCGCAAGCATGCCATAACGCATTTGTGACCGAGGCATGATCTAACCAGTCTTTGCCCCATCCTAGTAATGTCAAACGCCAGGCAAGGTAGCAACAAAGTATCGAGTTTCCAAATCATTGCTTTAACTTGGCTGGGGATTGATCCCATGATCTCCCACACAGTAGGAAAGCGGCCGCTCTACTCACTCGTCTGTCAAGTGGGCGGGGATTGTGAGCTGAGTGGACAGGTGGGGGTTGGGGTGGGAGAGTAGGTTGGTTGGTTGGTTGGTTGGTTGGTGGAGTTTTATGTCCTTGCAACATCTAAGGTCATATCAGGACAGGTGCCGACTTGTGACAGTGTGCACTCTTAGTGACTTTATAGTCCTGCCTCACTGGGAACTCAGGCCACCAGCACCATGACCTGATATCCCACTCTATCACATTGTCCTGATACTGTGCTAACCAGTCCTTGGCCTATCGTATTAATGCTGAGTGGCAGGATAGGAAGCGACAAATATCAATTTGGTAATTCATTGGTTTGACCCGTAATCAAACTCCCGGCCTTCCGCACGCGAGGCCCGCACTCTAGCGATTAGGCCACCGCGCCCGCTCAGTGGACAGATGGGGGTTGCGGTGGAAGGTGTGTGTGGGAGGGGGGCAGGTGTGTCTAGTCCCCCTTCCTCACGTCACCACCAGGTGTGTTTCGACCACTGTCCGCTAACCCCCGCGCCCTGGAGGAGTGACCCGGACACCTGCACAGGTACTTCCGGTATCACGTGGAGTCTGATAAGTCATGGCCGCCTGGGTGAGAATCGCGGGCCTCTGGAAGAGGGTCACCATTGAGCACAGCAGTAACTATGGTGACCCCGACCCTTACCTGCTGGAGGAGCAAGTGAAGGCTGAGACGGTTGGCACGCAGGTGGGTGGTTGATTTACCTGCGGAGGTGGCTGGAGTTGTTGGCTTTGATGAGCCTCCCTTGTCACTCACTGGGCATGCGCAGGAAAGGATGCATTATGTAACTTATAATACGTCATCTCCGGGATGTAGACTAGGAACATTCAAGGAAAATGGTACATCGTGAGGTATTTCTTAGTGGAATCGTTGGTTGATTGTTGGAGTTTTACGTCCTGGCAATATCTAAGGTCATAATAGGATGGGTACCGACTTATGACAGTGCACACTCATTATTTTATAGTGCTGCCCCACTGGGAAGTCAGGCGCTGGCACCATGACCCAATATCTCCCCACCCCCCCATTCACATTATCCTGATACTGTGCTAACCAGTCCTTGTCCTATCCTATTAATGTCGAGTGCCAGGCTAGCAAGCGACAAGTATCAATTTGATAAGTCATTGGTTTGACTCGTCTGGGATTCAAACTCCCTACCTTCCACACGGGAAGCCAGCACTCTACTGATGAGTCCGCTTCCCAAATTCTTATCTCGCCATGATCACGTGGTACACTGACCTAGTTTATGAGGTCCACAACTTGTTAGGGGGCACATAATTGGAGCTCACAGCTCTCAAGGTGCTCGGCACTAGGTCATGACTAGCCATCATAGTCTGAGGGGAGTTGTCGAGATTACACTTTTTTGTAGTGCCTTCTTAGGTACATCGCTTCCTCAAGTAGTTGCGTGAAAGCACATTCTCGTGAATTTCACAATTATTCCCGGACCGGACGAGGTGGCCGAATCGGTAGAGCGCAGGCCTATCGTGCGGAAGGTCGGGAGTTCAATTCCCAGCCTGGCGCTCATCATTAATAGGACAGGGCAATGATAGGGCAAGGACTGGTTAGCTCAGTGTCAGGATAATGTGACTGAATGGGATATCAGGTCATGGTGCTGGCAGCACTATGAAGTCGCCATGAGTGCACACTGTCACAAGTTGGTATCCGTCCTGATATGACCTTAGATGTTGATATGATCAGATGATGTAAAACAACAAACAAACTATCTTAGTTGGATATGTAGAATTATATCTAATGTAAATGTTTTGTTTTTGAAAATATATTGAGATCACCAGACTGCAAGTTGAAGCGCGTGTGTTTGGGAAGGTGCGGAGCCCAGCATTGGCAACACAGTTACCAACGCATAAAATATTCACAATTTAATTATTTTTACATCATCCCTCCAATGCCATTCTGATAAAAACCTAACCTTTTTAAAAATTATTATTACTTTGTCGATTTAATAAGCTTACAGTAAAATTAAAATTAACGATTTTAAATCAAGAAAAAAAAGAAACGGCTGCTCCTGCTTGTGGAGTTTGATTGTTGGACCGTATTGATGATGCTGGTCACATGACATGTTGGCTTGGCCCGGTCGATTCGACGCTTCATTGATTCCGTCTAACTAGGTCACGTGGTCACACCATGTGAAATGTACACCAATAAAGGGTCTTCGAACTCACACTTTTTTCAGTTTGCTCACTTTTCACATTTTCGTGAATTTGTCTTCTTCTTGCCACCCTCCATCCCTTGACCCCATCCCACCCCTTGACCCCATCCACCCCTCGACCCCCTCGACCCCTCGACCCCATCCCACCCGAATCGATTTATGTAAGGATTTCAACCACCAACCCGCCCTATGGTGGCAGTGTTAAGAACTAATGTAGCAGCCGCTCACTGTGCACTGGGGTCTGTGAAAAAGGTCTTCTAGATGATTTCCACCACTAACCCACCCTCTGATGGCAGTGTCAAGAACTAATGTGGGTAGCAGCTCACTGTGCACTGGGGTCTGTGGAAAAGGTCTTATAGATGATTTCCACCACTAACCCGCCCTCTGATGGCAGTGTTAAGAACTAATGTAGCAGCAGCTCACTGTGCACTGGGGGTCTGTGGGAAAGGTATTACAGATGATTTCCACCACCAACCCATCCTCTGGTGGCAGTATCAAGAACTAATATGGATAGCAGTGTGCAGCATACACTGTGGAAGAGGTCTTATAGACGATTCCCACCACCAACCCACCCTATGACGATGGTGAAAGAACTAATGTAGTAGCAGCTCACTGGGTACTGGGGTCTGTGAAAAATGGTCTCATAGATGATTTCCACCACCAACCCTCCCTCCGATGATAGTGGAAGAACTAATGTTGTGGGGAGCAGCGTGAAACATGCTCTGTAGAAAAGGTCTTATAGAAAATGTCCACCACCGACCCGCCCTCTGATGGCAGTGTCAAGAACTAATGTGGGTAGCAGCTCACTGTGCATTGGGGTCTGTGGGAAAGGTCTTATAGTAGGTATCGACAGCGCCATGAAAAACTCGCTGAATGGTGATTTTTTCATCAATATTCACAAGGTCATAACTATCTCTGTATGGATTTGATTTTGATGAAATTGCATCATGTAAAAGATCAACATATGTTCTATCTGATGTTGTTGGATTGAATATATAATAAGTTTGTATTTAAGTCAAATCCATTTGTATGATGAGTGTATTTAGTGAATATTCCTTGTTCACTGATGTAAAGAAAAACGACCCCGAAAACAGGCTATCTTTAATTGACTCACGCTCCCTTGCGCTACATCGGAGAAAGTCATGGATGGTACCAGAAGAAGTGCCATGGCCTCGGCTTTCTAGCCATATAAGTAAGGTATAGACGATCTCAACCACCAAACCGCCCTCTGGTGGCAGTGTCAAGAACTAATGTGGGTATCAGCTCACTGCGCATGCGTTGCGCTGCGCCTAGGGTCCATACAACTCATTTCAGCTGGTGCTCACAATGTAGCAGCGACTATCGGAGCGTGTGTGAGGTTTGTAAAGTGGTCAATAAAACTGCCAGCACTGTCTATGGCCGCCCCCGGAGCCTGCTGCCAGGCGTGCCGGTGTCGCGGTTTCAGTTCTCAACCTGTTGCAGTTCTCAACATCACTTCTGCGCATGCGTCAAAGAATCTGCGCATGCGTCAAAGCATCGTCTGCGCATGTGTCAACATCAGCCCGATTCAAACCTTTGCCGATCGCTGCCTCATACTGTCACTATCGTGTCAGTGTCACTAACCTTATAAATTTAATATAATCTTTTCGGTAAACATGTTTTCTATATGTGTACCAAGCGATTTGTTTCTAGGTGGTGTGGTTTTAGAGATATTTGACTTTTTCTGTATGAAGATTGCTCACGACCATTGACAATGCCTTGAGTTTGCCGGTACGCACAGTGCAAAACATTATTCAAAATTAATAGAAATCCAGAACCTTAACCATATCAATTTAATATAATCTTGTTGGTAAACATGTTTTCTATATGTGTACCAAGCGATTTGTTTCTAGGTGGTTTGGTTTTAGAGATATTGCTCACGACCATTGACAATGCACAGACAATGCCGTTAGATATTGACTGACGCATGCGCAGAAGCGATGTTGAGAACTGCAACTGGTTGAGAACTGAAACCGTGACACCGGGAACCAGCGGGGCGGGGAGGCCGGCACACACAGGGGTGCCGGGCAGTGGTGTGCAGCACTCGGCCTACTGGATAACACGGCGGTCAGAAGGTCAGGGAACTTTCACTCATTAGGGCATGTTAACCAGCACTTGGCCACGTGCCAGCAGTTCTGTAAGTACAGCTACAGGAGTGAGGCTGCGTTTGTCATGCTACACATGGACACCATTTATTTGTACACGTGTAAGGCATTACACATGCATATATGTGTAAGTGTATGTGTATATATATATATGCGTATGTGTATGTGTATAAGAATCATCCAGTGCGACTGACACTGATGCACATCCGGTGGAGGCGAGGGGGCTGCAGGAGGTGCCACCAGTACAGTGTTGGGTCTTACTGGATTATAGCAATAATAATAATAATTCCCTTATGTATCTTTATGCTTGCATAATGCGTTATACATCACACATATGTATATATAAATATGCATATATATGTGCTCTATAATCCATTATGGGAATATAAACAAGGACACTACCTATCTTCAGTTCCCTATGTAATACTAATAGTATAGCACTGTATCCTTAATTTTTGTTCTTGTAAGACATACTTGTTTGCTTAACTGTAATCAATCAAATATTGTTTGATTTTATTGTGGATGTTAAAATGATGTTCTGGGCATGTCTCTGATTTCCACATTGCACAAGTGATATTAACGTATCGCTCCTTTTGTATAAGATCAAAATCAAAAAGTCAAATAGCTTCTTTTCAACACTACCATATGCACAACATGCAAACCTTCACATAAACATGGATTCTGCTATTATTTGGAATGTTATCTGCTATTATTTGAAAGGTTTTCAATGTTGGTTGCTATGTCACACTTCAGTGCAGTTTCAGAGAATGACCCATATATATATATATATATATATATATATATATATATATATAATATACTATATATAATGTACTGTCAGAGTGATAAATGTCACCAACAGTCTAACCTAACCTCAAGATATTCGCATCAATCATGTCAAGTTAAGCATCAACATATTAAATAAATATCAGGCGTCGTGTGGACAGATCGGACCCATCTACTACTACTACTAGTGCCCAACTACTACTGACTTTGAAGCACTGAACGAGTACCCCTCTAAAAACCCAGCAAAAAAAACCCAATAATAATTTGTTTTCAGTCAATTCGAAGCGCAGCAGACGACAGACATTTCGCCAAAGCAGACGACAAGCTGTTAGTACTGAGCAGTTGACTGACTAGACATAAGTTCTACATGTCTTAGAGTTGATAATTGCTTTGGCTACGTGCCAGGCTGGTGTGACTTTGGGTGCGTGTTTGGTGGCATGACCTGTCACACTACATGCGTGCCTGTAATGCCTGTAATGCCTGTAATGCCTGTAATGCCTGTAATGCCTGTAATGCCCGACTCCGACTGGGTCCGACTCAAGCTAGCAGACGCGTGCAACATGTGGTTCTTCACTTGGTTGATCAGTTGGCCATTGACTTGTTGGGCCAACTGCAATGTGCGTTTTCTTATATACATATATCCACATGTATTGTCAGTGCGATCAACTACACAGATTCTGATCAGATTTCCCAACTGGACGGAGCGGTCCGCTTTCGTACTGTGTGGAAGATCATGGGATCAATCCCCGGCTAAGTTAAAGCAAAGATTTGGAAACTCGATACTTGTTGCTACCTTGCCTGGCGTTTGACATTAGTAGGATGGGGCAAAGATGGGTTATCTCAGTGTCGGGGTAATGTGACTGAATGGGATATGGGGGTCATGATTCTGGTAGCACAGTATCCCATTGGTGCAGCACTATGAAACCACCATAAGTGCACACTGTCACAAATTGGTACCATCTTGATATGACCCTAGATGTTGTCAGCAAGCCAATTAGATTTCCTGCTCTAACAGTTGACATCAGTTGTTATTGTTGAGAGATAGTCACTATTATTTACTAGTCGACAGTTGGGGCCGCCAGTCAGTCCGGTTAGAGTTAGGCATTGGTTGCATTGGCTCTGTATGCTCACGTCACCCCTGGGACTGCTACCTAAATACAATTTTAAACCAGGTGTTCCCAATAATGCCGTGACATTTGGGAGCCTTCCTGCGGTAGTGTTTGACCCGTACAGCTGACTATCTGTGTGCTTGTTATTATAAATAGACGCTCTTGTCACGTGTCCAGGCCCAGCTGCGTCCCTGACGTCACATGCCAGGTAGCCAGTCCACGTCAAATTGGGAAAGTTACCTGTAGATCATTATTAATATGACAAAACCCAAAATGAAAATATAAATCTTGATGCCTGTTCTGTTGTTACACTGCCGTTGTGAATGTGCCCCTAGATATATAAAGTGGCTGTCACACCTCGCCCGATTGAGCAATGGACATAATTGTCTACTCCGGTGGTGACAAGTATCAAAATGTATTAAAATGTGTCAAAATGTTGCGCTATCGAGTCAATGGCCGCTGGACGAACGGATATGAAACGGACATGAACGGATAGCCAATGGACGAAACAAACTCAAACCAGACAAGAACTGTAGACGTCAGTCTGGCGGCATCTGTTCCTAGCTTTGTGCATGTTCAAAACTTGTATGGACACAAAACGGACTTTGCTCGGTTTCTGTCCGTTTCCCCCAATCCGGTGAGGTGTGACGGCCTTAAAGGCCTAAATATCAGTATATTGTCTCTCACTTTCTTTTTATACTGGACTAAGTGTTTGGTTTTTGCCTCAGGAGTTACAGATTTAATTAAATTTGCTTAGTACTCCCTTCTATGGGGCAAGATATGCTTAATAAGGGCACCGATATTTAAGTTGGATAAGTAGGCTCAAATTTGGCTTTAAGTTGCATAATCCAATGAAAGCTTAGCATTTTAGAAACCAAAACACTTCCCTAAATTACTGGACGTGATGGCTAAATCGGTAAGGTGCAGGCCTTCCGTGCGGTAGATCGGGAGTTCGGTTTCCAGTCCAGTCAAACCAATGACTTACAAAATTGATATGTGTCACTTCCTAGCTTGGCTCTTCGCATGAATAGGATAGGCCAAGGATTGGTTAGCTCAGTGTTAGGATAATGTAACTGAGTGGGATATCGGCTCATGGTGCTGGCGGTCTGATTTCCCAGTGGGGCAGCACTATAAAGTCACCATCAGTGCGCACTGTCACAGGTCAGTACCTGTCCTGATATGACCTTAGATGTTGCCCGGAAGTAAAATTCCAACAACCAACCAACTTACCTATATTTGATCCTATATATTGAACTTAGATACTGGTGCACTTAATATACTTATATAAACTGCTGCGTAGATGGACTCTGAATCTGATGATACTAATGACGCCTATGATGTCTAACACTTTAACATGCATACCTAAATTAATTTCGCTTATCTTCGCTTCAAATAGCTGCAACGTTAATGCTTTAAAATAAAAGATACTTCAACCTAAGATCAAATAGATTATAACAATCAACCTGATAGTGATATATTCATCTGAAATAATGGCAGAAACTCAAAACCATCGGATTATGCAATTTGAAGTCATTGAATAGTTATAAAAAATGTGTAGTAAATAATTAGCCTCTTAATAGTCTTATGTACATAGAGGCGTGAATGATCAGTGTAGTATTACTTCAAACGGGAGTAGCTTCATTGACTGTGTATGATAGAAACCAAAACACTTCCCTAAATTACTGGCGGCGATGGCTAAATCGGTATGGTGCAGGCCTTCCGTGCGGTAGATCGGGAGTTTGGTTCCCAGTCCAGTCAAACCAATGACTTACAAAATTGATACTTGTCGCTTCCTAGCTTGGCTCTTCAGATGAATAGGATAGGCCAAGGACTGGTTAGCTCAGTGTTAGGATAATGTAACTGAGTGAGTCTCAGTCTATGTGCTCAGTCTCTTGGCTCAGTCTATTTGGGACTGAACCAAAATTCCCACAACTGGTATACTGTGGGTATGAACTGTATATACTTAGACATCATTTGAATACAGTAGCACCTGTTTTCACCGACCCTTGTGATCAGTGAACGTCTGTCATGTGCGACAAATGTTTCAATGTGTAAATTGTTTTTGTCCGTCCTGTGAGAGGACACCTCCTATAACAGGACAACATTGGTCTAAATGCAGAGTTTGCCTTTGATGGTGTTACTAATGGCTAAGTCACAAATGGTGCTATTGCCGTATGGTGCTGCGGTCTGCGGTGTGTCTTGCGATTTATGCAAATGTTACGGCGTTGTGGTCTGCGGTTTATCCAGTCACAAATCGTACGGTCACCGCATGGCATAGGTCACCGTGTGGGCCTTAAGTTTTGTTGTGTGTCGTCGCACAAAAGACATTTTAAGACATTTTTTCATTCACAATTTCTATATATTATTGCACAAACATATTATTCCATTAACAGTAGAAATTGGTGGGATTCAGGCGGGATTCAGGCAGGATTCCGGCTTGCGGCATTGCAATTTTCCAAAGTTAAGGTAACTTTGACTTAAAATAACCGTAACTACTTGCGGCGAGCAAAAAAAACGTAATCCACCGTGCGTTCGCCATACGGCCTGGCCGATGCGGCCACTTACGGTCGCCGCAAGCACACAGTAACGCATTTGTGACCGAGGCATAATGATTTTATTACTAAGCAATTATTGACCAGTTTGGGATTCGAATACCTATATAACAACAGATATCTCAGATAATGACTAGTGTTGTTTCACACCACCAGGTGGCATCACCATACAGAGTGCAGGTCCTACAAACACTAATGCCTTACCAGCAGTTCCTCCAAATAGACTAGATAACCGTTCCGACTGTGCATGCGCTGAAAACGGCGCTGGCAGCAAAGCAAAGGCGTACAGCCATTGAGTTTGGCGATATGCGGAGGGCAAAACTTCGATTTTATTCAAAATTAATAAAATACATAACAATTTGGCACAAACATGGATGGATGGATGGATGCAATAATATAATGAATATGTTTTAAGACACAACTCTCCATAATTAAGCATTTTAAGCTAAGAAACATACAATTTCAGTCACTTTACATGCTGATGTTTACATCACCATTGATTAGACATAAGTAATTCTTGTTCTAAATATTTAATATGTCAAATGTGTCAACAAAAACTTGTTTCAAAGAAATATATAACCAATATCTGGTTAACCCTACTCATTTTCTATTTCTACATATGTCATTAACCAGAGGATATAAAAAAAAAACATGAATAAAATAAGTAAAACTGAGTCTGGCTGTGGCTCTAACACCCAGATTTGTCTAAATCTAAATGCACATGGCATAAGATGTGCTGATTATATTGATGTAAATGCAATGCTGGATAAAAGATTAATATCTTAATCTATTATATATAGTTTTTTAGTTAGTCTTCTATGTTTCAAACAAGAGCTGAGATGAGCTGAAACTATCACATTTCATAACTGCGCCCAGTGTATTAGCATGTGCCATGTGCTTCTCACGGGTTTGTTTTGCTTTGACGCATCCCACAATGCACCGTGCCGCTGGAATGGCGATGTAGTCTATTACACATGGAAATGTACAGATTTGTGTGTCCATTCACAACGTCTCACGGTGGACAGGTCTGATTTCACCAAACATATATCCATGTTGGTGACAGCCAGGTGTTTTAGAACGGTGGGCTCTTCCATAAGACAAAAGAGGCAAGAAGATAACACTCACTCTCACACATTCTCTCAGTGTGAGCCGTGTACGGACACCCACTCCTGGGTGGAGGGGTCACACATGGACACAGAGGTCAAGTGTGTAAGGGTTATTGCGCGCTCGTCGACCAGTAAGCTAATCGGCTCTGTGTTTCACTGTGCACCTGGGTGTTGGTTGGCTGGTTGGTTGGTGGGTTGGTTGGGTTGGTTGGGTTTGGTTTGGTTTGGTTTGGTTGGGTTGGGTTGGGTTGGTTGGTTGGTTGGTTGGTTGGTTGGTTGGTTGGTTGGTTGGTTGGTGGGTCGGTCGGTCGGTCGGTTGGGTCGGTTGAGTCGGTTGGTTAGTTGGTTGGTTGGTTGTTGGGTTTGTTGGTTGGGTTGGGTTGGTTGGATAGGTTGGTTGGCTGGTTGGAGTTTTACGTCCTGCCAACATTTAAGTTCATATGGTGGATTGCCGGCTGGGGTTCTCTCCTTTTTAGTCAGATATCCCCATTTTGAGACTCTGTCTGAGATCTTGCCGACTCTACCTTTGGTGGTCAGTTGGGGTGGGGGGAGGGGGAGGGGGTGGAGAAACCTAATCCTTGAATGAATGCCCTAAGTAGTGTATAAGAAAAAAATCCTCCAGTACGACTGACACTGGTCAACATTTGATGGAGGAGAGGTTGGGCCGAGATGGTGCTACCGGTACAGTGTTGCGTCTTATGGATTATAGCAATAATCATAACAATAAGTAATATTCCCTTTTGTATCTTTATACAGTATAACCCCGTTAAACCAAACTTGAAATGACCCTAGAGGGCAATCACATAATTAGATCACCTAAATAATGCGCATGATGTGAATGATGCACATCATGTAAATATAGCATGTGAGCAAAATAATGCACGTGACCTAAATAATGCAAGTGACCTATATAATGCACCGAGGGCCAATAGCTGTGTCCTACCCAACCTCCACCCCATGACCCCCGTCAGCAAATCGTCAGTCATTACAACAACGAGGCCAAGTTGTACTTGTTAATGCTAATTACAGACAACTACGCTAATTGTGCTAAACGGGACCCATCCGCCCTATTCACGAGCCGAGATTCCTATAATCAACTGCTTTATAGTTCTTCCATCAGCCTTGTGAAGATTTTTTTTTCTAATGACAAATATTATATATAAGAATTTACATCGCCGCAATTTTTGTTTTTGGTCTGTGGACTTTGATTTGACACAGTTTGTTTGTTTTCATGATGTTCAGTGTGACTGACAATGCCAATGACAATGATTTTTATTTTGTCTCGCAACCCCTCACGGAGCCACATTATGAAGTTCCAGTTCATGAAAAAACAAAAATGGCACGGTTTTAAGAAACAACGATTTTAAGCATTGTCCTTCCCAGACATATCCAAGTAAACACTGTTAGACCAAAATACAACATACATGTACATGTTAAAATTGGTCCGTAATTAATTTGACAAATTTAGCAAGATTTGGCAACTGTTTAATACCTGTAACGTTAAATAGCTGTGGCATTTCTATCTCATTGGGTATGGCTGAGAGTGTAAGTAGTCGTGTGCGATAATTGGGGAAATGTTGGTAAAGGGGGTTCACGTACTCGTGGGCGACCCAGACAGGATGGCCGAATGAGTTGAGAGTCCGTCTCCTGTTTTGGGAGATCGGGAGATCGGGGGATCCGAACCTATGGGTTTGTGGGTTTGAACCCTGGTCGAGTCAAACCAATGACTTAAAAATGTATACTTGTCGCTTCCTAGCCAGGCGCCTGGCATTATTAGGATAGGGCAAGTACTGGTTGGCTCAGTGTCAGGATAATGTGACTGAGTGGGATATCGGGTCATGGTGCTGGCGGCCTGGTCTCCCAGTGGGGCAGCACTATAAAGTCACCATGAATGTGCACTGTCACAAGTCAGTACGCATCCTGATATGACCTTAGATGTTGCTAGGACTTAAAACAATAACAAACAAACAAGTGGTGGGCGATAATTGGGGACATGTTGGTCACGGGGTTCAGGCGTACATTCCCCTGTCAGTGACCGTGTACGGGATGATTCATGTTGTGGGTGAGTCATGTGGCGGAACTACGTTAATTACTGAGGATTACCTGTTACAACTGTTAACTTCTTTTATGTACACATAACGCCGATTAGTTGGATTATTTGTGTGAGAGATTTTTTCCTCCGATTTTTATTGGGGGTTTCTCCGAATTATATATGTAATTATTATATATATTATATTACACACACATAAATACAGTGTGTATTTTTTTATACTTGACATTAATCCATATATTGCTATAAAATATATGTGTGTATATATAATGTGTATGTATGTGCTCTATATGGCATTATGGGAATATAAACAAGCCACACTTCCACCCCCGTCCCCCGTTAGGTCCTCCAGGTTAGTTAGCCGATACTTCACATCTGCATATTATACACTAACCAGACGGGATGGCCGAATGAGTTAGAGCGTCCGTCTCCCGTGCTGGTAGATCATGGGGTCGTGGGTTCGAGTCCCGGTCGAGTCAAACCAATGACTTTAAAATTGATACTTGTTGCTTCCTAGCCAGGCGCTCGGCATTATTAGGATAGGGCAAGGACTGGTGTGCTCATGTCAGGATAATGTGACTGAGTGGGATACCAGGTCATGGTGCCGGCGGCCTGGTTTCCCAGTGGGACAGCACTATAACGTCGCCGTGGGTGCGCACTGTCACAAGTCGGTACCCGTCCTGATATGACCTTAGATGTTGCTGGGACGTAAAACAACAACAAACAAACAAACAAACTATTATACACTATGGTCTTTAGTTACCCATTTACTCACCAGAACACCGCCTGCGAGTGCTAAATGAATCAAAATACTGACACGACGATCCAGATTTTTAACATGTATATATATATATATTTATGTCATAACACCAAGTAGAAGCATTTGTATATGTGTATACATGCATATATATGTGCATATATACTTGCAATATATATAATATTATATATATATATAGAAATATATATATATATATATATATATATATATATGGTTTTTGTTTTTGGTTGTATTTATATATGTGTTGTTGTACATGTGGATTGGTGACAAATGGACTAACTCGGCGAGTACTCTGTTCAACTTCAAGTGTGTGATTTGTAGCCTCATTAAGAAAGCAGTGGAGATTCTCAATCCATCTGGACCTAAAGGTAGCAGTAAATTCCTGCTACTTACGGGGCAAAGCAAAGCTTTGTGACATGGCAAAGAGGGCTGGGGCACGTTAACAGATTTGTGACAAAGCAAAGAGGGCTCGGGGCACGTTCCCAAATATTTGTGACATGGCAAAGAGGGGTGGAGGCACGTTAACATATTTGTGACATGGCAAAGATGGGGTCGGGGCACATTAAATGATTTGTGAGATGGCAAAGAAGGGTTTGGGCACGTTAACATATTTGTGGCATGGCAAAGAGGGGTGGGGGCACATTACCAAAGATTTGTGACATGGCAAAGAGGGGCAGGAGCACGTTACCAAAGATTTGACAGGGCAAAGTGGAGTGGGGGCACATTACCAAACGTTTGTGACTGGGCAAATACGTGGGGGGGGGGGGTGCATTTTACCAAAGATTTGTGACAGGGCAAAGAGGGGTGGGGCACGTTACCAAAGATTTGACAGGGCAAAGAGGGGTCTGGGCACATTACCAAAGATTTGACATGGTAAAGAGGGGTGGGGGGGGGGGCACGTTACCAAAGATTTGACAGGGCAAAGAGGGGTGGGGGGGCACATTATCAAAGATTTGTGACGAGGCAAAGAGGGGTGGGGGGCATGTTACCAAAGATTTGCGACAGAGGAAAGAGGGGTGCGCGTGTTATCAGTGGCATGTACATTGTTTGTTTTTTTAATGCGAATTTGATAGCTCATCTACAACACCAATAATAACCACTGACACCAAGCCTGAGTTAGACCACGGAGTTTGAATTATTTAGACCATGTACATAATGGAAAGATTACCAAGTGGCAAGTCTGGCTACAGGATGGCCTGCAAACTTGTGCGAGTGTGGGGGGTGGGGACAGGGTATCACCTGCAACATATGTGGTTTTGGGGAGTTTTCAGTTGAATTGGTGCACTCAAGGCTCCAAATCTGAAGCACTGTATGGGCACCACCGCTAATAGTGGTCCCATGTGGCAGGGAGTTGGGTTCCGGTAGATCGTATTTGAAGAAATCAGGGAGGGAGCAAGGGGGCGGGTGGGTCGGAAGGGGTGAGGGGGTGGAGAGAAAAAAGGTCACCTAGGAGCCCAACCCCAGTCCTCCGAGAGGGCCAGAGGAGGTTGGTTGGTCGGTCTTGATGTTGTCTTACGTCCTAGCAACACCTAAGGCCACATCAGACCTGCCAACCAAACGCCACTGACAGGATCACGTTACCTGCTCTCCAGTTCCACTCACTGACACCAGACGGCAGCGTGCTCCACAGTCGGTGATTGCCGTGACGTCGCCATGGCCTCGAGATACCGCGTCTTCCGCCAGGTCTGGTTCGCGCAGACTCCGCCTGGTGGCGCCTCTGAGGCAGGAGCACTCTGGTTTCCACTCTCCAGACAGATAACTTATCCGGTGTGGTGGTTTCAGCGGGTTCCCGTGCTCAGAGGTGTCCCTCGCTTCTGCGCTGCTTCTGCGCATGCGCGGATTTCGCATCAACTCGGGTCACCTGAGCCACTTATTGGCGCATGCGCATATCCTACAAACTCGGGTCGAATAATCGAATACGCTTCTCCGCGCTCGGGTGGACAATCTTTTTTTTTTTTTTTAATAACCGATAAAAATACAGCAAAATAGGATTTAAAGTATTTTATGATGGCCCAGTTTACTTATATTTCCATTTAATTAATCTAAGTTATTCTTTTTATGCACATGGCACGTGTATTTGTCGACTCCACTCGCCGTGTTCTATTTGAATTTCTGACGACTGGGATGACCCGAGTCGCCCGGGTCGTGTTAATCGATTACGGCCCGTTGATGCGAAATCCGCGCATGCGCAGAAGCAGCGCAGAAGCGAGGGACACCTCTGAGCACGGGAACCCGCTGAAACCACCACACCGGCTGCTCTCCTCACCCCAACCCGATGGGGGTCTGTGTTTGGAGAGTGTGGCATTCCCTGGGTATCTTGTATATTCAGCTGGGGAGGGAGCAGGGTGTGTCAACAACTGACCTGAGCAATTGGTTCAGGGAGAATGTGTTTGCGCCCACACACATTTCCGATTTGTTTAATGTAAAATATTTTATTTCCCGCTTGTTGTTAAACTCTAAATAAAAGCGTATGTTATGTATATATCTCTACAAGTACAACATAAGTTGTTTGAGAGTGTATGCTCTGTAGCTATCAATTAGTACATGGCGACGTGGATTGAATTTAGACTTATAATGATAAAGAAGGTAATTAAAATTGCATTGCATACTGCATGTCGTTCTTGAAAGACCGTGAATCGTACTGTAGGGGGTAGCGTTCTTGTTGAGTTGGAATGGGATTGGGGGGGGGGGGGGTTAGCATGGATTATTTCAAACTTATTATTTTTAATATATATATATATGTTTATATATATATTGAGTTATTTATTTCTATTAACTGTCCATGTCTTTTAATTCGATGTTCCTGTCATTTAATTTTTGTTTGTTCATTCCATGTCCATTTCCTGTGTCCTGTTGATGTCCATTTCCAGTCAACTCCTGTTCACTTCTGTTCATGTCTTGTCAATTTGTGATATTAATGTAAATTTCTGCTCACATCCATTATCTGTTCGCGTGCATTTCTACTGTTTTCCTCTTTCTGTTTATTTCATGTTTCTGTTCATTTCATGTCCATTTCTATTCATGTGCTTTTCAGTTACATTAAGTGCAATGCTGTACATTTATGTTACTGTGTTGTATTTGTTATAGGATATTGAATGTTAGAATATACTGTGTGCTTGGAAAGTATGGTATGGTTTCTGGAGTGATCGAAAAGCCCCCCGCCGCCCACACACCCATGACCTTGGCCCCTAATAGTTCAAACTTAAAAAAGAGAAATCGCAGGTGGGAGTCTGCAGCAACGTCCTGCACATTGAACCGGCGTTTAGGCAGCCTACTTAATTATAGGAGTCCAGATGGTTTGTTGCGCCATGAAGTTCCCTCCGTTAACCTACACATTTCTTACAGGAACTAAACCGGCCATGTGACCTGATGGCCCACCCTCTGTGGAAATGCCTGTGTGTTGCACTAACATCAGGTTACTTACTATCGGTATTAATTATTCTCGTTCTTAATGTAATTGAGTTTCTGTGACCTTTTCCCAAGTGTTTCTGAGTTTGAGTAAAGTTGTTAAATGTTAGCCACACGGCTTGAGCGTTGCAGCAATCCTTTCATAACACCAAGCTCGGCATTCGTTAACATTACTACTTCCTTAATACTGATGGGTTGTTGACATAATCTCCCCTGCTGTGCCTTTCGTACACCAATGCACCGGCCAATACCTGATAGATTAAGATGAATTGTGGCATAAATTGAGTATGCCGTCTGTAAGCGACGGGTGCAAGGCGCGTGTATTGGTGTATTGAATCTACTGTTTGTTTGTTGAGCACGTGCACATACTTGTATCTGGGTTCACAGGCTGCCCCTGTTGCCACCCACTCTGACGTCACACACACCTCTGATGCCACAAAGACCACACTGGCCAGTGCTGAGGCCATCATCACCTATTCCCCGGCCACACCGGATTCGAATGGCGAGCCGAATGAATTGACCGAAGAGGATGTCGCAGAGGATGCTGCAAGTCAGGATGACACTGGAAGTCCAGATGGTGGAAGTCAGCGTGGCGGAGAGACTTCGCATACATCTCGCACCAGCTCTCCTCCAAGTGAGCGAAACAGCATGGCTGAAAGTGCATATGATGATATGCTTGCAGATTTTGGTGAGGCGCAGGCACCACATGCCGAGATGGAAGATGCTGAGTTTGATCTGTCGCCAATGTCACAGATCAGCCAGTTGCAGATAATGGTTGACATGCATACGGTGCAGCTTGACGAAGAGCAGGATCAAATTGATCTGGAGCGTGAGCAAGTTGTAGCTGAGAATCAGAAGCGCAGGCTCTATGAACAAGAACCCGAAGTCCTACCAAAGTGTGCATCCTCAACAGAGCAGGTTTACGAGCCATCTCCTGAACACTCTCCTGAATCTTCACCCAAAGCTTCTCCTCCACCAATCGTTGAACCATCCGAAGAGATTGAGTCAGACCTTGAGGCTGAGATTGAGCCGGAGACAGAGTCTGAAGAAGAGGGGGAAGAAGATGATGAGGTAGAGCCAGAACTGAGGCCAGTCCGCCCATCTCAGATCGAAACCCGAAGGTGTGAGGATGAGCCAGAAGAACCTCAGAAGCGCACCCCAGCAGAGTCGCCTGGCTGTATTGGAGCACGCATCAGTTCATGCTATGGCAACATGGACACATCGCCACGAACTCTCAAGCCGGTATGTGGTACACAGGAGCCAGTGGCATCCTCTTCTATGACATGCGCACTCCTACTACTGTCCTGCCGCTTCCTCTTCATGTCCACCAGTGTTGTCCGTTCGCACCCCCCAGCTCCACCAGCTATTCGCTCTGCTGTTGCTTCGTTCAGCCTCCTGCAAGCATATTTCTCGCGGCTTCGTCCCAATTTCAATTCTCAGAGCCCAGGTTTAGCCAGTTGAGATTGAAATTATGCACATTGGCAGGAAGTGGCATGGAGGAAAAACGTGTTTCCTTCCTGATAAAAACACTATGGTTTGATCTCCTGATTTACTATCCTGAAAAGCAGAATGGTGTATACTGACCCTGGCTAAACCTGGCACTTCCTCACATACAAAAAAAAAGAAGAAATTACACTTTGCTTCTCTATTTAATCCTAGTTGTTTGCAACGTCTGAGGCTATTACATTATTAACTGGTTTTGAATCTGCATATACAGCTGCTCATAGATCTCATGAGTTCCTTTTCAAATGATTCATATATAATTTGTACAAAAACACAAAATTCTGCAAATTTCTTAAACCTTCAAAACCTTACCATCTGTATATGCACCATTCAGAAGCCATTCGCTTTAAGAAAGGTTTCTTGTTTCAGAGGAAGCCCATGAGTCGCTTGCGACTAATTTTAATAGCAGAGCTATTTAATCATTTGATGTCTTAAATTGCTATCCTTTATTTGTGTTGATTTGCTGTGTTGTTTTGATCCTATTTAGCCTAATTAATGATAGCGATTCATTTTGGTTTATTGTGTTTAGATGCAGGTTTAGTTACGACATATTGCATTGCATGACAATCAGTATGGCCTGCTTAGACTTGTATAACCTGTCCTTACCTACCAATGTTGTGTACATTGAATATAGTCACTGCACTCCGATGTACATGGCGTAAGATACCCGGTTACCTGTCTTCGTATTCATGAACTATTTATTATATTACTACCCTGAATTCCATGCTTTCCATGAATTTATTTCACTATTATATTAATTGCATTACTCCCTCAGCATGCACTATAATAAGGTCTCCTAAGCCTGATCTTATATTTGAAGGCATCAGGCTTTTATTGTCGACTCTTGACAGGTTTCGTTCATCCATGTTCATTATTCTGTTCAATTGTTATTGACCTCACAGTTGACCCTGCTCTAGTTACAGTTGATCTTTGTGACTTTTCACCAGAGTTCAGAGGCGTCTTCTTCTTCCTCGACGACTGTCCAAGTGGCCACATGGAGCCCTAGCACTTATCGTAGACTCGTCCCAAACACCGAGACAGGAGTTATGACATGCAGTCCTAGTGTTTATCGTAAGCGCACCATAACTCCGTTGCACCTCTCTCGGGCGTTCGCTGAAAACCAGGTATAAGCTATATCTGACCCTTTAGTTGACCTCTTGGCCTTGACCATGACCTAGCTCTCCCATCGTCCTTTTCCAAGACTTGAAGCTGTCCACCAATTAAAATTTACCCCTCCAGGAAATACCCATGTCGCTACTGATAAAATCCGACGAGATGGAATCTCATGCATACATCAGCACCATGCAAATTCCCAGGTAGTCCTCACTAGAGCCTGTGAGTGTGGTGATTTCAGCCAGACATGCTTGACCCTGAATGATCCCTATTTGACCTTGCCACAGGTGGACACCCCAGGTAAAGCTCCTCCCGTGTCTCATGGTCTTTGCTGTGTGTAGGTTTTCATCTGCTGTGTTGTGTGGCCCTTAACTTCAGAAGATCTTGACAACTCTGCCTAAGTAGCTCCTCCTTACCCATCTACAGCCAACCACCCTTCAATAAGTCCAATTTGACCTCGGTTGGAGTGTGCGAAAGTGTCCTACCCCAATGTGTGTAGGTATTTGACTGCTTTTTGCTGAACAATTGCATCGCCTACATAACCCACGTGTGAAGTGAAGTGAAGTGAAGTGAAGTGAAGTGAAGTGAAGTGAGGTGAGGTGATGTATATGATGATGGTTCGAAGTAACCAAAAAGACCATAAAAAAAGTAGTGGTTGTTCCCTGGAGGACATTCTTTGTTGAATGGTTTGATGCTGACCTTGGGTGTGACCTTGGGCGTGAATTTCATTTTTGTTTTCCCTCACCACTAACACCACAGTGTTGATTTGACCCAACTTAGGGAGGAAAAACGACTACCACTACCAAAAAAGTGACAAAAAAGGGGGCTGGTGGTAAGAAAACTGCCACGAAGAAGTCTACCAAGAAGGTGTCAAGCAGCACTGAGGTGACGCCCATGCCGACTGAGATGACCATACCGCAGAACAACATGGTCCCAGAGGTCAGCGCATCGTTGAGCGCAAGCACGATTCGCTCATTGATTAATCGTTCGCTGCCATTCCTCATACATAAACTCCTACCTCTTAATATTGACTGCTTGCGCGCGATGACATGTGAAATGACGAATAACCTCATTTTGCAGCCTCCTTTTAAAAATATAATTTAAAACCCACACCATTTTCCCATCATTTCACAGAATAGCTCATTCATATATCTTTGGGCATGATGGCCATCCTCTTGTGACGGGAGGTATGATCTTATCAGCCCTTTTGTCTAACAGAATATAACTATTGCCTTACTGATAACCTTGTAACAATTTGTTCGCTTTTAGGTAAGTTTGGATTTCATCAACATCTTGTAAGACCTAAGCGGAGTGATTTACTATGCAAGCACAGATTCAATATCGATAAGGTCTTCGCAATTGCTTTGTGAATAGCATTTACAAACACGCGCACATTTGGATTGGCTTCAGCATTATTATAAGCATTGTTTTCTTTTTTATTTCATTCTTTTAAAGCTTCAACAAGAATCGTTCACTTTTGATGCTTCTTTGATGTATACTTGACTTTGTCAACACTTACGGACAAGCTGAACTGTGAACTATTCAGATTATTCTCTGAAACTGTGAACTTGTGCACTGTCAGCCAACGGAGTAGGAGTTTTGTTGGAACTGCTTTGTACATACATGTAAGTCTATGACCATGCTGATTCCAATGGCCATGGTGTGAATTGAGCCTGTAGTGATGCACAATATCCCTCCTTCACTATATTCAACACACCTTTTCTTGTCCTCAATGAATATTTTGTCAAGAGTAACTCTAAGATTGTATGCAACACAACCATACCAGCACCCAACCTTACCACTTAACGGGTCTGCACTGTATCATTGCCCTACATACACCATTATCCTCCCATATTCCTCTTGCCTTCAACACAACCACACTACCTATCATTATTTGCATAATTATGTGCCCTACCTAAGCCATAACATCATTCACTTTGTTAGACTCAGCCAAACACATTTGTTTACTAATATCGGATACATTTTATATTTTTTCTCGCATGCTGCTGTCATCTTGGATAAAACCGGACTACTTATTTACTTGTATAAAATAACAAAACCTACAATTTTGGGTGTCCTTGCAAATGATGTCATCAAACAGAATAAAACGTCAGTAGATGACGACACTCAGCCATGCCTCACACACACTGCAGAAACACACATTAGTACAGTCGTCTGGTCGGTAGGTGGCAGCACCCACACTGGGAAAGCCGAAGCGGGAAGTTCAAACATGTGTTCTGCAGAGTACACTTTGCCAGACATTGACATTTTGGACACCCCTCAGCCCTCAGCCCTCACTGACCACAGAGGGAGTGGTCAGACAGATCATCATGCTTTGTCACCACATGCAGGCATGGTCTCCGAAACCAATAACTGCCTCTCTACCGGAAGTTGGGAGCTCCAATTCCCTGCTAGTGGTCCACTGCAGCGACCAGCAAGAGTTATCGAAAGCGAGACAGAAACCGAAGAATCGATCACACCATCTTCAACCGAAGATGAGGAGGATGACTCTGAATGTGATCTCTTCGAAACTCCATCTGAGGGCGATGTGGAGTCAGATGCTGGGCGGGAGCGGGTTACGGCTTTTCAACATTTTGGAGCCCGTCGAGAAAAGGTTGACTCAGTAGATAGCTCAGAAGAGGAAGGCGTTGCCAGAGGTTTTCACATGGCGCCTCTTCCTCCCAGCGGGATCACCATGGCGACGCCTGATGGTCCTGCCATGTCGGCATCATGTGTCACCCTGACAACTGCAAGGGATAGTAGCAGAACATCATATGGAGTTGTGAGCGATAAGCAGGAGTTTTCACCCAGCCCTGAGAGAGCATGGTGGACAGATGATGCAGAGATTGAGGTATTATTCTATGACATCTCTATTCTGCTCACACACACATACAGATACACACATACACACACACAGACTGGCACAGTGATGACAACATATACAGCTTAAGTGTATTATGTGGGAACAAGGCGCTTTAATAGTTTGACTTACTTTGGTAACAAGGTGCTTTAATAGTTTGACTTACTTTGGTAACAAGGTACTTTAATAGTTTGACCTACTTTGGTAACACGGTGTTTTAATAGATTTAATAGTTTGACCTACTTTGGTAATACAATGTTTTAATAGCTTTACCTACTTTTAATGGTGCCTCGGGTTTTAATTAGAAGCTTCCTTTTAATTTATAATCTTCATTCTAAATGACTAGAAATGGGGTGTTCATATTTATTTGCGCTTCAGCATTAGATATATTTGGTGTCGGTTTAAGATTAGGTTTTGAGATAACCTTCATGATATGTTTAATTGTGCTACATGTACATGTAGTGCACAATTTATTAACAGGGCACTTCTTAATAATTGTGCATATTTAATAGTTGCTAATAACTGTCTATTTCATAGATATACACTATATAATTGTTAATAACTGCATATTTTATTGATAACAATTATCTAGCCATTAATAACGTTGCAAAATTCATAGCTAACAACTATATAGTTGATAAAAACTTTGCACATTTCATAGCTAACAAATATAATTAGCTTCTTTTAATTCTTGCTTGATAGCAAACACATATAATTGGCTTTTATATGTTTATTTGTTTGATCTCCCATTGATATAAAATCAATACATAACTCTTATTGAAATTAAAAGAAAATTCATCATAATTGCTATTTAATGCCCTGTATTGCACAACGTCTTAAAAGTTGCATAGTCCGACGAAACCCTAAAATGTTCTAACCCAATCCACATATTCAACTTAGACTGGTGCACTTAACAGGAATAGTAAGTCAATTTGACAGAACCCGTCACTGCTGCAAACCATAGAAAACCAATGAGGTCCAGTTTATCAGTGTGCACACTACATTTGTTAGCATCCTTTCAATTAAAATATTTCTAAAGCTACCCTTTTCGAATAAAAAGTTAATCCACGCTAAAGTAACGTAGATTGTGATGACTAACCTAATATATTTAGGTCGGTCACTTCATCTTGGAGCTTTTTCTTAAAGCTGCATAGTCCGATGAAAACCTCACATTTTCAAAACCAAAGCAATTATCTCAATTTGTTTCTGCATATCTAACTTAGATACTGGTGCACTTATTAAACATTTGTCATCACGCCGAAGGAAATACGGAGGTAATTGAATAGAACCTGTTACTGCAGAAGGCTATGGTGTCAGAGTTTTTGGCAAGCTTGCCAAAATTAATTGTGCATGGATGCACTTCAAATATCTCAAAGGTTAGGCATTTAAAATAAAAGTTACTTCAAACTTAAGTAAGGTGCATTATACCGATCAGCCTAATGTATTTATCTCAGAAAATGTCAGAAACTCAAAACCATCGGACTATGCAACTTTAATAAAGATGTGGATGTTCTGTCCAGCCAGAGCTTAATACTCACTCCATATAATATACACTATTTTATTGCCTTGTCTTGTCATGTAGTGCAGATAATTTGTTTCAAATATTGCAGAAACTTGTCGGGTTATGCAGCTTTATTTACGACACCTAGTAATTCCATTCATACTAACATTATATGGGGGGAACATAAGGTCTTTGGGAAAAAAAGAAAAGATTTTTACTGCAAACTAACCTGACTAACGCTTACTAACTGTGGTCATTATTCAATACCTCACTGATGGCCGCCCGGCAGCAGAACCAGCACCAGCACCAGCCTGCTCAGAAGGCCAAAGGCTCAGTCATCCAGTTCCCAAAGAGTGGGCCTCTGGTACCGCCAACAAACCTGCCGGTACCAGCAGTACCGGAAGTACCGAAGATGAAGGTAGTAGGAATGAAGACTTCCTCTCAACCTTATTAGGCACCCCCACACACCACTCCACCCCCTCACACACACACACATTGCAAGATGCTCCATCCTCTCAGGAGTAGTGTGATTCACCCATAATCTTGTTTGTTTTAAATTGAAGTGGATTAATTATATGATTAATACATTAAGTAAGAGTGAGTTGGACTTTTGTGTTGCACAAGAATGTGTTTCTCACCTCAGAAGCACACTCCAAGTAGATGCGCAATGGTGAAAGCCCGACTAATGTTGCGTAAACAAGTGATACTTTCTGATGTAGGGGTGTAGCGATACTTGAAACAGATGATGCAACACATTAATAGCTTAAAGTTGTTTATGTGCCTTCCTCCACCCGTAAAGAAAATATTTAAATTTAAAAAGAAAAAGTATATATTTTGTAATTGCTCTATTAACCAAACATAGCTTGACATGGCCATTTAATAACATTAATAATTGGTTTATTAATTATTGATAATATATTCTAGCATTAAAGATTGTGCTAAGACTAAATGAGAATGATCTCGGTTGTTAATAGGTCTAAAGATTTAAAATATTGTATTGGTTTAAATATTTGCTGAAATTGAGATAACTTGGCTTGTGACTTGTTTGGGTATGATCCAGGGCACAACTTCTCTAATTAATATGTGCATAATGTTTTGTGTGAATATTAATGCTCAAAAGAAAGGACTTTTGCCATGCTCATCCTTTCATGATGTATCTATTGCACTCCTGTGATCTAAGAATGATTCCTTAGTAATGTTTAGTAGGAAAGAAATATCAATTAAATATTTACTTGGTAGTTATTTGATATAATATTAATGATAATTATGATAAGTATTTGATAGAATAATAATAGTAATTATATTTATAGCATTTACATATTGGGAATAATTCACATACATCTCTTTTGATTTGATTATTTACACTTACACCTATATTATCTGCCTCAAATGACTTTCTACAGATTTACACCCATTACACTTAAATCTTACCTACCACGTCAAGCAATTTCATTAAAAAGAGACAAAAATATATCGCTAATTTTTTCTCTGCCACAGTATTATATCCACAGCTTTTAATTGCTATTAGCTTGTTGCTGCTCTCAGTAAATATGGTTCACATACTTGATATTGCTTAGCAATTCCAGCGGCTTCTACAAGTATGCTGTCTCTTTAAGTCCACCCCTTCCACCAATCATTCTTTTCAGGTCCCTATTTTACAATTATCCCTCCCACCCAATGTAAATAGACATAGCCAGCCTCTGGTGTTGCTGTTTGATGGTGTCAATATCCTGAGGAACCAGCGGACAGAAGCTGTGACCCAGCACCAGGGCAGTGCGCCACAGCATTGCCTCATAGTGGCGGACAATGGGTTTGCAGCCATGGCATTGCACCCTTTATCTTGTACCCTGATGTTGATGGTGCTCTCATGGTGGCCGTTCTGATATGATCATAGATGTTGCTAGCATGTAAAACCCCCAACAAACAACCGCTCTCACACTCCTGCTCTCAAACTGGTGCTCTCACCCTCATGTTCTCAACCTGGTGCTCTCAACCTGATGCTCTCACCCTGATGCTCTCACTCTGGTGCTCTCAACCTGGTGCTCTCATCCTGGTGCTCTCACCCTGGCGCTCTCACCCTGGTGTTGTGGTACACGTGACCCTCATTATAGACCGCAGTGATTCCGGCCCTCTTCCCATCGACAAACCGAATGTTTTACCTGCCCACACATTGTGCTGAGGTCAGCACTCCTACCCTCGCCCTGCGGGACGAGGCCCGCTGGTGGCCCGCTGGAGGCAGTCCCGCGCCGAGGTCATGTGTACAGCCGGTGTGAGGGTCACGTGTGTGTGTTCAGACAGCTCGGCGGGATCCTGTGAAAACGAGGCTCGTGGCTGTAAGATGGCCGACAACAGGCTGATGCCTTCCACACCGGTGCCTTCCCCACTCCCCCACTCCCCCACTCCCCCACTCCCCCACTCTCCCACTCCCCCACTCTCCCACTCCCCCACTCTCCCACTCTCCCACTCCCCAACTCTCCAACTCTCCCACTCTCCCACTCCCCAACTCTCCCACTCTCCCACTCTCCCACTCCCCCACTCTCCCACTCCCCCGCTCTCCTGCTCTCCCATTCTCCCATTCTCCCACTCTCCAACTCTCCAACTCTCCAACTCTCCAACTCCCACTCCCCAACTCTCCCACTCCCCCACTCTCACACTACCCCCTCTCCCATTCTACCACTCCCCACTCCCCAACTGCCCCACTCCCAACTGCCCCCCCCCCCACACACACACACTCACTGCCCCTACTGCTGCCATGCAGTCCAATTTGCTTCCACGTCTGAGACCCCACAATTCTGCGGGCAGTCATGCGTGTCTTACAGGACAGCCGCGCGCTGTGGCCAGGCACGTCGTGCATTCCCACTTTGTTGCTCCAGGGTTTTCAGTTATGATTGGACAAGCCCCTCTCTTCCCCTCTCTTCCCCTCTCTTCCCCCTTCCCCTCTCTTCTCCCCTTCCCCTCTCTTCCCACTCTTCCCACCTCTCCCCCTCTTCCCCCTCTTCCCACCTCTTCCCCCCCTTCCCCCCTCTTCCCCCTCTTCCCCCTCTTCCCCCCTCTTCCCCCTCTTCCCCCTCTTCCCCCTCTTCCCCCCTCTTCCCCCCCTCTTCCCCATCTTCCCCCCTCTTCCTCCCTCTTCCTCCCTCTTCCTCCCTCCTCCCTCCTCCCTCCTCCCTCCTTCCCCTCGTCCCCTCCTCCTCCCTCCTCCCCCTCCCTTCCCCTCTATTCCCTCTCGTCCCTCTTCCATCCCCCCTCCCCTTCCGCTCTCTTCCCCTCTTCCCTCCTCTTCCCTTCTCTTCCCTTCTCTTCCCTCCTCTACCACCTCTCTTCCCCTCTCTTCCACCTCTCTTCCTCCTCTCTTCCACCTCTCTTCCTCCTCTCTTCCCTTCTCTTCTGCCTCTCTTCCGCCTCTCTTCCGCCTCTTCACCTTCCCTTTGACTCTCGTCTCCCCTCTCGCCTCCCCTCTTGCCTCCTCTCTCGACTCCCCTCTCACCTCCCCTCTCGACACAACTCTCGCGTCCGCTCTCGCCTCCTCCTCTCAGCTCCCGTCTCGCATCCCCTCTTGTCTCCCCTCTCGCCTCCCCTCTTGTCTCCCCTTGTCTCCTCTCTCGTCTCCCCTCTCGTCTCCCCTCTCATCTCCCCTCTCGTCTCCCCTCTCGTCTCCCTTCTCGTCTCCCATCTAGTCTCCCATCTCGTCTCCCCTCTCGTCTTCCCTCATCTCCCCTCATCTCCCCTTGTCTCCTCTCTCGTCTCCCCTCCCGTATCCCTTCTCCACACTGTGCCTTAGATCACCATCTGTCCATATACCTTTCTGCTCCCCAGCATGACCCCTCCATCCCGCCCCCTTACATACACGCACACGCACACACACACACACACACACACACACACACACACACACACACACACACACACACACACACACACACACACACACAGAACCTAGCATCTAGCTGCCGACTGGTTGTTGGGATGGTCGGTCCCTTCGCACATTGAGAGCTGCTCCAGGTGCCCTATATTCCACTACACCCCGCCATACCTCCTCAGAACTTGAGCACCTTGCTACTTTCCCTGCAGACTGGTTCAATTCAGGTGTTTCACCTGCTCTCGTTAGTTTGAACTACCTCAGACTTGTGACTCAGAGGTTATTCTCGAGTTGCCCCCCCCCCCCCCCACACACACACTTGACGGGCTGGTTCTGGTTTCAGTTTCTTTTCACGGCTGGTTTCCCCCAGTAGTTTGCGCGAGTTGTTGAATAGGTAACTTAGTTTCTAATAGTCTACTTGTATGTACTGGACTTTAAAAAAACACTATACAGAACATCCCTGTGTATTTGAAGTGTGCACCGGAAACGCACCCATCATGCACGGTCCACAACCGTTACCCACCCAGATCACTTTCCGATCACCAACAAACAACCCCCCCCCCCTCCACACACTTAATGCCTGCCATACACCTACCGCACCCATCATGCACCGTACACAACCGTTACCCACCCAGAATCACTTTCCCATCACCAACAAACACATCCTCCCTCCACACACTTAATGCCTGCCATACACCTACCACACCTATCATGCACCGTACACAACCGTTACCCACCCAGAATCACTTTCCCATCACCAACAAACAACTCCTCTCCCTCCACACACTTAATGCCTGCCATACACCTACCACACCCATCATGCATGTTACACAACCGTTACCCACCCAGAGTCACTTTCCCATCACCAACAAACAACTCCTCTCCCTCCACACACTTAATGCCTGCCATACACCTACCACACCCATCATGCACTGTACACAACCGTTACCCACCAGAATCACTTTCCCATCACCAACAAACAACTCCTCTCCCTCCACACACTTAATGCCTGCCATACACCTACCACACCATCATGCACTGTACACAACCGTTACCCACCCAGAGTCACTTTCCCATCACCAACAAACAACTCCTCTCCCTCCACACACTTAATGCCTGCCATACACCTACCACACCCATCATGCACCGTACACAACCGTTACCCACCCAGAGTCACTTTCCCATCACCAACAAACACCTCCTCTCCCTCCACACACTTAATGCCTGCCATACACCTACCACACCCATCATGCACCGTACACAACCGTTACCCACCCAGAGTCACTTTCCCATCACCAACAAACAACTCCTCTCCCTCCACACACTTAATGCCTGCCATACACCTACCACACCCATCATGCACCGTACACAACCGTTACCCACCCAGAGTCACTTTCCCATCACCAACAAACAACTCCTCTCCCTCCACACACTTAATGCCTGCCATACACCTACCACACTCATCATGCACCGTACACAACCGTTACCCACCCAGAGTCACTTTCCCATCACCAACAAACACCCCGCCCCCACCCTCCGCTCCACACACTTAATGCCTGCCATGCACCGTACACAACCGTTACCCACCCAGAATCACTTTCCCATCACCAACAAACAACTCCTCTACCACCACACACTTAATGCCTGCCATACACCTACCACAGCCATCATGCACCATACACAACCGTTACCCACCCAGAGTCACTTTCCCATCACCAACAAACAACTCCTCTCCCTCCACACACTTTTTTTAAAATTTTTTTTTTTTATTGAGGCTGTATTTATACTGTCCATAGCATATAAGCCCGGGTACCCAGGCTTGTTTTCAATGCTGGCCAGTTGTAGTGTTGGTGTTATCTTACCACACAGTGGCTGCTGATAAGGTATTTGATTGCCTGCATTTCAGTAGCAGATAGATAATTGGTTGGTATGGTTAATAGCCTATGTTAGTTTTTTTTGGATTTTCTTGGCATATATGTATTTATTTTTTCTACTCTTATTACTAGACTAGCCTACTCCTATTTACATATCATAGGCTTGTACGTAGCTGTGTGGTGTGTTATCTGGCTACTTTTGGCATGGTTACCCTGGTGGGCCGTGACATATCACATGCCCCTTTGCAGTGCAGCTTACTGGGGGTTTCCTAGCCTTATTTTGCACAGATATTTTTTGTAAGTTTTTAGGTCAGGAATTTGTCGTTCCTTTACCGTTTGGGCATTCCACAACTTGGCAGCCATTTCCAGCGTGCTTCTCTCATGAGCTTTTATTCGGCTTCTGGTCTGCTTTAGTAGTGGTGCATTATTTGCTCTAGTAGCCCTTTGTGGTTTTGTTAGAAGTTTACTGTTTTGACTATAGGTATATGCTAATGTTTTCAAATGAATTATTCTCCTATTTTCTAGTAGTTTCACTTTGGTTCTTTTGTGTATGTCATAGGTTGGGTGCAGCTTGTCTACTCTTAGACAGATTTTTAGGGCTCTGTTCTGCAGTGTTTGCAGTTTTTTTAGTAGTTCTTTTCTCGCACCCATGTAGTTTACATCTCCATAGTCAAAATAGGGGAGCACCATGCCCTTGAAGATTTTTATTGACATTTCTTGTGTCATGTAGTCTCTTAGCTTTGCAAATAGCCACAGTTTGTGGTTTACTTTTTGTATAATTTTATTTATACATAGGTTGTAGTTTAGTTGGCTGTCCAACTCAAGGCCTAGGTATTTGTAATGGTCTACATTTTCTAGTGTTTGGTTTCCTAACTTACAGTGTAGTTTTCTTTCTGGCATTTGTTTATTGCGAGAAGAGTACTGTTTTTGATTTGCTTGTGTTGATGGTTATTTTGTTGGACTCACACCACTCATCTAGTTTTAGTAGGAGTTTATTTAGTTTAGTTATTACCTCCTCCTCTGTGGTGCCATTTCGAATAATGACTGTGTCATCTGCATATAGTTGGAGCATTCAGTTTGCAACCATTTTTCAAGGTCGTTTATATAGATTATAAAGAGTAGGGGCCCTAACACTGACCCTTGGGGTACACCACATGTGACAGGTTGGTTGTCTGATAGTGTATTGTTTATTTTTGTTTTCTGTTGCCTGTTGTTCAGGTAGCATCTTATCCAATCCATAGTGTTGGATTTTATGCCCATGGTTTTTAGTTTTTCCAGTAGTATTTTGTGGTCTACTGTGTCAAATGCTTTGCTGAAGTCAATGAAGGCGGCTCCAACTAATTGTTTTTGGTTCATTGATGCAATTATGTCATTTGTTAGGTTAGCTATTGTTTTTGATGTGGAGTGCAGTTTCCTGAAGCCCCCTTGTCTTTCGTTTAGTATATCATTTTTTTCCAGGTGTTCATTGATGTGTCTATATAACACTTTTTCAATGAGCTTGCCATACACTTAATGCCTGCCATACACCTACCACACCCATCATGCACCGTACACAACCGTTACCCACCCAGAGTCACTTTCCCATCACCAACAAACAACTCCTCTCCCTCCACACACTTAATGCCTGCCATACACCTACCACACCCATCATGCACTGTACATAACCTTTACCCACCAGAATCACTTTCCCATCACACTTAATGCCTGCTGTAGCCCCCCGCCCCCCCACTCACACCCAAATCTTCACTATCCCCTGATATACAGGACGCATGTGCGAATCGGTAAAAATACTGGCTTCTCATGCAGAAGGTCGGGGTGGGGGGGGGGGGGATCAAATCCTGGCAGAGTCAAATCAATAACCTATTAAATTAATACTTGTCGATACCTAGCATGGTGCTCGGCATTAATAGGAATGGGCATTGACTGGTTAGCTCAGAGTTCTGACCGCGTGACATGTTAGGTCATGGTGCCAGTGGTCAAATATCTCAATGGGGCAACACTATAAAGTCACCATGAGTGCACACTGTTACAAGTCGGTATCTGTCCTGATATGACCTTATATGTTGGTAAGACGTAAGCCCAACCAACAGACAACTATACCCTTATAGTAAGCTCAATACCCAAGAAGTGGTGTTGGTGTGGGTGTTGTTGGTAGCAGTGTTGTTGATGGTGTTGATGGCGGTGTTAGTTTTGGTGGCGGTGCTGGCGGCTGGGTGGTGAGTGTCCCTTGCACTGCGAGTTGCTCTGTGACTCAACATGTAATTCCCCCTCCCCCCTCACTACAACCCTTTTACCAACCCCATTACCCACCAACCTCCCCAGCCACAACCTCCAGCCGACAGCGCCTCTGGCGGCAGCTGGATGAGGGTAGAGGGGGAGGGCGTGGCGCTCACTGCACTCTTCCCGCCCACCCACCCACCCTCCCTCCCGTACTGGTAGGATCGGCGGTGCACGGCAGAGGGCGCCACTGGTCTGCTCCTCAGTAACACCACTGGCACCAGCACCAGCAGCGCCGCCACCAACCAGCACCAACCAGCACCAACCAGCACCAACCAGCCCCCACTCCCAGCAAGGTAACAACGGCAAACATTGCGATCTAAAGCCACACCGCGGAGGCTTTCCCTCCTTCGCGCCTCCTTCGCGCCTCTCACTGTGGGTCAAGGATCCTTCTTCCAGAGGAGGTTTGTCAGCATGTAGGATGTATGGGTGTGCGTGCGTGTGTGTGTGTGTGTGTGTGTGTGTGTGTGTGTGTGTGCGCGCGCGTGTAGGTGGGAATCAGTGGAGCGGAACAAGTAGTGGATCTGTCCCTTGGCGCTCATGATCCATTGCGCATGGCCACACCTACAAACACACATACATACACACACATATGGACGCACACCTACAATGCGTGCACACCGCCATGGTTTGCGGTCTCATCTCGGTTCGGTTGACGGTGCTCTGGGAGTATTGTGACTGTATGGGAGCTTGGACTGGTGCTGTTCAGGCTGCTCGGCCGGTGGGACTCCACTTGGGGGCGAACCATGTGAGTGGTTGGTTGATTCTTGTTCCCATAGTGATGAGCCGTGTGTCGTGTGCCACTCAGTGAGCTGCTCTCACTCTCCTACCACTCTCTTAGTGTCACTACCAATAGGGATACTCCCCCATTGAGCTGCTCTCACTCTCCTCCCACTGTTTTAGTGCCACTACCAGTAGCAATATTTCCCCCGTGAGCTGCTCTCACTCTCCTCCCACTGTTTTAGTGCCACTACCAGTAGCAATACTTCCCCCGTGAGCTGCTCTCACTCTCCTACCACTGTTTTAGTGCCACTACAAGTAGCAGTACTTCCCCAGTGAGCTGCTCGCTCTCCTCCCACTGTTTTAGTACCACTACCAGGCGCAATACTACCCCAGTGAGCTGCTCTCACTCACCTACCACTCTTTTAGTGCCACTACCAGTAGCAATACTTCCCCCGTGAGCTGCTCTCACTCTCCTACCACTGTTGTAGTGCCACTACCAGTAGTAATACTCCCCCAGTGAGCTGCTCTCACTCTCCTACCACTGTTGTAGTGCCACTACCAGTAGTAATACTCCCCCAGTGAGCTGTTCTCACTCTCCTACCACTTTCCTTGTGCCGCTACCAGTAGTAATACTCCCCCAGTGAGCTGCTCCCACTCTCCTACCACCGCTACTCTCCTAGCAATATTGCCAATACGTCACCTACCAATGCTACCCTCCTACCAATACTACTCCTACTAATAGTAATACTACTCTCCTACCAATACTACCAATACTACTCTAAATACTACTCTCCTACCTCGTGAATATGGCATCCCCGTGAATATGGCATATGCTGCCGACACGGAGTAAAGAAACCACCAATCAATCAAAACCTGCTACTCTCCTGCCAATACTACTCTCCTGCCAATACTACTCTCCTGCCAATACTATTCTTCTGCCAATACTATTCTCCTGCTAATACTACTCCTGCCAATACTACTCCTGCAAATACTACTCTCATGTGAATACTAATAAACTATTCTCCTGCAATACTACTCCTGCCAATAATATTCTCCTGCCAATACTACTCTCCTGCCAACACTACTCTCACCAACGCTGTTCTACCAACACTACTCCTGCCAACACTAATCTCACCAATGCTGTTCTACCAACACTACTCCTACCAACACTACTCCTACCAACACTACTCTTACCAACACTCCTACCAACACTACTCCTACCAACACTCCTACCAACACTCCTACCAACACTCCTACCAACACTCCTACCAACCCTACTCCTACCAACGCTACTCCTACAAACACTACTCCTACCAACACTACTCCTACCAACACTCCTACCAACACTTCTCCTACCAACACTCCTACCAACACTCCTACCAACCCTACTCCTACCAACGCTACACCTACCAACACTACTCCTACCAACACTACTCCTACAAACACTACTCATACCAACACTACTCATACCAACACTACTCATACCAACACTACTCATACCAACACTACTCATACCAACACTACTCATACCAACACTACTCATACAAAGACTACTCATACCAACACTACTCATACCAACACTACTCATACCAACACTACTCATACCAACACTACTCATACCAACATTGATCTCCCACCAATACTACGAGCTCCAATTATGCTGCTCCAACTACTTTGTTACCAACACCACCACCACCACTACTACTAGTCCTCCTACTACAACAGCTGCTAGAAGTGCTGCATATTACTCACAACCCGCTCACCGCCAGACCCTGGCTCTTTAGCCCATACCCCCCCCCCCCCCCCCCCCCCCCCAAACACACACACAGCCTCCCCGCCACCTCGTTCTTCCTCTGCTCATGTTGAGGTGGCGCCGCCTGCCCCCTCCCCACCTGCCCCACCTGCCCCCCGCCCCGCGCCTCCTGCCCCGGCTGCTCTGCCGGCCCTTGCCCGTGTCCGTGCCGCCGCCGTCCCAGCCTCCCGCGTGTGGTTCCCGTGTGCACTTCCCCCACTTGTGCGGATTGTTAAGCCCGCGCTCCGTGTGAATTCTTCCCACCCTCCCACAAACCCCTCGTTTTGGTGTCGGGCCTTCTGGTCGTCTGTGTCAGGGTAGGTGTGTTTCTTGTGTCTATGTCACGATTGTGGGTGCGATTGGAGTGGTCTCCACTCTGTTTCTGCCTGTGCTGTTTTAGATGTTGTGTTCACAGCGTTTCCTGTTGTGTTGGTTTCTGTTCCGTGTCGATGGCAACCAAAGCCTCTTCTTCTGTGCGTTACTAGGGATCGGATATACCACACACGCTCTATATAATATACACATTATATACATATATATTATACATTCGTTATGTACATATATATACATTATGTACATATGTACACTGTACATACTGTATATATATGTATGTACAGTGTACATAATGTACATTGTATATATGAGTCGGTCTCACGAAAATGGGCCAATTGATGGTCAATTTAAGATGTCGGCGTCGCAGTTGTTAAAGTGTAGTGCATTTCTTTGTTACATATTAAATTATCCTAGAAACAAATAGGGTTGGTGTAGTTTCTCTACCTTTACATTCAGGATAAATTAGAGAACTTTCCAACACCTCTGTCAATGCTAAACTATGCCTTTCGGCGCCGACATCCAATGCTCGACGCCGACAACATTCCCTGATTGGCCTATTTTCGTGAGATTGACTCATATATATGTGCAACACTATAAAGTCACCATGAGTGTACACTGTCAGAAGTTAGTACCCGCCCTGACGTGACCTTAGATGTTGCCAGGACGTAAAATTCCAACAACCAATGTATATGTATATGTTTATGTTTATGTATGTGTAGTAGTCTGCACTGACCTCTGAGCCAAGTAACCACATAAACGGTTAGGCGTGGGTAGTGTGGTGATATCAGGGAGCCTAGGTGGTGTAATGGTTAGCACACTGGCCCAGAATGCAAAGAGATGTGGGTTTGATTCCAGCTCTAGGCGCAATATTTCCCATTTTCATCACCGCCATGACATATGTGTATACATATATATATATATACATGTAATGTACAATGCACCCAATCATGACCTAATGGAATACTTCAATACTAACCATGTTTCTTCAAATTTAAAAATAAATTCAGTACTACAAAAAAAAGGATGACAAAAAGAAATATAGAATCGACATGAAATGCCTAAGATCACAAGCCTTTATTGAGCTGCATATTAACCAGTGTGTTGGCCAATCACTGCCCGACCAGCCTCTCACATTTATGTACAAGTTCCTCGCTCAACGCTCTATGGTGGTGGAGCCGGTTAAGTACCGACTGGCCAACGCCTACTCACAAATGTTCCACATACCAACGTGCATTTCTGCACATCGCATCAGCTTTCCCGCCCTCCCCCTCGCCTCACCCCCCCCCCCCCATACACACACACACACTCCGCTTTGCAACACACGCGCACATCACGCGCATAACACATGGACTTCCTCACTTCAGAAGTCATGAATCGGTCTCATGTAACGCCCCCCCCCCCCCCCCCCCCCCCCCACACACACACCGTCCAGTCCAACCTTACCGCCACCACCACCACCTCCCATTATCCCACTCTGGCCCTGTATAATGTCCACCACCCTGGAGGAGAGTTTCAGATCCTCCTTCTGGCCTCCACCCTCGGGCCCCTGCTCTCCTGCTATGTCTGCTGCACCTACTTCACCTCCTTCTCGTTCTTTTCCGCCCCTACTTTTCGTCCCAGCCCTACTTCCTCTTCTCCCTCTTCCTCCTACATTCCTCTGCCTTCTTTTCATTATTCCTCCGTCCTCCCCTTCCCTGCACATCCACTCCTGCCCCCCCTCTCCTCTCCCCTCCTCCGCCCTCCTCTGCCCTACTCTGCCCTCTTCATCCCTCCTCTCCCCTCCTCGGCCTTCCTCTGCCCTCCTCTCCTCTCCCCTCCCCTCCTCCCTTTCTCCTTCCCTTCTCCCCTTCTCCCCCCTTCTCCTCCCCTTCTCCCCCCTTCTCCTCCATTTCTCCTCCCTTTCTCCTTCCCTTCTCCCCTCCTCCTCCTCCCCTCCCCTCCTCCTCCCCTCCCCTCCCCTCCTCCTTCTCTCCCCTCCTCCCCTTCTCCTCCCGCTACCAGTCCCTCTGCTCTCCCTTCTACAGGGCGTAGGTTCCCTCGGTGGTAGAGGGGTTTGTGTATGGGTCAGCTCGTGTTTTCATAGCCACTATCTCCCAGTCTGCCACCCCCACACCTTACACCCTATACCCTACACCCTACACCCACCACCCCACAGCCAGGTGAGCACAAACATTCTAATATGCCGCTTACCAGGGGCGCTGCCAAACCCACTGGCAGAACCAATTCTGTTAGAATTTGTCAGTGTGATAGTGTGACAGTGTGATAGTGTGGCAGTACGCTGTCCTAGTCTTTGCTGCCATGCAATCCTTTATGACTCTTGAGACATGACCCTCCTAGTGGTGCTTTCCCCCCACTAAGACACTGCACTGCTGGCACAGCACTGTGATGCGATATCCCACTCAGTCACATTATCCTGACCACAGTCCATTCCTCATCCTACTCATTCTGAAGTCCAGAGGAGGTAGTGGTCAAAGTTGCTGTTGCCTTGATTCGGTTTAGAATCAAACCAGCAACCGTGACTGCCCTCCAGAGAAGCGGAAGCTGTACCGCTTGGCCATCCCAGTCTGAGTGTGGTTGATTGTGACTGGGTGTGTCTCTGATTGTTGGGGACGATGTGTCCTCTAGTGGTGCCCTCTACATCCACCAGAGGCGCCCCCTTTCGTGTAAGCTGTGGCTTCACGCGTCTGGAATGCATTACATTCGCTGGTGTCTGGCCTGGCCTTGGGTGTATAGTCTGTGCTACCAGTTCGCCCTGACAGTGGCTTCCCCTCCCTCCAGGCTAGTCTGAGCTGTCAGTTTATAGTTTATTCCCTGGCTGCCAGCACTGAGTATCAGTGGCAGCGACAGTGTGAACTTCCTCCCTGATATTGGTCGATGCGTCTCCTGTTATTTGGGTTCTGACAATAGCCGCATGTGTACTGTGGGCAACTGGTATTGAATAGGCCCATCTGCATTCTTAAAGACAGGTCCTTGGTATGGTGTGTTAGCAATAATTACGATAAACATGAAAATATCCCCAATAGGTTAAGCTAAATATTGAATTATTATAATAATCTTACTGTTCTAATGTTTTGATATTTACTCACCAAATGAGACTCGCTGAAATGATTTGTAGTTCATTTAAAAAAAATTTGTTCTCTTTTGTGGGGGGAGGGGAATTGATTAAGATGGGGAAATTTCGATCATAGACAATTGGTCTTCCCCATTCCACTGCTCCTTACCCTATCCTAGTAATGCTGAATGCTAGGCTAGCTAGCGACAAGTATAAATTCTTAAGTCATTGATTTGACACGGCCAGTGTTTGAACCAAGAGTTTTGAATCCTACGACCTACCAAAATGGGAGGCAGCCACTTCACTCATTCAGCCATCCAGTCTGGTTATCAGTTGAACTTACAAATTTAATGTAATTGTCACAGGGGGAAAAGAACCCTCTCGAAATAGCTTGTAAAGATTTCACTGTACGATGTGGTCTTCTCAACCTTACCACCACCACCTCCTTCATGTCATTATTAGAATAACTTACCCTTTCATCTCCTAGTTACTGCTGGCTTCCCAAAACATTGATCAATGCCAGCTTCCCAAATCAATTTCGGCTTGTTGATCAATGCCAGCTTCCCAAATCACTGTCGACTTGTTTAGCAATGCCAGCTTCCCAAATAGCTGGGCATTTTGATCAATGTCAGCTCACAAATCACTCAGCATGTTGATCAATGCCAGTTTCTCAAATCACTATTGGCTTCCAGATCTCGCCAAGCAGCTTCTCAAGTAGGCTTCCTATTTTGTCAGCCCTAAGAGTGGCTTCATTAACTGGCTTCCCAGTAGCGGGTGAAAACCTGTTCACAAACACATACACACAAAAACATGCACATGCGCGTGCACACACATACACATAAACATGCACACATGCGCACACATACACATAAACATGCACATATGCGCACATAAACATGCATACACATGCATACACACATAAATATGCACACACACGCACACACTCATGAACATGCACACACCCGCACACACATATATGCACATGCACACACCCGCATACACATATATGCACATACATACTCGCACACATACACACACACAAACACACACACACACCGTGCTCAACCACTTAGCTGAGCGCTTAGTGCCCTAGGGCTGACACGCCCCCCATGGAGTGAAGCCACTGCCACCTTGACCTCCCCTTTCCAGGCCATCAGGTTCAGCCCTGGGCCTCAGCAGGCAGATCTGCCAAGTGCAAGGGTTATGCTTGTTATACCTGGCCTAAGAGCAGGTAATGGGCGCCCTTGGTTAACTCATTGACAGCCTGGCTGCTTTTTATCGTCTGCTCCCACAAAATTCATTTGCATATTCAATCAAGTATTAATGGTATCCTCTTTTTGTTTTCATTGAAAGTTATTGGTTTTCAGTAGTATTCCACATTGGATGTCGTCTGTTTTTGTTATGATGATATTTAGTGCTGGACCCTCCCCGCCCCCAGGACTGTTTATCGGGTAGGTTGAACCGAAACATTATCCATGTATACCAGACGGGATGGCCAAATGAGTTGAGCGTCTGTCTCCCGTTTTGATTGATTGTCGAACCCTGGTCGAGTCAAAGCAATGACTTGAATATTGATACTTGTCGCTTCCTAGCCAGGCGCTTTTGCAGTGTTAGGATAGGGCAAGGACTGGTTGGCTCAGTGTGAGGATATTGTGACTGAGTGGGATATCAGGTCATGGTTCTGGCAGTCTGGTCTCCCAGTGGGGCAACACTATAAAGTTGCCATAAGTGTGCACTGTCACAAGTCGGACCCCATCCTGATATGACTTTAGATGTTGCCAGGACGTATAACTCGCAATAACCAACCGTCAACATATTGCTTTTGGGCGGTGGGGGAGGGGGGGGGGGGGTGAGACAGAAGGGATATGTGTAAGCAGGGTTTATGGTGGAGAGTGTCTTCTAATCTGGTTGGGAATGTTTCTGGGAATGTTCCCGGGGGTGCTTATGGCTTTTATACTGTTGCTGGAATGTGGCAAGGTTGTGCGAAGAGGGGGCTTATCGTCAGCTCCTGCCAGGGCCGTATGCACGAATCGGCGTTAGGGCCATAACCGCGGCTAGGCTAGCTCCCACGGCTAAATCTGTATGCAATTACACACATTTAGCCGTGTGGAGCTAGCCTAGCCGCGGTTACGGCCCTAACCCCGATTCGTGCATACGGCCCCTGGTTATGAGTGCTGGATATAGACCTATTTCATGTGACGTCAGCAATGGTATTTAGGTCAGTGCGCGCGCTGCTTGGCTGCATGAAAAAACTGCTTGGAACACACATAGAAAACATATTCAATGAACAGATTATATTAAATTTATAAGGTAAGGATACTGCATTTCTATTAATTTTGAATAAAACTGATGTTTTTCACTGCGCGTATCAGCAAACTCAGTCCATTGTCAATGTCCATGAGCAATCTTCTTATAGAAAAAGTAAAATATCTCTAAAACTACACCACCTAGAAACAAACCACTTCACACACACAGATAACATGCTTAAGAAACAGATTATATTACATTTATAAGGTTCGGATTCTGGATTTCAATTAATTTTGAATAAAACTAAAGTTTTGCACTGCACCTATCGCAAACTCAATGCATTGTCAATGGCCGTGAGCGATCTTCATACAGAAAAAGTGAAATATCTCTAAAACCACACCACCTAGGCACAAACCGCTTGGCACACAAACAGATAACATGCCTCACAAACAGATTATAATAAATGTATAAGGTTCGGGTTCTGGATTTCTATTAATTTCGAATAAAACTAACATTTTGCACTGCGCGTATCGCCAAACTCAATGGCAGTGTGCTTTCGTTCTGCAGACGAGCTGCACACGCATACACAATGTTTATAAACATTGAAAGGGGTCTATAGACTAGAACCACCAGTTCTGTGCACTGGCACATGCTCTCCAGCAGATCACTCAGCTTGTGAACCAAATATCTGTAGGGAGAGTGTGCAAGCCTCCCCGGAATGACCCTAACTAATCTGCCTACAGTGGTTGGGGGTATTAGTACACCTGTTGATACAGTTAGCATGTTGATTTGAGTTTCATTTCATTCATGAATAGAATTGTGTGCCATTTGAGCTGGATTTTTAACTCACGGTTGATCAATAATATGCATGTCGATGTGTAATGATCCAAGGTTTGTTGGTTGTTGGAGTTTTACGGCCTGGCAATATTTAAGGTCATATCAGGACTGGTACCTACTTGTGACAGTGCACACTCGTATTGCCTTTATAGTTCTGCATCACTGGGAGACCAGGCCACCAGCACCATGACCTCATATCCCATTCAGTCAGATTAACCTGACACTGAGCCAACCAGTCCTAGCCCTATCCTAATAATGCCAAGCACCTGTCTAGGAAGCGACAGGTATGCATTTTTATGTCGTTGGTTTCACTCTTCCACGGTTCAAACCCGTCGATTCAGATCCCACGATCTACCAAAACGGGAGATGGATGCTGAACTCATTCGGCCATCCCGTCTGGTCATGGACCAAGGAGTTGTTGACATTAGTTGTATATAAATTCATATGTGAATATGGCCGTTGAAAGGGCAGTAGCATGATCAACATAACTTGAATTTGAATTTGATTTACAATGGAATGCTGGCTTTTGCCCATTTAAAATCATTTCGTCCACCCACTAGACATATACCTACATGTATTTAAAGTCATGTCTTTCAATAATGTTGGCGAAATATCACCAATATCAGGAATGTAGCTAAGAATTTTTGTTTAGGTTTACATATTTGTTGGGTTTTTTTGGGGGGGGGGGGCAGATACATTCTTGGAATGAACGAATGCTGAAGGCACGAGGCACTCAGGGAGACTGGCTGTATGTGTCTCGGAACACTTTTAAATCCATAAACTCTGAAATGTAATTTCCGAGAGGTTACATACTGGTTTTTTTTGTATGTGCGGGAGGCGGGGGTGGGGGGGGGGGGAAGCAACAGACCTCCGTTTCTCCCCGCTAGCTACAACCCTCATTATTCTCCTATCAGGAGGAACTTGCTGCTCTTTGCAATGAGGAGCTCGGATAGGTAAGATGTTCGTAGCTGATGGGGTTTACTCAAATAAAGCTTAGGTCAGCACATTTTGGCAGACCGCTATCATTATGCAGTCATCACCCACTGACTTGAAGACTCAGAGTTATAGATAAACAATAATAAACACCCGAAAGCTGCTGCAGCTGTAGCATCAGATGGCTGTGCCTAGTGAGAATATACATCAGATGGATGTGCATAGTGAGAATGTACATCAGATGGCCACGCATAGTGAGAATATACATCAGATGGCTGTGCAGAGTGTGAATATACATCAGGTGGTTGTGCATAGTGAGAATATACATCAGATGGATGTGCATAGTGAGAATGTACATCAGATTGCCACGCATAGTGAGAATATACATCAGATGGCTGTGCAGAGTGTGAATATACATCAGGTGGTTGTGCATAGTGAGAATATACATCAGATGGATGTGCATAGTGAGAATGTACATCAGATGGCTGCGCATAGTGAGAATATACATCAGATGGCTGTGCAGAGTGCGAATATACATCAGGTGGCTGTGCATAGTGACAATGTACATCAGATGGCTGCGCATAGTGAGAATATACATCAGCTGACTCTGCATATTGAGAATATACATTAGATGGATGCGCATAGTGAGGAAGATGGCTTCACATAGTGAGAATATAAATCAGATGGTTGCACAAAGTGAGAATATAATCAGATGGCTGCGCATAGTGAAAATGTACATCAGATAGATGTGCATAGTGATAATATACATCAGGTGACTGTGCATAGTGAGAATGTACAATCAGATGGCTATGCATAGTGAAAATGTACATCAGATGCCTGTGCATAGTGAGAATGTACATCAGATGGCCGCTCATAGTGAGAATATACATCAGGTGGCTGTGCATAGTGAGAATATACATCAGATGGCTGTGCATAGTGAAAATGTACATCAGATGGCTGCGCATAGCGCAAATATACATCTTCTGCTTTTAGCCTCCCTCCTCTCACCTCTCCTTGCTGATATACCCTGGTGGTGTGTCTTAGTGAAATGCCTTGGAGGTGTACCTTCTTGATATGCCTTGACATCGTTGTTTCCACCATCTTCTTCGAGAATAAATCTAGACAAAGTAGAAATGTGCACAGATAGGTATACTTTTTACGGATTTTCAACCAAGTAATAGTTTCGGCTTTCATCAGAGAGATTTACAAATTAAGTATATTAGTAGACTTACATCCTAGAAATGGGTAACCTTGTATGATAACATCATAGAGATCTGAAAGCAAGGTTAGTCATGGGCTTCTTTGGTTTAAATGTGTCAGCAGAATTATTTTTCGGCTTACTTCAAGGTATATTTTAGGCTTGCATCATAGCAATATGCAAGCATGGTATATTTTAGGCTCACCTCATAGCAATGTCCAAGCAGGGTATATTTTAGGCTCACCTCATGACGATGTCCAAGCAGGGTAGATTACCTTGTGGTGATGTCCAAGCAGGGTATATTTTAGGCTCACCTCATGGCGATGTCCAAGCAGGGTATATTTTAGGCTCACCTCATAGCAATGTCCAAGCAGGGTATATTTTAGGCTCACCTCATGGCGATGTCCAAGCATGGTATATTTTAGGCTCATCTCATGGCGATGTCCAAGCAGAGTAGATTTTAGGCTCACCTCATAGCAATGTCCAAGCTATTTTAGGCTCACCTCGTGGCGATGTCCAAGCTGGGTATATTTTAGGCTCACTTCATGTCGATATCCAAGCAGGGTAGATTTTAGGCTCACCTCATGGTGATGTCCAAACAGGGTATATTTTAGACTCAACTCATGGTGATGTCCAAACAGGGTATATTTTAGACTCAACTCATGGCGATGTCAAAGCAGGGTATATTCTAGGCTCACCTCATGGCGATATCCAAGCATGGTAGATTTTAGCCTCACCTCATGGGTATGTCAAAGCAGGGTATATTTTAGGCTCACCTCATGGCGATGTCCAAGCAGGGTAGATTTTAGGCTCACCTCATGTCAATGTCCAAGCAGGGTAGATTTTAGGCTCACTTCATGGCGATGTCCAACCAGGATATATTTTAGGCTCACCTCATGGCGATGTGCCAGCAGGTATATTTGAAGCTTACATAATAGAAGTATTAAGCAAGATATATGTGTCTACATGGCATTATTTTAGTAAGGATGGGCAAGGACTGATTGGCTCAGCATCAGGATAAGGTCAGTGAGTGGAATATCATACCATATATGCCAGGTGCATGGCATCTCAGTGCGGAAGCACTATGTGGCACCATGAATGCGCAGTCAGAAGTGGCTACCCGTCCTAATATGACCCCCGACATCCAATATAACTCGAATCAATCAGTTAGCTCGTGTCATAAAGCAGCAACCCACAGTTAGTGGTTAGTTGTTAGCAAGCCACTACCTGCGAGGTGACCTGACCCGGGGTCATCACCACTACCACACACCCTGGTCGTGTGGACTCCCGTGTTGATGCCTAGTGTCAGCCAGCCCCTCCATCACACCTGTAAGCAGGTCAGGCCGTTCAATAACGCCGGAAGTCACCTGCTCAGGCCCTCAGCACGCGGCCCCTGTGAGCTGCTCCCAGTTTGTCACATCAGCTCATATCAGGTTGTAACTGATTCGGTTGTAGTGAGTGATTCCAACACTCGGTCTTTTAACAGCTATGTGAATTGGTTGGTTGTTGGAGGTGTACGTCCTGGCAACATCTAAGGTCATATCAGGTTGGGTTCCGACTTGTGACAGTGAGCACTCATGGTGACTTTATAGTGCTGCCCCACTGGGAAATCAGGCCACTGGCACCATGACCCGATATCCCACTCTGTGACAATATCCTGACTCTGAGCTAACCAGTCCTTGCCCTATCCTATTTATGCTGAGCGCCAGGCTAGGAAGTGACAAGTATCAATTTTATAAGTCATTGACTCAACTGGGAACCAAACTCTCGATCTTCCGCCCCCGAGGCACGCGCTCTACGGGTTCGGCCACTACAGGCTATGTGGAACTGGGCCTCATATATGAATGATACAACACTTTCATACTGACTAAATCTGTGTTACGGGGCCTCAGAATTACAGGAACCCTGGTTTTTCAGAATATCACTTACAACTTTTTTTGGACTGATGTTGCGAATTATACAGGAACAGTAATAAGATATTAACGAAGTATTAAAGTTTGTTTTGGGCTTAAATAGGGAATTTTTCATATATGTTCAAAGCCAGAAAGTTTAACTCAATTAGAAGAGAGGGAAATGCCTGGTTTCACCATTTTTCTAAAAGCCTGATTTCATAATTATTCAAAACTAGATAGTTCACGTGGTGTTTTGGCTGTCTAGCATTTTCAAACCTGGTATTTCAATTGAACTCAGTCATATGCTAAATATACATTGTATCCCAATTGTAATATATATCCATATCACACCAATATCATACAAATAAATATAAAAATAGTGTGTAAGTTCTTGCAACTGTATGTAATCTATGGCTCAAATATTTACCACAAAAAAAGTTACATGATTTATTTAAGACCAGCAAATTCACCTGATGAAAGCATTCTGGGAAAATTCAACAGTGAATATGCTAAATCTACCACACTTAGTCTTATATCGGGGTGAGTTGAGCACCCACTTCCCGTGTGGCAGGTTGTGGATTCCATCTCTAGTCGAGTCAAATCAATGACTTACAAATGTATACTTGCCGCTACCTAGCCTGGCACTCAGCATTATTAGGATAGGGCAAGGAGCAGTGGAATGAGGAAGACCGACTGTTTGCAGTTGTAACTTCCTGTCCATAATAAACAAATGTAACCAAAAACTAATTCCTGGCGGGGAGTGTGGGTGGTTGAAGGGTAGATACCCTCTCTACTATCATTGCGTCTTCGGTAGCTGTGTGAATTATGGCAACGAGGCAATATATGCCGCAAGAATGGCCCGGTGACCCGACCGTGCTTAATTAGTTAGCTACAAGGTCTCCTGGTACCCGGCTCACCATCACTACGTCGCCCTTGGCTCTCTTCACCTCGACCTTGACACCCCCCCCCCCCACACACACACACACACCGCTTCTCGACATACGGGTTCATAGCGCCATTGGTCACATGCCAAGTAGACTTTCTAATGCTACCGACTGCCGGCAGGGGGCGCCACCTTGTCACTTAAGTAAGTTTGCGGGGCGCATGGTTGTTTTTGTGGTTTAGATCGGGAGATGTAACCCTACAAGCTGAGCATAGACACTTGGCATTTAGTGCGTGTCCGGGTGGGTAAGTTATGTAAAGGTCTATGACGTCACGGTGGTCATGTGACCAGTCCATTCCCATCCCTCCATTCCTTCCTCTCCCCCTCTCCACCCTCCCCTCTCCCTCTCCCTCTCCCCCCTCCCCCTCCCTCTCCCCCTCCCCCTCCCCCTCCCCCCTCCCGCCTCCGCCCCCCCCCCCCCCCCCCTCCCTCCTCCCCCCTCCCCCCTCCCCCCTCCCCCTCCCCTAGGAGGGATAGGAGGGGTAGTGGATTGGAGATCGGAGGTGATGGAGCGATAGAAGATTGATGGTGGAAAGATAGAGGGGTAGTGGTGGAGGAATAGTGCGACTGGGGGATAGAGGGGTCGAGGATAGAGGGTCCTGGGAGGTTAGTTGGTGGTGTCCTGGCAACATATAAGGTCATATCAGGACGACTACCGTCATGACAGTGCACACTCATGGCGACTTTATAGTGCTGCCCCACTGAGAGTTCAGGCCGCTGTCATCATGACCTGATATCCCACTCAGTCACATTATCCTGCCACCGAACCAACCAGTATTTGCCCTATCCTAATAATGCCAAGCCCCTGGCTAGGAGGACTACAAGTATCAATTTTATAAGTCATTGGTTTGGCTCGACCGGGAATCGAACTACCGACCTCGCGCAACGGAATCCGGCGCTCTGCCGATTCGGCCACTGCGTCCGGTTCTGGGCGGTTAGAGGTGGTGGAGGTGACTTGCAGTTCCTCCATCAACAAGCTGCACGCTCTGACAATTTGCGTGAATATATAAAGTCGCACTTAAGGAAAAATGTGCCACTCTAGCGGAATGCCCGAGCCCCCATGTGGCCAGTCAGCCCCCCCCCCCCCCCCCCCCCCAGCTTTCCCTCCTCCCCTTTATTTTTTTTGTGGCTGAAGCTGCTTGCTGAGTTACGACGACGTTCAGCCTGCCTGGTCGGCACCGACCGGGCGAAGCCGCAGCCAGACCCGGCGCACTCTGAAGATGGACGGCGGGGGGAGAGGGGAGGGGGGTGTAATGTGGTGGAGGGGCGGTGGTAGGGGGAGGGGGGTTTACATGACTGGAAGTAGGAGGGTAAGGAGGTAGGGAAAAGGGGGGGGGTAGGAGGTAAGGGGGTGGGGGAGGTGAGGGAGGTCGTACATGACTAGGAAGGTCGTAGTAAGAGAGTGGGGTGGGGATGTGAGGGGGTGAGGTGAAGGGAGACTTACATGACTGGGGGGTAGAGAGGGTAAGGGGGTTGGAGAGTTGGAAGTTAGGGGTGGGGCGGGGTAAGGTGAGAGTGGGGGGTTACATGATTTGAGGTATGGAGGAGTAAGGGGGTGGGGCTGGGGGAGGTGAGGGGCTGGGGTGAGGTGAGGGGGGACTTACATGACTGGGGGTAGGAGGAGTAAGGGGGTGGGGCTGGGGGAGGTGAGGGGGTGGGCGGGTAAGTGAAGTGTGGTTACATGATTTTTGGAGAATGGAGGAGTAAGGTGGTGGGTCTGGGGGAGGTAGGGACTGGGTGGTGAGGTGAGGGGGGACTTACATGACTGGGGGTAGGAGGAGTAAGGGGGTGGGGCTGTGGGAGGTGAGGGGCTGGGGTGAGGTGAGGGGGGACTTACATGACTGGGGGTAGGAGGAGTAAGGGGGTGGGGCTGTGGGAGGTGAGGGGGTTGAGGGCTTGGGTGGTTGAGGTGAGGGGAGGCTTACATGACTCAGACAACTGCGAACGGTGCAGGATTTGAGGAGAGGTGAGGGAGGCTAAGGGGTAAAGTGATGCTTTTCTTAGGTCTAAGCTTCTCTCTCCACCCATTGGCCCCTTTCGTCAAACCATACCCTCCCGTTCTACTTCTAGAACAAGCGGTCCAGAATTACCCATGCCATCATTCCTCACCATCCCTGCCTCCCCCATCTCCCTTTCTCCCTTCATCCCCTTCTTTCGCCATCCTTCCTTTCCCCCTCCCCTCCCCTCCCCTCCCCTCCCCTCCCCTCCCCTCCCCTCCCCCCTCCCCTCCCTCCCCCTCCCCTCTCCTCTCCTCTCCTCTCCTCTCCCTCCCCCCCCTCTCCCTCTCCTCTCCCCTCCTCTCCTCTCCTCTCCTCTCCTCCCCTCTCCTCTCCTCCTCCTCCCCTCCCCTCTCCTCCCCTCCCCTCCCCTCCACTCTCCCCTCCCCCTCCCCTCCCCTCCCCCCCCCCCTCCCTCCTCTCCTCTCCTTCCCCTCTTCCTCTCCTCCCCCTCCGCCTCTCCTCCTCCCCTCTCTCCCCTCCCCTCCCCTCCTCTCCCCCCCTCCCCTCCCCCTCTCCTCCCCTATCCTTCTGCTCCCCTCCCCTCCCCTCCACTCCCCTCCCCTCCTCTCCTCTCCTCCCCTCTCCTCCCCTCTCCTCCCCTCTCCTCCCCTCCGCTCCCCTCCCAATCCCCTCTCCTCCCCTCTCCTCCCCTCTCCTCTCCCTCTCCTCCCCCTCCCCTCCCTTCCCCTCCCCTCTCCCTCCCCTCCCCTTGCCCCCCTTCCCCCTCCCATCATCTCCCCTGCCCTGTCCTCGCCCTGCCCATGCCCTGTCCCCTGCCCCTGGCCCCTGCCCTGCCCCTCCCCTCCTGCCCCTCCCCTCCCCTCTCTCCCCCTTCTCCTGCCCTTCCCCTCCCCCTACCCCCCTCTACCCCTTCAAATCCCCCCTCTAAAACCCCCTCACCCCCCCCCCGCCCCCCCGCCCCCGTACACCAGGTGCGCTGGTTGGAGCCACGTGCCTGCCGTGAAAGCCGACTGATGGCCCGTGCCGTGGTGAAGGAGCGCCTCCATCCATACGGGAGGTGGCCCGGGCGGGGTGCAGACCCCCACCCCCACCCGACAGGTCCACGCGAATTCCTGAGCCGGCAAAATGATAGCCAACACTTGGTGGGTGTTGTACACACATAAGTTGTTGAAGAATGATGATGGTGATTGATGTAGAATGTTGTAATAAAAAAAGAATTAATTTCTCACACCCTGGATTAGAAATTTAGAATCATGCTAAAGGCACATAATATGTGAGAATGCAAGCCCTTCGCACGTGACGGCGAATCTGTCCAACGTGGTGAGTGTGTGTGCAACATGAACACCTCGGACTGGGACTGGGAGCAACTTTGAGTGGCACCATTTAGAATCCACATCTGAAAGATAACACACCTTCGGGATGTGAACAATTACATGTGCAGGGGAGGGGTGGGGGTGTCGTGGGGGTGTCGTGGGTGTTCCTCAGAGGATCTTGGACGTCCATGGGAGAGAACGCAACTGTTGACGACAGTCTGAGTCCTGTTCAAAGTGTATCAGTTGGGGATGGGGGGGGGGGGGGGGGGGGGGGGGGGTGGGGGGGGGGTAACTGGATGTTTACAAGGTAGCTTTCATAGTTTCAGCACTTATTGCAAAATATACAATTTTTATTTTGTCTTTGTATAATTTGCCAGTATATAATATAGTTTCTCGCTTCATATATTATAGAATATATATAAAGCATATGGATTATATTCAATTATATATATATATGGATAGTGATAAGCCCCTTATCGCGTGTAATAAGGTCTGCAGTGTATTGCGCCCCCCACCCCTGCTGTGGTGGTGAGGGGGGGGGGGGGGGTATCCCAGCATCGTCTACACCCCCCCCCCCCCCTGGGGAGGGCCGCACACTCCATACGCTCGGAAGTTTATATGACAGTTGACATATTATAGTTGTATATATTGTGTTCATGCATCATTTACGTATAAATACGTAGCTTATCCATATATGCATAATTCCTGGCGCACCTTTATATGCATATTTCTTGTGAATACATGTTTTCACACATATTCACAAACATACATATATATATGTGATGTATAAAACTTATGCGAGTATAAAGGCGCATAGGGGAATATTCCTTATTGGCCACCCTGATGTGTACTACTTTATGGGTGACCCCCTCTTCACAGTGGGATAGGTGGCGCCCCCCCCCCATCCGATGTGTACATATATTATATATTGTATACATTAGTATGTATATATTATATTTTATATTATTCTGCGTGTAGTACCGGTGTGGGGTTGCTACGAGCCCCCACCCCCCTACCCCCGTCCACATACCTGGCCACGCTCGCCACTCTAGCCGCCCTGTGGTCTTAGTTTACTTCTTCCTTTGCTTTTGTACACACCCCAGACATTTTCTCTGTAAAGCCGGCGATAAAATACACACTCACACACACACACCCTCACACTCATACACACACTTACTCACTCACACACCCTCACACACACACTCACACACACTCACACCCCACACACACTCACACCCCACACACACTCACACACCCTCACACATACTCATTCACTCACTCACTCACTCACACACTCACTCGCACACTCACTCACATACCCTGACACACTCACACTCACTCGCACACCCTTTCACACACACACACACACACACAGCGCGCCCCCTGGTGGATTACTTGTGCAGGTTTTCCCGCCCCGCCCTGGCCTCAGTGTATCCGATTCGAAAGTGCCGCGCTTACAATCCAGCATCTCTAGGACTTGGGCACCCGGAAGTGTATATATTGGTGTAACCCTGACAACCTCCCGCTCCTCCCCCCCCCCCCCCCCCCAGCCCCTTACCCCTAACTCATCACTCATCCAAGTACACCTTTTAGTTGTAGGCGCAGCCACCAAGAAATGATGGCCGCCGTTAATTGTCGTCTGCTCTGGCCGAATTCTTAACTTCTCTTTGCCTAATTGTCGTCTGCTCAGGCATAATTCTTAAAGTTCTCTTGGCGAAATTGTCGTCTGCTCTGACCCTAAACAACGCGCTACCCGTTGTCCATAAAATATACCCTTTCACTGAAAATTGACCAGTCAGACACTAAGTAAGTGTTGTCTGCTCTGACGAGAGTTCGCTGCAGCGCAAACGACATCTAGTGCGAGCAGACGAACGGGCGTATCCCAGTTGTTCCTCTCTTGGCGGCTGGTTGGATAAGTAGATTGCAAGTCGCCACTCATGCCTGTATTAGTGCATTAACAAAATATATTGTATGTTTTCCATCTCCTCTATGTGACTATTACCAGCCAATGTCCACTAACTGCTACATGCACACTCCCCACGTACTCCACCTCTAGATAATTTCAAAAAGCGTGATAATTGACAATTAACATGCAGTTTTCCCCACTTTTTTAAAGAAAAATAGGCTATCCCCGTCAGACTACAAAGAATTCCTTGGGCTCAATATTTCTAAGGTTTGTTACTTGATATATATATATAACCAATGTGGCTATATATAGTAATGCAGTAGGCTCCCTAGGCACCTGTTTCTAATGTTACAAACACTTTTTTTTACGTAACTTCTTTATCGGTATTTACATATTTTGATATATTTCTTTAATCCATATGGCGTGCATGATTGACAGATTTGCTGGTGGTATTTTGGGGGGCATTCACGGGCTTTTTCAGGTGTGAAAAAAAAGTGTTAATGTCTTTGTGATGTTACAGAAAAATTACCTCTTTTTGCCAGTTCCCTGTCAGATGGATGAGATATTTTATTTATATATATATATATATATATATATATATAAATATATATATATATTTTACCTCGGTAAACAGCCTCAGGCTAGCCTCAGGCTAGGGAGAGGTAAGCACGTCCGGTACCAGCAATTAGCATATACAACTCACGACTGGATAACGTGTCGTTGGGTTGCTCCGGCAAAATTAGTCTACATACAAGCAAATACGCAGTAAGTATAATAAAAACTGTGGTTAGCTTAATTATGATGCATTAGAGCATCAATATGGAAAGTTTAGACTTTCGTTGGTCCAATTTGGACGAGTTATTTGGTTATAAACAACCTAGGATAGAACACTCGAGTGGGTTTCTCGAAGGAACCAAACCGGTCATTAGCGGTTCTGTCAACACCCGGGTCACCGTGTGACTATGGGTAGAGATGTGGGTTTCGCCCTATCTCATGTGGAAATTCTCTCGTACTCTAATAGAGAGTAATGTTGGAGATGCTCCTGGGTTTCTTTTATAGACTCCCCTAGACAAAACTTTTTCAGGCGTTTCTCCGAGTTTCGTAGCATTTTCTCCAACTTGTTGACGTAGTAGTCACAGGTGGGAGAAGTGTGCGGAACAGAGGGATGGGCGGGCCGATACACTGGTCCCGACCCCGCGTAAGGTTTGGGCTTGACCCACAACCCACGCACAAATTTAGCTTATTACGCCTGTGTTATAACGGTATAAACAATAGATGTCCAAATGAGTTTGAAACAACCATATTGTGACATATATATATACCGGGACTGACCAAAAATGTTTGTTTCAGTTCCCGATGGCCACGAAGCGGAGTAAGCGCGGTGCAGCAGCAGCCGAGGGGCGTGTTCCGAGTGGAGTGGACGAGGAGTACGACTCCTCACCCGTGTTGTCGGCAGGGCCGTCGACACAGCCCCGGGCGCATATCCTCTCCGACCCGGACGAGGACGCAGTGCCTGATGTGCCTGCGCCTCCAGATTGGGAGGCTCGCTTTGCAAGATTGGAAAGCCACATCTTGACTGCCAAATCGCCTGTGTCTCGGAAGCGGCGTAGGCCGAGTGTCCAAGAGGATTCATTTGAGGATTTCTTGGACACAGACTCGGCGGTGGAGCTTAAGGCTCCTCCTCCTCCTTCTCCTAAACGGAGGAAGAAGAAGAAACAGGTGATTTCTTCGGGTGATGAATTCACCAAGGAGCGGGCAGAGTCTGGTTTGCGCAAAAAGCGGAAGACTAAGTCCAAAAAGAAGAAGAGGAAGAGGAAATATTCTTCTTCTGAGTCGTCCACTGAGTCTACTTCTACGGAATCAGACTCAGACACCGTATATGAAGGGGTCTATGCGGACATTGGCACTAAAGTGGCTAAGAAGGTGGAGAAGCCAAAGGCTAAGCGGGTTAAAACCACTACGCTTATGCGCGAGACCGTGAATGGTCATTTTCGCACGTTCAAACCGGCGGAGGTTATCTCCAAGTTAGGAGATGAGTTAACAGGCATAAAGGGTGTTCCCAACTCCATCATTAAAGAAATGGATCGGGATGTCAATATGACGGATGACCGTAAGAAGTTTGAGGATGTGTTGCACACAGTGCATAAGGCAGTGTTGGCTACCCTAACAGCTATTGTTCCTGTGGCTAATAGGATGCAGAGTGAAAATAAGTTCTCGTCTTTGGCTAAGACAATGGACAAAGGCATTGCAGTGTTAGCGGCGGCAGGTAATTTGAAGATATGAAAATGTCTTCAAGTCAGTTTGCACAGATGCTGGCAAAGAAGTGGCTCGCTCTAAGAAGGTTACCGATAATGAGGGGAAGGAGTTTACGCTTTATCTTGCTCCAGAGCCGATTAAAGGGAAACCTTTAGATAACACCAAGATGTTTGGCGGTCAACTACAATACCTCTATAAAGAGGTAGAGACTGCAGCCAAGAGTGGCAAAAACATGGATGGCAAGAAGAAACAGGAAGCTCCTCGTTTCAAAAAGTCACGAGGGGATTTTCGTCCACGACGGTTCACCAGAGGAACCAGACCGAGTTCAAACTTCGGTCAAGGGTTTCGGGGCCGGGGCGCTCGCCCAGGCTGGACCGACAACACCGCACGGCCAATAGGCCGAGGGTTCAACTCGTCGAGACCTTTCCCCAGGGGCGGGTCCAAGTAGAGGTCCAAACACAAACTTTACAAGTCCCTGCAGCCTCTAAAAACACACAAACTGTAAGCAACTTTGTGGCTGGTAATATTAGTAATCATATTTCTGAGTGGCACAAAATTACTAGTGACCAAGAAATTTTAAAAATAGTTAGGGGTGTTCACATTCCCTTCACACAAATTCCTGTACAAAGTATAATACCTTTTCCATATAACATTCAACCAGTTGAACGAGAGGCACTAACTAAACAGGTACATAAATTCTTTGAGAAAGGAATTATACAAAAAGTGACACACTGTTCAGGACAGTTTATTTCAAACATTTTCTCGAGACCGAAGCCTAATGGTGATGTTCGAATGATCCTGGATTTAACAATCCTTAATAAAAGGGTGGAATATCGACATTTTAAAATGTTCTCTCTAGATACGGCACGAGATCTGATTACACCAGATGCGTGGATGGCTAGTGTTGATTTACAGGATGCATATTATACGCTTCCCATAATGGAACAATACCGAAAATTTCTTCGATTTATTTGGGATAACCAACTCTATGAGTTTACCTGTATGCCGAATGGCTTAGCTTGTGCGCCACGTTTATTTACTAAATTGCTTAAACCTGTTTTCTCGGTAATGGCGAGGAAGGGTCATATAATGTTTCCATACATAGATGATTCTTTTATTATAGCATCAACACAAATTGGTTGTGTGAATGCAGTTTTGGATTTATGTGCATTACTCACTAAATTGGGGTTTTATGTACATCAACAAAAGTCAGTGTTTAAACCAACAAAACAACTCAAATGTTTAGGGTTTATTCTGGATACACAGTCCCTTACAGTGTCGATAACAGAACAAAAACTAATTAAGTTTATGACTACAGCGACTCAGCTTATTAAGTTATCAAAGCCAAAAATTAGACAGGTTGCTGTTCTTATTGGCATAATGACCTCATATGCACCTGCTGTGTTATATGGGAAGGCCCATATTAAGTCGCTAGAAATAGATAAAAATTTAGCGTTAACACGAACTAAAGGCAATTTTGAGCGAAAGATGTTTATTTCGCAAGAAGGGTTACAGGATATTGGATGGTGGATGCAACATATAGCAAGTTCACCAAATCCAATCCGCATGGCGGAACCTAATACAGTAATTACTACTGATGCTTCGTTAGAAGGTTGGGGAGCTCATCGAGATGGGGTCACAACAGGAGGTAGATGGCTTGATGATGAAAAATCAGACTATATTAATGCACTAGAATTGCGTGCTATTTATCTGGGCTTACGTAGTTTAGTAAAGATAAATAAATCACAGGTTAGAATACTAACTGATAATACTACTGCCATGGCATATATTCGTAACATGGGTGGAACCAAATCAAAGTCTTGCAATCAGTTATCTAAACTGATTTGGAACTGGGCACAGGCTCAACAAGTCTGGCTGACTGTAGCGCATATTCCAGGGTCACAAAATACACTTGCAGATTATAAAAGTAGAAATTTCCATGACCATTTAGAGTGGTCTCTCTCTACACCTTTGTTTAACTTCGTTTGTGAAAAATGGGGTACACCTGAAGTTGACTTATTTGCATCACGAAATAATAACAAGTTACCCTGTTATGTTTCTTGGCATCCTGAACCGGATGCTTGGAAAGTAGATGCGTTTGCTATTACCTGGGAAAATAATTATTTTTATATTTTCCCACCATTTAGCATTATCAGCCGAGTAGTGAGAAAAATCGGCTTGGAAGGGACACATGCGATACTGGTGGTGCCCGATTGGGACACGCAACCTTGGCTGCCAGCAGTTTCACAACTGGCAAAAGATCGTATACGATTCCCAAGAAAACTCGGGAATCTGACGCACCACGGACCGCTAGTGGTTCACGGCGACGTGTCAACGACGCCCCTATTGGCATTCCTTTTCTAAGGAAGCAGCTACAGCAATTTGGATTGGACAGAATTACTGAGGATAGGATAGTATCGGATGCCTGGAGGCCAGGAACTGTCAAAATGTATACAACCTATTTAAAGAAATGGGGTGTACATTGTTTGTTAATGAAAGTTAAGCCAACAAATCCAAAGATTTCACAAGTAGCTCGGTTTCTTCGTTCTCTAGAGGATGAAGGACTTTCCTTTGGATCGATTAATGCGGCGAGGTGTGCGTTATCAATTATATTACCTAGAATTGATGGCGAAACAGTTGGAAAACATTATGTTATTTGTTATTTACTTCGTTCAATTTATCAAAGGAATCCTCCAAAACCAAAGTATAGTCGGTTTTGGGATGTTTCTATAGTATTTAAGTTGTTTCAGGCTTGGCCTCACAACTCGTGGTTAGATATAAAACAGTTAGGTTTTAAGGTCGCGGTCCTGTTATTGTTAGTAACCGGACACAGAGGACAGACGATTGTTGCTTTATCCTTAACTGGATTAGAAATAGACAAGCAACAAGCTACGTTTGATTTAGAAAAATTGCTTAAATCGAACACGTTAGGTGACCCTTTATCAACGGTTCACTTAGACTGGTTTTTCCGGAATGATCGGAAATTATGTGTTGTGTCGGCCATACGGGCTTATATATACAAGACAAAGGATTTACGTGCATCACAACAACTATTAGTGAGCTTTATAAAGCCACATAAGGCGATTTCACGAGACACACTTGCCAGATGGACAATTACGGTGTTGAAATTGGCTGGAGTGGATACGAGTAAATACTCTTCCCACTCAACTAGAGGAGCCATGGTCTCCAAGGCACGGGTGCTTGGTATTTCTGTGAAAAGAATACTAGCGCATGCAGGCTGGAAGACGGCTAAGTCGTTTGCAAAACATTATAATAAACGACTAGAAAAGCCTACCGGCGTTGCAAAGCGTCTTCTCGCCAACTAACAAGAATAGGTGAGAACAAAAATTTAGAATGTTATAATAATAAGAAAGAATGATATTAAGGATAAAAATGAATTATGTAAAGGTCTCCCTAGCCTGAGGCTAGCCTGAGGCTGTTTACCGAGGTAAAATAGTATAGTTATACGAGTCTTACCTTGGTACAGATGATGGATAACTGTTGTTTTACCGAGGTATAAGCCTCGGATAGATGTGGGCTAGGGCCCTCCCGCCACACCCTGCCACATCTATTCCGTTGGTGTACCTTTTCGGTAAAGTAATAGTATCCATTGTTTGAAAGTCATTTTTATCCTCAATAAGTAGGTTAAGATTGCTGGTACCGGACGTGCTTACCTCTCCCTAGCCCACATCTATCCGAGGCTTATACCTCGTTAAAACAACAGTTATCCATCATCTGTACCAAGGTAAGACTCGTATAACTATA